>JAWNMV010000302.1:2612500-3212500 GCA_035043635.1 Drosophila rellima | reverse complement strand
AAGAAGCGCAACAGAAAAGGGAAAGAAAAATAAATAACCGCAAAAGTTTCGTGTGAAGCACTTGAAATTTAAGTTGATTTAGTTCAAGCAGAATCCGTCTTTCATCTTCAAAATCCAATTAACGTTGCCACAGACATATGCATGTGTCTGTGTGTCTGTGTGTGTGTGTGTGTGTGTGTGTGTGTGTGAGCTCCCAAAGGATAATAAGCAGCTTAGACTAAGAGTCCAGCAGCCAGTATAAAGGACTGTAAGAAAACTTGTTAGCGGCAAATCGAAGCAGCGGATGGCGAAAGAAAAAAGAACAGATTGGCAATAAGCAGGAGGAGAAGGAGGCATGGAGGGATGGAGAGGGAGGGATGCAGTGCGGTCACGTGGTCGGTCAAACGGATGAGCAGATTTCCCTCAGGTATCAGAATCAGCATCAGACAAAAAGGCTGTGAGACCCAAAAAACGACAACACTCTATGATAATGATACAATTTCGATAAGGCTTAACACGGATTAGAAGCCGGCAATGGGGAAAACTGGCAACACTGACGTTCAGGATGAACGATGATATCAGCTAATTGGCAAATGCCGCCTCGACAGCCAAGAATAATGTCCAATAAGCAGCGGCCAACTGCAAGCTTGGCTCATATGTGTATCTGTGTGTGTGTGTCTGTGTGATGTCGCCAGTTGCAAGTGACAATTTATTAATAAACAGCAGCAACACCAGAAGCAACTGGGTTGAGAATGGAATGGACTCGACTTCGGACTGCCAATTACCGCTGGCCAATAAATTGCATGTCACTGGTCGTCGCGAATGCCCAGAAAACAGGCGCCCAGGCCAAGACCAAGACCAAGAAGCCGCTCTCAGTACTCCCAATTTCCCAATCCCAATCAGAGCGCGACAAAGACAGAGAGAGAGAGGGAGAAGGAAACATTGCTGAAGAGAGAGTGGCAACCAATGTTGCGTTTAATGGACTCAATAAATTCTGTAGCCTGTCTAACGATGGTTGCTTGCTTTGACAGGGACTCCCAACGTTTATTAGGCATTGGCCAAGTTACGTGAGCAAAAAGAAAGATGAATTACTTGGTAGCTGACCTGCCTCCCAAAGCACACACTTCCTCAGCAATGGATTCAGCACCTCAACTCATATTCCGTTGCCAGGAGGATTTCAAATTTAAGCAGCTTCAAGTTTATGAACTATTTCTTAAGTAAAATTGTCAATTTTGTATAAAATTATATCGGATATAGCTCTGCCTTCAATCGATTGTTCAGAATTAATTATGAAAAACCTTGTTATTTCTTGAGATATCTCAATCAAACTCGCAGATGTTTTTGACATTCTAATCAAATGTTGGCTTAAATATGTATATCATATAGCTGTCATAGGAACAATCATTCTCAAATTGAATACTAAATTTCATTAATGAACTATTTAAGAAACTCCTGTAATGCGACTGTCATTCTGTCAATCAATATCAATCAAACTGATTGACAATTAATTTTTATTTCAATAACAAGCATTTCACTTCTTATTGCTTTTCAACCTGATAATTAATAATTGTGATCGCCTGTTTTTTGAAATTGTCTGTCAATCATTCTCAATCAAGTTTGGTAATGTTTTATATTTAAAAACCTCAACGTTTTTTTTTTTAATAAAGAGGACAATCAAAAAGTTAAGTAAACAATTATTAAGTATTTGTGTTGTGAAACTGTCAGATAGACAGTGGCACTTTCAATCACTTGTCAATCAAACTCGCTTGAAAGCTTGACAGTTTTCTGTTTGGTTAGTATAATATAATAATGCGTTTTAATTTGCAGGCATTTTGCATGAAATGGCAGTTGATTGGCAGCACGTAGAGCTACAAAGTGTGACCAGAGTTTTATCACACACACACACACACAGACAATCAAAGTCAAGCAGAAATGAAATCAAATTAACCAGTGTGCAAACAGAATGAAGAATTGGTTTGAGGTGAAGTAGCCAAATGAGTGAAAGAGATGGCACTGTGCGTGTGTGTGTGTGGATTGCATTGAACGCAGCTGAGAGGCCGCAACCGCAGCCGACAGATGGCGCAGCAGTGCAGTGCGATCTCAACTGTAAAGTAGGCTAGATTACAAGGCTTTGAATGATGTGGCTGCTAAAGAAGCTGCCGGAAAATGCCGAGGCCGATGCTGTGGCCAGGAGAGAAAGAGACAGACAGACAGAGAGAGAGAGACCGGAGAAGAGTCAGTCAGTCAGTCAATTCGTCTGTCTGTCGCTCTGTCAGCCAAGGAAAAGTCAACAGAGAGGAAACAGTGAAATAGGAAGCGCAGTCGAGTCAACCCGTACAACATAGACAAAAACTAAAAAAAAGAAGAAGAAGAACGCACGACTAACTGTAATAAGAAGAAGAAGGAGAAGAAGAAAAGAATGGAAAAGGCTAAAAGGGCCGGATACGTTTCAATGACATCCTACGGACCAAGAGACAGCGAGGCGAGCGTGTTGCCAAACCAGCGACTGGGCCAGTTGCTTCAGTAATTGGTAGAACTCTCTCTCTCTCTCTCTTTCCCACTCTATCTGCTTCCATCTCATTCCTCTCTCGCTCCTGGCCTTTTGTTGTCAGAAGCCTGCCCTGAAAAATGTGTCTTTGTCAGTGCGTCACTGGAGCGTGCCGTTTTCCACAGAACATTCAGAAACTAAAGCAACTTCTCCCTTTTCCTTCCCCTTTTCCTTCCCCTTTTCCTGCCCCTGTCTGCCACCAAACTGCCAAGACGATGTTAACGCCAGGCAAATACCTTTTGCATATCAAAAGTGAAACTTTGACATATAATTTCTCGCATGGATTTTCACTTTGACGGCATAAACGATGACAATGCCGCCTTTGAGTTTCCACTCCACTCCAGTCCCAAACTCACAATCCTTATTCAAATGAAAATACACAAAGAGCAGCAATGGAGAAAGAACAAGTTAAAATGATTTAGTCGAGTCCACGACTATGAGTTTATTTTTTTATTTTTTTGAAGACACTTTTGCCCGTGTGCCAAATTTCGGTTGTTCTCGCTCTGATAGTCTCTTCTGCTTTATACCTCTTCTTATACTTTATACTCTAACGATTGACGGGTATAAAAAGCACATTCCACAACCACACAGAAAGACGCACATTTGCATGGATGTCAATAGAAAAATACCTGGATAGCTGACTTTTATCGTTCCTGGCTACATCAATTTCAGCTTCCGCTCCATTTCAATTGATGGCTCACACAAGAAACATGGCAGACACATACAAACACACATAATTGACACTTGTTAACTGGAAATTCACACTAAAACCAACGCGAGTCGAGAGAAAGAGAGAGAGAGAGAGAAAGAAAGAGAGAGACCATTTGTAACGTCACAAACATAATTCGATCTCTTTTGCCGGCAATTGGCCATTAAAACAGCACAGATTTCAAAGAAAGCTTCATAATGAAGTAAATAAAAGAAAAAAGCATTTTTAAAAAGCCTAATTTAAATTAATTTGTAGTTTTTTAATTTAAACAACAAATCAACTTTTTAAAATTATTTATTTATTTTCAAAATAAATGTAGCCGACATAAGATAAACTAAGGTTTAACTTAAACACGATTAATAACAAAAATAATTAATAAATAAATTAATAATTCAAAAGAAGCTAAAAGTAAAGAAACAAAATTATGGAGACTTCGACTAATGGAATGCTTCATTTTATATTTAACTAAGTTTATTGCCACTCGATATAGTTCGAGTCAGATTATTATTCGAGCTGCAGCAGTTCGAGTTATGGAAGTTCGCCTGTTGGCCAATGTCGCCCCATCCCCACACAATTGTACACAAAGATCGTAAGTACTTTCGGCTGTAATCTTCGTTGGAGTCTGCCAAAATCATGTCCTGCTGAGAGTCCTCTGTCTGCCCCACAAGCTCCTTGTGCCACACGATGTCGTTGGGGGCAGGGTTGAATGGTTGCATGGTTGCATGGCGTTTTTAAGTGCAACGTGACGTGGCATGTTGCCAACAGGCTGTGATATCAAATGACTAACTGTTATGGCACCCGTCGACTTTTAAGCTGCTCGATTTGCGCCGTATCAGTCGTAGACATTTGCAGAGAGCTGCCAACTCGATACGAACTGTATATGTGCAGCAGTGCTGCCACTTTTAGCTATTAAGTAGCCAGAATGGATTGTGTAATTTAGAAAGTGCATGTGCTAGACTTATACATTGTCTATTACCTATATTTTTATAGCCATGAACTAAATATAAAAAAAAAAGAACACACACAAAGTTTTTTCAAAATGCATTCATATTCTGATAGATATAATTTTTCTGGAAAATATAGCGTTTTTAGTCAAATATGGGAACATTTTGAATTTTATTTACTAGCCTCTGGTCTAAATTTTCGCCTTAAAAGCCTTATATAAAACTAAAATTGTTAAATGCTTACTTCAATTGTTAGCTTTATTTTTCTTGTTTGAAATTGGCTATTGAATTCTGCCAACACTGATGCAATGCAAAATAAGAACTTTGTTGATTTTAAATTATGTGAAAAATAAAATAAATATAAAATGATCGAACTGGATGCATTTATTTACAAAGTCTTATCAATCTCGGTTTCAGATGAACTATCAGTTGATGAGATGTCGTCGAATTCTTCCGAAGCTCTGTGGAGTTCAGTTCGAACTTCATCGACGAGACAGTGAAAATTGGGATCGGTGGGACCGTTAAACAGAACTCGGACAAAGAGACGTTTATCCAAGGGACTCATGAGCTCCACAACAAATCTACGAAACTCGGCGCCATTCTACCAATTAAGATTAAAATGATCGTTTTCATATTTGAGTGTTAATTCCGTTTACTGTACTCACATCTTCGGGGCGTGTTGAGATATAGCTTTCGGGATCTGCGTGCACATCGAAGAAAACGCGATATCTTTTCATATCTTCCTTGGCAGAGTTTGAATTCATTTTTTCCCTTATCTGTTTTTGTCTTGCAAATGAAAATTGTTGACAGCTTGCAGTCCAATTAAATGGCCAGTGTTGCGTAACGTGCAAAAACGCTATTTGATTTTTAGCACATGTTTAACAACACTTAAAGCAAGCAATCGATTTTTTTGTTTGATTTGTATAATTGTTTTCAAGTTTGTCATGTGTTTTTCAGCTTTTGCTTGTACTACAATAAAATGACAAACAAAAATAATTCAAGTCCCCTACCCTGTGTCTATGGGTGTGTGTGTGTGCGTCTGTGTCTGTGTGTGTGGCTTGTTTGCATGTGTGTAAATTTAGAAATTATGTTTTCTTGTCTTTTAATTAATAATCTCAAGGGTGTTGTGGCTCGTACTGGAGTTGAAGGCAAACAGATACAAAATGTGTGTGTGTGTGTGTGTGTGTGTCTCCAAGTGGGATAACGGGGCGTATACAATGTGAACTTTCTCACAGACAATGCCTCGCTCTTGTGCCATCTACAGTCAAGGGCAAAAGTAATCGCATTTGTTGCTTCGTCGATTACAAATTCAGATATGTTGGCTCACTAACTTAAAATTATATCAGAATCAAATTAATGATTTAATACGATTTAATTGTTGACTGACTAGAAATCATTAAACTGAAAAATTTAATTAGTAAATAAAGTATTCAAAATTAACTATAAAATTATTTTATTTAAAATATATGTGTTAACTTACAATTCAAAGAAAGTACTTAAAAGTTATTACATACATTTACTTCCTAATTTGCGATAAGTAAAGCAATATTGCCAAATCGATAAATAAAAATATATTAAAATTAATCATTAACATAGGAATATAAATTGTTGTCGAAATATCAATTTAATAATAGAAATATATAAAATTGATTAATAATACATTTTTGTATAATAAATTTATTTTATCAAACAATATAGTATATTTTATAATAGTAGAAGATTGATTAAAAAAAATTAATACAAATTTAACTAATAATTGACTTTGGCCATGAAGATCGAATTGCACAAAAGGCAAGTACTTTTGTCGGTGACTGTAAAGAAGGATTTCTTGTCATTCTGTCTACAAATTTAACCACAAAACATGTGAAACCAATGCCAGATGTTGCTGCTCTTATTTCTAATACAGCTGCCTCCTTCCACCTTCGTCCTTCCTCTCTATACAGTGTCCTCTCTCAGTACTGAGCTGGGTAACTTTTATGGGCTGCTGTTGGTTGTGTGTGTGTGAGTTGACAATGTGATTTACATTTAATTAAAATCGTATTTACTCGTTAGATAAACAAACAGAGCAGACGCACAACTGGCAGTCAGGATGCCAGGATGCCAGGATGTTGGGGCTGTAAGCAAGCCTGAAAGGCTGCATCGGCACGCATCTTCCTGTGCTGCCTCATTTAGCTTCAACATCAACGGAGGCAACACGAGGAGCAGGAAAAGAGCAGGACGAGCAGGACGAGCAGGAAGAGGAGCAAGAAGATTAAGTTCTGAAATCGTAAAAAATGACGCACGACATCAGGTGTTATTCTTCATCAGAAATGTTGTCACGCTGTCAAATATGGCAGCCTAATCGATCGCACGCGACAGCCTAAAAAAAACCTTAAGTTGGGTATGTCCGACTTGCGACTACCCTGTAAAATGCACAGTGTTAATATTATGCATTACTAGAACTACTTTTAAGTTAATTCTCTCATCTTTGAATTACACTTTTGTTATAGCAGTTAATTCATTTACTTGATCGACTTGCAGTTACCCTTTAAAGAACTTCACAACTTTCTTGATAATTTACTAATCATCAACTTGCTAAATAACAGCTTACAATTTCATATTTATCAAATATTTCACCTGAGCTCCTTTTTTTATAAGTTATGGGGTATCACCAAAAATCAAAATATAATAAAGTTGAGAGCATATGACTAGCAGTTACTCTGTATACATTTTTCTTAACTGGAAATCTTTGACTTTCACACTACAATTAAAAGGAAGTTTAAATTCCAAAAATAAAGCTATCAAGTTAATTTATAAATACTGTATACTGTCAAATATTTACAAACGAAGAATTTCAAAGCTTAAATTCCGAAGTTTTAAGATTACAGGGTATCATATACTGATAAAATAAAATAATGATAAAATGTTATTTACTTTGCTTTTTTCGAAACAATTTCAAGTTGTTGCTACCCTTGTCACAGCTAGCATGCCCCATTGACTTCCGGCTTACAGGGTATACGCACAGGCGTTACGCATGAATCGAAATCGAAGGTCAAGTCGTACAAGATTTACAACTTAGAGCAACATCGTTTGCCTATGCAATTATGCGTGTTTTTCTTTCGGTCTGCCTCCGACTCCTTGTCGTACAAATAAATGAAATATCTGTTTTAAATTCATTTATGTTCAAATGCCTTTAAGCTGCTACCTAGAAATTGGGCTGCTTACTCAACCTCCATGTTCACTTCGCTTTTCGTGGTTAAATTATGTGTTCTTTGGATGCCTCAGCATTTTTCAGTCTAGCCTAGATAATAATAGAAATGCTCCATATGATTTTCGTCTTTGATGTTCTGAACAATTTTGTCTACTAACTCTCACCTCCATGTTCACTTATTGGATGCCTTTTGGTAGACGCTTTAGGTTAAATATACATATGTTTAAATTAAACAAAACTGTGTTTTAAAGTAGTTACAACTTTTAACTCGAAAATGAACTTCCATTCGTATGGGCAAAGTCTTAAACTCCAATTGTATTTTCACCTCCATGTTCACTTTTTGCCTTTTTTGACAGAAGATTTGAATTGGAGTGAACAAAAATCAGCAATATTATCCATAGGAAATCATGTGCCAATTAAAATCTAGTCTTGGTTTAACTTTCACCTCCGTGTTCACTTTATAACTACTCTTTGATATAAGCTTAAAGCCTTAAGTGGAGAAAATACACAAGTTTATTTAAAGTCAATTATGTTATATGAGAGAATAGTTATTCGATATTATAAAAAGTGCCTTTAACTCAACTGTCTCCTCCATGGTCAGTTTACAATTGCTCACTGACAAAAGCTTATTGATATAGCAAAAGAGTATGTGAAAGAATAAGTACAAGATATCACGAAAAATACCTCCGACTCAATTGTCTCCTCCATGTTTAGTTTACAACTGCTCACTGACAAAAGCTTCATGATATAGCTGAACAGAACGTGAGAGAATAACAACAAGATATCACGAAAAATACCTCTAACTCAACTCTTACCTTCATGTTTAGTTTACCACTGCTCACTGACAAATGCTAACAGCTATAAGTAAACAGAATATGCTTAGAATATTTACGAGTCTGTCACAATCAATGACAATTACTTAGTTGCAGGTGGTTGAGAAGTAAACACTCCATTGCCGGCATCACCTCCATGTTCACTTTGCCATGGCGTGCAACCACATTTCCGGCGTTTATTTGGCATGCCAAATTGTGGGGATTATATTTCCAATTGAAACGGAAACGGATATGGCAAAAAAAAAAATGAAGCATTGAATGCAACTCTGTGGCCAGTGGAAACACAATTCGAACACAAATTTTCCAAAAGTCAGGAAAATGCTGTAAATTTGTGCGAGTATTCTAATGTCTCACTCTTTCTCTATCTTGTCTCTCTCTCTCTCTCTCTGTCTGTCTGTGTTGCAAGTGCCACATTTAAAGGCAAATCACTTATTCTTGTTATGTTTGCTGTGCTTGAAAAGTGTGTTGTTCTTGTGGTTGTAGTTGTTGTTGTTGTTAATCGATACATTTTGTGCTTTTAGCTGAAAGAGTTTCGTCTACGTCAATGTGTCTACCCTCTTTCCTCTTCCCTCTCACTCTCTCCCTCTCTCTGGAATTGTAGACTCCGTTTTGGGCTTGTAAAACAATGACAAGGACAAATTTGTGAGCGAGGCAAACAGACAACGGACAAAACAATGGAATTGCTTTGGATATCGACAGACTTTGGAAAACCCGTAACTAGAACTAGGAGGGGTGGTGGGTGGGGGGGGTTACAGGTAGGCAGTTCCTTTAAGTGTCAATTCAAATATAAATCAATGTTGTTTTCTTCAGACCCCAAAGGTAACCAGAGTTGTAGTTGTTGCTGTTGCTGTTGATTTTCGTGTTTTTCTTGTTAGTTCTGTACCCAAAAGAGTCCAAGGGTCCTATAAACTTCTGGCATTGAATGGAACAGACTGAGGGAGGCATCTACAATCCTTAAAAGTATTGTCCCGTCTGTCTCACAATTGAAAAGAGCTAGAACTATTAAATTGGGTGACAATACTTGAACTTGGTTACCGGGCATTCAACAGTCGAGCACACTCGACTGTGGCCATTTAACTTGTTTGCTTTTACTGTCGTGTTGCTTTAGGCTGGTCCCAAACTTGATCAGGTTTTTAGTGAGGCAATCAATTTTAACAAACGTACTAGCTTTGTCTGTCTGGCAACGCTTCGTCTCAGATTGAGGGACTGCGTTTATCATATGATGTAAGCAAATAACTTGCTTCTTTTTTACTCGGTTAATTGCTTGTTTAATTATCCTGTGCAATGGCAGGAAATGCTTGTTGAAAATCTAAATAGCATATATTAGTTGTTTGCGGTCTGGCAACGCTGTATCTTTGACAACCGCTTGTTTCAATACCCTGAAAATCTACAAATTAATTATATAGAGCTTCAGTTTGATTTCTGGCAACGCTGTGTCATTTTTTTTAGATGAATTATGGACTTAAACTAATTTATGTGGACTTCTTTTAATTATAAATCAATAGTTTTAAATAGAAATCACGTAATGAACAATTGTCTGAATTTGATACCTGTCTGCAGGGTATCAGCAAGTCTGGCATGCTCGTTTAACGCCACATTGACACGATTGCGTAGACAGATTTGTTATAAACAAGTGTTTCAGTTACTTTGTCGTCGCTGTTTAACAACTTTTGTGGAATTTATTCCCATTTCATTTCGAGTCCTGAACCTTGGGACAAAAGTCATTACCGCCCCCTCCCCTCCCCCTCATCCCTTGCTGTTGCACCCTCAGCCGCCCAGAAAGTGAACCTCAGTCTGACAGGCAACGTGTGTTACTGGTTGTAATTAGAGAGGAAATTGCAGGCCGCGCAAAAAGTTTGCAGACATTCTTTCTATTATTTTTTTTTGTCTGCTATATTTATATACTGCACTCGCGGCATTTACTTTAGTTTTTCCTCTTTTTTGCTTTCAGCAGCAGTTGTTCAATTTAATGTACATTGCTGGGGAGAAACATTAAAAAAAGAAACTCATGGAAGAACAAGAAATAACAGTAAACTTTGGTTGGTCGCCGTTTAAATACACTTTAAAATTGATTTTTGCCACGATTAAAGACGAATGGTACTAGCTTCAAATAAATGAGTTTTAAATGCGAATATATACAATTGAAATCTCTTCTTTCACTTGAATTTCTTCCATCTGCCCCACTCGGACTTATATACCAAATTTCATTGTTATATCTTCCCCAAGCTCTCAGTTCCTAAAGCTAGAAATAGGGAATAGATTGTATTTGTCCACGACTCAAGTGTACATATTTTTTTATACTAATATAATAATAATACTTTCTGCAATACTCTTCACGTAATAACATCACATAATAAAATAATAAAAACGAAGGAAAAAAATTGCAAATGAAAATAAAGCTAGCAAGTTTTGCAGCGATGAATAAATACGTTCAGGGATTGAGGAAATTAATGCTCCGGATTTTAAATCGGATCAGCGTAAACAGCACGGAAAAAAAAGAAGGTGATGCAATTTTTAAAACTTTTGTGGATTAGACATAAATTTCTCAACTCTATTATGCTGCGCTTCCTGTATAAAAACTTTGAGGCTGTTAGGCTTGCAGTGAATATAACTTGGCAGACATGGACCTGACATATATATCTAACAAGCTAAAGTTGAATCTAAAAAAAAAATTCTAAGTAAGACAGACTGTGGAAGTCTGAAGAAAATAGAACCCAACTCTGACTCAAGTATGTCTCTAAATCCTGACTTGATTTTGTGCTTCTATTTTTCTAAAAAAAAAACTCCCATCAATCAGTTTAAAATAATGTTAACTGAAAAAAGCCACTTGTCGATTAACACCTTCCAGATTTCAAATGTTTTTTTTTTTGTACTTTTTGGAAAATCAGTTATATATGTGTGTTAGCGAAAGTTTCAGAAATTCAAGTAGGCCATGAGAGATTTGTGAACATCTATAAAGTAGCCTTGGCAGCGTAAGATCAAATCTGTTGAGTCTATCAAACTGAAGAGCTCATTTTAAAAAAAAATCCTCTGCTCGAAGTAATACTAAAATAGAAATTTTCTAACTTTTGAAAGAAAAAAACCATATAATGGATTATTTGGGTGATAATCGCTATCAATTGCTCTTCGTTGACGATGAGGGCAACGATCCGTGCCCAGTTGGCCAAGAGCAGCTGCCAAAAGCTGGAGGGCAGCAGAAGACCAAACGCATCAAGACGCCGCGGGACAAGGCCAAAACCATTGGGATGGCCAAGAACCTCGAGCTGACTCTCAGTCTCTCAGGCAAGTCCAAGTCCTCCACGAATTTGAAGCAGGAAGTTTGCAATGTGAAGGAGCAGCAGCTGAAGTTGCAGCAGCAATTGCAGCAGCAGTTGCAGCAAGAGTTACAGCAACAGTTGCAGCTGGAGCAGAAGCAGCTAGAGCAGCAGCAACAGCAGCAACAGTTGCAGCAGTTGCAGCAGCAGAAGCAGCAACAGTTGCAGCCGAATCAGGGCAAGGAGCGCACTTATAGAGAGCGTATTATAAACAATAGCAACAGGGGTTACTATGGAGGCTATGGAGGAGGAGGTGGCTATGGTGGAGGAGGTGGAGGAGGAGGCTATGGCGGTTATGGCGGTGGCTACGGCAAAGGAGGAGGAGGCGGCGGAGGCGGCGGAGGCGTAGCCGGAGGTCGACCGATAAAAAGTAAGTTAGATCGCCATTCCAGCTCGGACAAAACGGGCATCAAGGCGATCGTCAAGCGCAATGGCGGCGGTGCCCACAACTGGGGCTCAGCCCTGAAGGACATCGAAGATCAGAACACGGCAATGAAGCAAGCAGCACATTTAGATAACGAGGACACTCAGCAGCAACAGCAACAACAGCAGCAGCAGCAGCAGCAGCAACAACAACTGAAGCAACAGGAAAATCCAAATCCAATCGAGGAGGAGGATGACACCAAGTACATAACGGTGGAACAATGGCGCGCCATGAATGTGGAGCGTGCCAAGCCCATTTACAATATACGCAAGCCGGGCGAGGGGGAGCCCAATAAGCCCGATTGGAAGAAGATGACCGTTCTGCAGAAGAAGCAGAAGCCACTATCGAAATCGGAGGATGACGGCAACTTGGAATACGATGCAGCCATGTATCCGCAGCGTGTGGGGCGTCTGCAGCGCGTCGTGGACATCGAGTTCAAGTTCAAGGACGATCGTCGTCGCAGCGGCTATCTCAGCAATTGGTCGGGTCGCTCCTTCAACAAATCGGAGTCCGAGGGCACCGCCGAATCCATCAACATGGATGATGAGCTGGAATTTCCCACACTTGGCTGAGAACTGCACAAAAAAGAAAAACACAACACAACATGAAAATACCTAAGAAAAAAGAAATGAAGAAGCTACACTAAAAAGTCTTCACCTTGCCCCCACAATTTACACTTCAAATTCACTCAATTTGGGCTAGCTTCAAAACAAAAAACAACAACAATAACTGGTATAAAAAGAGCAACAAAACTTTAACACCCATAATATTAGTAACTTAATTATTTTGAGCATTCTTATTTTTACTGATTGCAATTTTCATTACCATGTAAACGATTCGAACACTCTCAATAAACTTATAAAACACCTTAAACAAATGTAGTCTCCTGTCGAAAGTTTTTCAGCTACAATATAGTACTTAATATCGATGAATATTATAATACTCGCACCTAGAACTTCGAGTCGATCTATTATCCAACAATTTGTTCTGTCAGTTGAAGTGCTGTCGATAATAAATAGTTGTTTTTATTGAACTGCATTCAATTCTCTATTGTCCAACCTGTAAGTGTGCTCAAATTGGGTATATTGGTTCTTGGTGTTCTTAAACGCTTTAAGTTGAATAATATTTGTAAAAAGAAACAAGTATTTTTTTTCTGTGAAAAGTCAAAAGACAAAAAGGATAAATAACATTTTTATTAAATTTTATTGGCTACATTAAATTGTCATATATATATATACAAAATATAATTATTAAGTATATGTTTTATGGTTTAATAGTAGAATAATATTTCTCTGTCGAATGAATGGTTATTTTAGCACTACAGGTCATCAGCGAGTCGAGCACTTTTTTAGTACTTTCGATATAATATTTTCTTTAAAGTATCAATTATTGAATACTTATATGTATTAAAGAACCTTTGATTATAATATAGACCAGTGACTGCAGTACATTTTTACAGGATGCTTATTTTTACAGGACATCACGTAGTCCATCACTTTTGTGCTGCCTGGAATTGCTGTCTGGCAGTGCATTCGAATCGATTAACTTACACATTTATTTATGCCGTGGTCAGTGGGCAGTGGAGACGCCACTGTTGCCTGCTGCATCATATTGGCCATAACTTAGTAACTTTACCAGCTTTCTCCCTTGTTCCCTGTTACAATTCTCGACCCGTTCCCACCTGCCATTTACCGCTTCTTCCGATTGCGTTTGCCGTTAGTCGCTAGTCGTTTGCTTTAACTGCAACTTGTAGAAATTAGTTGCTGCTGCTGCTGCTGTTGCATTTCGCATCTTTCATAATTAAAGTGCAAATAAAAACTAGCAGGCAAACAAAACAATTGCAATTAAATGTTGTTGTTGTTGCTTATCTAGGCTTCTCCTTCTATACCCTGTAAAGTTACCGCACAGGGCATTCTAAAATTAAGGAAATTCCATATATCACAACGTATGTATGTCTCTATAAATCATATGTTGATTTGTTAACCTGTAGGAACTGAGCAACTCTTAAAGCTAGAGCTATGAAATTTGGTTAAAGTGTATAAAGGACTATGATTCGACTATTCTGAACATTTCAGTCTAAATGCTATGTAAAGACAAAAGTTATATACGCCAGAGACCATCCTATCTATTGAAACTCAGAAACTGTTGCCGTTAGAGTCGTACAATTTATAATGCATATATTTAGCTATTTAAACTGAATAGATCAGATAAATAGATAAACATGCGTAAAGTTTATGAAAGCACGAATTCCCGATTGCCTATAAAAACTTAAGAATTACTGCCTTAAGAATTGCTGCCTATAAGAACTCAGGAACTGTTGGAACTAGAACAACAAAATTGTATGTTTAAATATTTAGACATGGGAACTAGTTAATCCTAAATGTTCCGATAATCGGTAAACGCTTAATTAGGGTTAAAATGTATATACTCATTTATCTATTTCAACTTAATAAATCTAAAAACGAAATAGTTACGAAGTGATATTTTGTTTTAAAATTAAACAGGGTATCTGCTGGTCAATCACAAGCGTCTAAGGCAAAATGGACTCTAGTTGTTCTTCTTTATTTATTTTTATTTTGTTCTTTTTTTGCCGTAGTTGCTGCTGCTGCTGCCCGCGGGAACATAATTCACTTTTTATTATCTCATATTTTATGGAAGCGCATGAAGCGCACTAGAAAAGTGGTTGGGGAGGGGGCAAGTGGGGAGAAGGACAGAAGAATGGGATAGTTTGTGCAGTTGGCTTGTAAGCCTGTTGTCCCACCTTCCAACCAGCCCCTTCCCCCCTTCTAGAGAGAGAGAGCGAGAGCGAGAGCGAGAGAGTTTGCAACGTTTAATTCATTTAGATTTTGCTTTTAGCGCTTTATTTGTTTAATTGTTGCGTGTGTGTGCTTGTATGTGTGTGTTGATTATGCACTCATATACATATGTACATACAGATATATGTATGTATTTATACATGACTGCATTTCGCAATTACTTCAGCAGGCAAATAACAAAAACAACAACAACAACAACGGCAACAACGACAACAACCGTTGCAGAAATTAATCAAAATATGAACAATTCAAACAGCAGCATTTCAAGCTGCTGCCACGCCTCGTTTGGACCCGCCCACAGAAGCTGCATTTGACAGCATTTCCAGTTGACACACACACACACACACACACACACACACATTCGCATAACGCTTACGTTTAACTAAATGTAAACATTTAAGCGGCAACAGCAGCTGCTGCCTCTGCCGCTGCCTCTGCCGCTGCCTCTGCCGCTGTTGCCGTCGCCATCGCAGCGGGCGTCGCAGTCGCTGCTGGCTACATGAATTCATTAGAAGTAAAGCAAAACCAATGAGACACATACTCACACACACACAATTCACACACGCTCCATTTGTGTGAAATTATTTTCGATTATTTTGTATGCCTTTCCCCTTCCCCCGGCCGCTTCCCCCTGCCACAAACCCACGACAAGCCTGCCCAAAAAAATATGCAGTGATTTTTGGCGCACACACACACAACACACACACACACACACACAAACACACATACAATTGCACAAATCGATATATGTAAGTCAGGCGATCATAAAATGTGTATAAAAGTGACAGGGAGTGTGAGAGATTTATGTTACATGTTAATGTGCGAGGGTTGCTTAAGAAGTAACTCAACTTAAAGAAAATTTATAAAAACTGTCTATAATTAAGATATAAGAATTTATTTTGAGGAAATAGAAAAAGCATTTTAATTGTCACACCACTTATTTTTGAAACATTGAAACTTTCATTATATTTATTTCTTTAAGTTATCTTATTTTAAATATAAGTATGTTTTAGAAATCATTGTGGAACGTTTTCAAATTCATAATTATGCTAAGTATAATCCAATTCTTTAGTTGTTGAGTAGAGTTCAGGCAACAAATTCATAGTGGACTTATATTTTAAAGTTCTCAGCCATTTTTTTTTCTGTCAACTTCTAGATATCTTAAATTTTAGTATTCTTAGAAAAAAAAATTTTTTTTAATATGTTTTTATATACATCTTTACTCAAAAGCATTTTTATTTATCTTACTTCACATAAATAACTAATTTTATAAATTTTAATTCTTATTCTTAGATGGCATGGCATACGTTTATGTCCACCCTCTACTTGTCCTTGCTCATCTTCAGCTTTTGGAGTTGGTATAAATGTTTCAGAACTCAATTTCAGTGAGACACGCGAGACGTTAAGGCAACAGTTTTAAAATACGATTTATGCCATAATTTACATAATACAAATGGAATTTACACCAATTGACTAAAGATTGAGTTCGAATTGACTATGACAGCGAAAAAGAATTCTCAGTCTCTCAGTTTGTACCCTGTAGAGATCATGTCTGCAGTATTTTATATAATTGTTATTTACTCTGACTCTGTAAATATATTATTTTTTGTAATTTTTAGTTTACGTATTCATATTAAGTTAAATATATCATAGATAAAATAAACTTCCATTAACTAATTATTTGCATAGTTCCCGAGTGATACGTAAAATATATTGAAATATCTATGCATAAAAAGATTTTTAATGTTAAGACAACTTTGTAGAAAATTCTTGATATGTGAACCAGCCATAAGTTGTTTTACTACCCACGTCTCAAATTTCATAACTCTAGCTCGAATAGTTCCTGAGAAACACTCCTTATATGTACATATGTATATAAGGGATATCGATTCTAGAAAGTACTCTCGTTTTGTTTAAAGAGCATATAACGCTGTCTCTTTCAAAAGTCTCGTTATGTGAGTCCTACTTATCGGTTATTCGTTTTCTTATTCGTTTTCTGCTCGACTCAGAAGCGTAATTGTTACAGCCCGGGTCATAAAAATAAAAACTTTTTTTGCCGGCTGTTTCTTATTTTAATTTTTATTGACTTGTTGTTTTCTTTCGCTTCGCTCCGCTTCGCTTCGTTTCATTTTCTTTTCTTTGCCTTTCTATTCTCTATTGCTATTTGTGTCTTGTGCTTTTCTTTTATGGCTAACGCGTATTCGATGTGTGTGTGTGTGTGTGTGTGTGTGTGCGTGTGTGTGTGTGTCACTCTGTCTTGTTGTTTGTCGACGGCGTCGTTATTTGATTTCATTTCTCGATTTGCCATTTTGAATTCACTTCATTGAATTGTTAATTTTATCGTCAGATACACACACACACACACATACACTCACACACACACACATGCACTTCTCTATGATGTTGTTGCTGTTGTTGTTGATTTTTTGTTGCCTTCTTTATTGTCATTGGCAGTCTATGGCCCGAGTTTCATTCGAGGTTATTATGGTCCATGACTCCTCATCATTTTGCCAGCTCCTGGTACCTGCCCCGCCCCTCGCCCACCCCTCGGCCTCGTCCATGCGTTGGCTTGTTTATCATTTGGCCATATTACATTTTATTGCCCACTGTATTTGCCGCAATATGCATCCAATATGTTTGATTACGCGGCACATACGATTTCCAGCGAGGTGTGCTCCTATAATTCCCGATCAACGCAAATCAAATTAAATCATAATAACGTGCTTAAGAATTAACAAATTAAAAACAGTAATATACATATATCAGAAATATATCAGTCAAATATAAAAGTTCCTAATATTGTGTTCATTTTGAAAGTGCAACTTCAAGTGCCACCCTCGCGTTGGCAGCAGCTACTCAAAGGCCATTACAGTGGAACTGCGCCATAACGAACTCAAAGTGTAATTGAAAGGCAGGGACGGGTACAAAATTCCATTTAAAATATTCATATTGCTTTTTATTCATTCATATTTTTGGGGTATATTGCAAATTTTCTGATGGAGGCATTCGCCATATAGCGGCTTGACTGTACTTGCTTGGCCATAGGTGGTTGGCCATAAAAGTGCATATATGAAAGTGCCTCAAGAGTGCTTTCCAAGTGGTTCTTACCTCTATCTCATAAAGTATTTAAGCTGTCATACGGAAATTTGTTATGCTAAAAGTAAACGCACAGTTCAATATATGACTGTGGCTTCGAACTGGTTGAAAATGACAGAATTGAATCAAAAATGATTCTAAAAAGTGACATTTACTATACGAGCTTATGAAATTGTCCGATTTTTATGGCCTAGAGACATTATTTCTAGGCTATTTCGAAAAACGATTAAGATTGTTAAAGAATTAAGGAATTATTTGAAAACTTTACTAAGTTTATTCAATAGTCCTTTAATAGGTTTGTCTGCTTAAAGTGATTGAAAAAAATCGAAGAAATTACGGAGAAAACTTAATATTAGCTGCATGATTGTTAATGAAGATGCCGCTTGTTAGTCTATGACTAGAGGGTATTACAAGTGTCTTGTTCGGGCTTAGCTGCAACCCAGCAAGCTCATCCTATATCATCCTCTAACTGTGTCCTGTGCAATACAACAACAACAACAACAACAAGGACAAGGACAGGGGCAAAGAAAATTTGCATTTCTTGCAGTAAATTCAATATATTCCTTTATGATTTTGCCTGTCGCTTGCTTGCCAAGTCGTGTGATGTGTGTGATGTGTGTGTGTGAGTGTGTGTGTGTGTGGTGGGGGGGGGATGTGCCTCCTTTGTATACCCTAGCGGAGAGTATGCTAATTTTGTCATCAAATATGCATCGCATTAAAGAAGACGTGGCAGAGTTTACAAAATACTTTGAAATATAAAACAAGCCTGATAACTTGAAAAGTTTCAAATGAATCAAAATTTAAATTAAATAAAAAACAATAAAATTTTTATTTTCTGAATTGTTTTCATTTGCTCTGGAACTTAAGAACATTAAAAAAAAACATTATTTTTATATGATAATTACTTTAAGCATACAATGTAAATGATTCTAGCTTTTTAAAAAACAAAAATGCAATAATGAATTTCAAACAAAACCTATGCTTTTGTTTTGGAGAAGCAGCTTCATATTTTCAGTTTTTTTTTTTTTTAGCAAGCGTATTAAGTGTTCGGCTTGCCGAAATTAAAATATTTCGCTTTTTATGGGCTGCCTGTCGAGTTTCGCCGGAGCATATCATGTGCACATTTGGGCCTTGGTTTATCAGGCGCAGCCCGGCGCCGCCTCATAAGACAAACAGCGGCAACAGGATGTGAAGGATGTGGAGGAGGAACTGAAGGAGAAGGAACTGAAGGAGTAGGTACATCGCAGCCAACGCGACTGTCATTTGCCCGATAGACAAGACTGACTTCCTGCCAGTCTGCCTGGCAAACTGGCTCCTCTCTGGTGGCTGGCGAAAAACATAAACGAAATATCCTTTAGCCGAGTCGGCGCCTCGTTCAGTTCCTCCTCCTGGTCCTCGTCCTGGTCCTGGTCCTACTTCAGCTGATATTGCTCCTGGTTCAATGTCTGCCGTAGCTTCTGGTTGCTGGGGCACAAGCACAGTCGAAATGGCTTCAAGTGCTTTTGCTGATTTCGGAAATTGGTTTGCATTAGAAATCACTTAAGCGCATAAAGTGCTGTGAGTTATTGCCGCAGGATGTGACCAGGACAAAACTCCCTGCCAAAAAAACACAAAAAACACAAAAAAAAAACAATAGCTGTAGGTGCTGGAGCTGTAGTTGTAGTTGTAGTTGTAGTTGTAATTGTAGTTGGAGCATCAACTCGTCAAGCCACGTCACCCACAAATTAATAAGAAAATTAGAACGAATTTCTGCGGTTATTCGACTGCCAGTCAAGTCCTTTCTTCTTTTTACTCTCCAGCAGCTGTCACCTGTGTCCTCTGCTGTTGTTTTCCCTAGACCCTGTGCCCAAAGCGCACAAAGGGTTGACTGAGTTAGGCATTTATTGTTTTGAATTTTACAACGAGTTGTGGGAACAATTTAAAAGATGTTTTTTGACTTTTGTGACTCTGAATGTTTTAAACATTGCCATTGAAAGCATTGAACTGTCGATTCATTGGGAAAATTAAAGAAATAATTTATACAACTGATAAATATGGGAATCAATTCAAAAACTTTGGTACATGACAAAAACTGAGATTATTTATAATCAACGATTTATTTCACTCGAAAAAACATTAAGAAACCACAATTAAATTAGTTGAAATTTTTATTTTTTTTTTAAATAAAATTGAGATTAATTTTTGTTGTTCGTATTATGGTAGTATTTTATTCATTTCGAGTCTTTCGCAGTCGAGTTTGCTCGGCTGTAACTAGTTTTCTGTGGATGCTATTGCATGCCACAGACAGCTGGGCGTGGCAGGCCGCCCATCGTCTGTCCCATCTCATTTCAGTAATTAAGACATTTTCGCCTCACGGACTTCAAAGGAAAACACACTGTTGGTTGTCCACGTTCCACGCTTCACTGTCAGCTGCCTTTGCTGCCTTTTAAGGCTCCAGCCAAGTCCAGCAAAGTCCTGCCGAGTCCTGCCGCGTCCTGCCGCGTCCTGCCGCGTCCTGTCGAGTCCTGCCGAGTCCTGCTGAGGCTCCTGCAGCGCCATTGACGTTGGCTGCCAACGCGGCCAACGCGACCACAGCATAAATTCCCTTCCTGCCACTTTTCTTTCTTTTTGATCCCACACTGCAACCAGCTCAACTTGATGATGTTGAGTTTGATGTTGATGTCGTTCTTGTTTTTCTGCTGACAACGCGGCTGGCATCCTTGGAATCCTTCTCGGTCTCCGCTTCACGGACTTTCCATAATGTCCTCTCGGTTATTATAGATTTCTTGGTAGCCCCAGTGAATTTGAGGTTCTATCCCAGTCTCCTTTATGTTTCTCCTTCTTTCTAATGCTTACTTTATTTTAATACCCCAGACGTTGCAACTTTTTGAAAATTAAATTTTTCGTTTAACTTTAAGTTTGATTTAAATATAATGTTAGTTGTTAATTTTGTAACTTAAATATTTTGAATATTTTACTTTTATTTTATTTTACTTTTAGTTGACTTTTTAATTCACTCGATCTATTCAACTGTCTCAATTTCCCACAATTTTTCAATCTCAGTGTCACAGATTTTTCTTTGCCAGATTTCTCTCCGCCTCTTCATCCTTCTAAGCTGTCTCAGGTTATTTAATTTATATGAAACTCTTAGTTTCATCTTTATGTATTATATGTTCTAGCATTCAAAATGACCCTTTCTTTTTTTTTCAGGACATATTGTCTTATTTTGGGAAATTTCGGCTCTTGGTGCATTTTTTAAATCATTGTTCTTACAATTAATGATTTGATCTCAATTCTTTATTTCAAAATGCGTCAGGATGAAAATATTTCTATATTTTGGCAGATACTGGTATTTTATTTCTTCTTTAGGCTGCTCTGCACTGATCCAGTTTATATTCTTCTTAGCCTCATTTCGCTTCGTTTTAGCTGTCTTTTCTCTCTCCGTCTCCTGCTCTCTCTGCTTTCGCTTCACCTTCTCTCCTGCTCGATACTCGTTTAACACTCTTACACAATCTAAAAATCCAAGTATTTTATGTTAACAGCAGCTTCACCTTCCTCCCCGCCATCGTCTCTCTCTCTCTCTCTTCGTCTCATGTTTCCACGTGCAGCGTTGCTAATTTTGTTCATTAAACAGCTGAAGCATTTAATGGCAACACAGCTCTAAATTGTTGCTCGAGGTAACTCGACAACAGCAACAGCAACAACAACAGCAACAACAGCAACAACAAATGCAACTAACAACAAATTTGTAAGCCATGGCCGGATCCGGATCCGGGCTCGGAGTCAGGCACGTGGATGACATCGCAAGCATCTAAATCTGAAATTGAGACTAAATTTCTTGCTTTTCTAAAAGCTTGTGGCGCAACTAATGAAACAGCCAATGTGACTTAATAAACGAGTTTACAGCTTTAAATTCACTTAAAGCTTGGTGAAAACCACTGGCACTTCGCTGAGTTGAAAACTTGAACAATTAATGAACTTGACACCGAGTCGATTAAAGCTTTCATGTGCTTTTCAGGCCACCTTTATAGCTCGGGAAATAAAAGTGTAGTAAAGTTTGGAAACATACACAATCTATCAATTTAGATTTTCTGAATATAGCTTTGCATTTATCTTTAATGTGCTTAAAGCTTTCGATAAATACTACAACAAGTAATGCACTGCTTCAGAAATCTTCGCCCAGAGCTTTAATATGCTTCAATATTTTAAAGCTGCTTACTATAAATCTACCCTAGATTATTAACCAAATTTGTTGATCGTTAATGTGTTAATTAAATATTGAATACAATAAGTCTAGCTTTCAGCTATTCTGCATTTGCAAAGCTACTTCGGAGCTTTGATTGAAGCTCTCACGTGCTTACAAAATTATAAATTTGTATTAATTAAAAACAAAATACTAACTGAATTTTCTTTGACTATGGAGTACACCTGACAGGTTGCGAAAAATGAACAATAAAAGATCAAAAATGTATTTGGTGCAATGCTTTAAAGTCCAAAATCGAAATTCTTGACGTAATTAAAAGAAAACAGTTTAAAGTTTTGAAGAACATATAGTAGATGTCATAATGCGTCATTAACAATGTTTTTCCTCTTTTCCACATCTCCTTTTCATTATTATCATCCTTTAATCGACTTGGGAAAGTTGTTCAACAGCCTCCAACGAAAATTTCAATAATGCAAGAGAGTTTTGCATTTGAAATGTGAAGTAGGGGGGAAAACAATTAGAAAAACTTGTATGTACATACAGACAGAGGGGGAGAGAGAGAGAGGGGGTTGAGAGAAAGAGTAGAGAGAGAGAGAGAGAGAGAGAGAGGAGAAAATTGAAAATGGTATAGTTGAGGATGTATTTTTCAATGATGTTTGCGCAAATTGTGTGCAAAACTCAAATCAGGACATCAAAATTGTTGAAAAGTTGGTGCAAAAACAGTTTTCAAATTGATGTAAACTGAGCGCCAGAGTGTGTGTGTGTGTGTGTAGTGTGTGTTGGGTGTGTGCGTGTGTTTGGTTTTGAAGGTAGTCGAAAGTTTTTGAGTTGATATCAGATTACGCATACGCCACGTTGTCGTCCGTCAGAGCAGCAAAATTTAACGAGCAAGAAAATCACTCAAAAATAAGAGAGAGAGAGAGAGGGATGAAGGGAGGAAAAGAGAGAGGTTGTTTGAGGCAGAGAATGGCTGGAACTGCAACATGGCTCATGCCACAATCGACAGAGCCGACAGACCGTCGACTTATAATTTAATTTGTGTTGACTAAAAGTTTAAAGGCAGCGCCGCAGCTTAACAACTTGCCAAAAGCTTGGCAAACAGAATGCAGCAGCTTTTCCCCTTTACCCAACCTCTTTTCTCCCTCTCCTCCCACTCTCCTCCCACTCTGTACTCTTTGGAGCACTCTCTTGTTGCTGGCAACAAGATTGCAACAACGGCATAAAATCCGCAATCCCGTCGAGCGTCGGCAACTTTGTCCATTAAAAACAAACTTTTCGGCAGGTGAGCGCATCGATGGCTTTTGGTTGCTTTACCTGACCCCTACCCCTAACCCAACCCCTATCCCTATCCCTCCCCCTACACCAGCCTCCACCAGGCTCTCTTGAGGCGACGCCACACATTATTTAGCTCAAAAACTGATACGCCGAATGCAGCCAAGCAATTTTGTAATGTGAATTTAATGTCAGTTTTGCGACAGGTGCGTTACCAACTCAGGTGTATGTGTGTGTGTGTGTGTGTGTGTGTGTGATGCTGTGCCTGTGGCCAAGTATATTTTCGCTTTCCCAAATGCTTTCAGTACACTCAGAAAAATAGTCAGCATTAAGCTGATTGAGTTGCAAGTTCTAAAAACTGAGAGCACAAAATCTTTTTTTCAGGTTTGCTTTACGAAATGTCTGTAAACTTAAAATACAATTGTTCTGGCATACTTTAACTTCCTTTTCGGGATTAATTTAAGTAATAGATTTCGATGCATAGAATATAATAGATCGAATCATATGAGTTTAAGCGCACAAAAATCTTTAACTTGACACAAAATTTATTTGTTTCTAGTTAAAAACTTTCTCATATTTAAGCTAATTTCAATCTTGAAGTACACTAGTTTAAGTACACCAAAATCGTGCAAATAACAAAATTAAATATCATTCAATAATGCTGCATATTCAGTTATAAATACTTGCATTTTCTGTCCGCTCAACAGATTCTAGTTGAGAACTTTGAGAATCACAACAAAATTTAGTTAATTTTAATCTACAAATATATTAGTTTGAGCACACAGAGTCTCTGTCGTAGTCTTAAATTTTAATACAAATTGTTTGGTGTAAAAAGAACTCTGTTTTTTTCGCAGGTATTTCAATCAAACTCACAGAGAGTATTGTGTTTGGCACTGTCTTAGACATTCTGAGTTTAATTAAAATCGTTTTATAAATAATTCAAAAATAATAGTATACAACAATTTTAAAATTGTAAGAACGAAACGATGTGACTTCTAGTTCAAACACACCTAATTTTGGAATGGCATATTTTTCCGAGTGTATACTCTCTTCTGCCCCCTCTCGATGTCTCGCTCCTTCACTCTGTTTGGCTTAATGCATTGCATTTGCAGTTATTGGCAAAGTTTTGCAGCGGCATTGGCCAAAAGGCCAACATTGAAGGGCGTGGCAGTTGTCAGGCTAGAAAAGGAGGAGTAAGGAAATTGGTAGCACGACAGACCCAACAACAGCATTAAGCAAATTGCGTTACCTGAACTCAGCCCAACTGAACTGAGCCACATGCAAAAGGGGTCAACCAAAGCAATTCAAAAGCCCAAATTCTCAACTTAAACCTTCAGCTTCCAGGCTTCCAGCCTCCCAGCCTCCCAGCTCCTTCCGTTCCTTTCACAACTGCCCACCTGCAAGTGGGAGGCAGCAGCTAATTAATGAGCAAGTCGCAAGGACATTTTCGTAGCTCCTTTGGCAGTTGATTGCTGCTCCGGCTGCTAGGATTATGATTAATTGGCCAAATGTCGAGATAGGCAGACTGACAGACGCTGGAGAAGTGTCTTCTATTGGCAGAGAAGGAACGAAAGAGATACTGAGAATAGCCTAGAATTTGCCACATCACATGAACGGAGATTTTCAAAGACTTTAAGATTGTCTACCCAACAACATTCAATATTATCGAAAACATTAAATAAAATCAATGAAATGTCACTTTCAATGTTGTCTTCTGTTTTCTGCTGTCATTGCTTAAGAAAGACTATTTTTTAGGATAAAAGCTTAGAGTATTTTCTGTGCTTTTGTTTGGGTTTCTCAGTTCAAATATATAAGCTAAAAATTACAATTACAAAAATACTCGATTTTGCCAAGTTGAAATAAATATTTTTATTTTATTCTTAGGTTATTTATGGCACATAATAAAAGTACAGGCAGAAAAAAAAAAATATTTCACTGAATTTAATTTGCCAAATAAAAAATTATAATGTGGCCAGATGAGATAAATTCAAAATCTAAGAATTCAGTTTGATTTTGATCCGCAGCATATATTACTAAAATCTTTGAATTTGTTATAGAATTTAAATAGCTTCTTATGACATATTCCACTTTAGAAGGCCCTGTTTAAAAATCATTTTTCACACATATTGATGTATTTATGTATGATATATACATACATAAATACATCAATATGTATATATATATATATATGTGTAAAAAACATGTGTGTGTGTTTAGTATCTGATATCATTAATTGTTTTTGATTTTTTTTAATTATTTAGCCTTAATTAGCATTGAGATTCGACTGCTTTCTCGTGTTCGGCCACAGATGTTGTCGACAAAAAAAAAGAAAGAGAAAGTGGAGAGAACTGGAGAAGCGGTGCAGGGTAAAGGGGGAGAGAGAATTTTTCGACAAATAATGCGAGAGAAATATAATGAAAATTAATGACTTGCACTTTGAGTGATTATTGTCAGAATTCCAGCAGCTGGAAAAGTGGACTAGCTGCCCCTTTGTCTCTGTCTCTGTCTCTGTCGCTGTCTCCCTCTCTCTTTCTTTGTCTCTTTCACCCATACTTCCACTAGTTCCTCTTTCCAACTGTATCTGTATCCGAAGCAGCTGCTGTGTATCTGTATCTGTGTTTGCCTTTGGCGTCGCTGCACTTTCGTTGCGTTTAATATTGAAATTGGGTTAATGAGTTTTTGTTTATGGCCGCGTTGCGATACCTGCAGCCGCAGCTGGCCACGCCCACACGCCCACACGCCCAAGCACATTCTCCCCCTCTCTCTCTCTGTCTCTTGCAATTTACCTGGGCATCTGACATCCGCATCCGTATCCGCATCCGCTTTAGCATTCGCTTTGTGCACGGAGCTCGATCCTTCAGTTCGTTAATGCAAATTTGCCAGAGAGGCTGAGAGGACAAGGCAGGTGAGGAGCAGGAGCACGTGACGAAGAAGCAAGCGAAGGAAGGGAGAAGGAGCTGATGATGGGCGTGGCATTAGCGAGTGTCGCATCGGGCACTCAGCGTTTTGTTGCTCCTTTTTGCCTTCCGCCCGCGTAATGAAAACAATTTGCAGCTTTTGACGTAGCCAAATAAAGGGACAAGTGCGGAACCGAAGGGGGGATTGTGTTGAATGACAGGTGCGTGGAGGGGAGGGGGGTGGGAAGAGGGGCAACAAAGGGTTTAATGTTAATTAAGTGGCTAACAGAGTGTCAGTCTTCCTTCATTCTCCTCCTCCTCCTCTGTCTCCTTCTCCTTTTTGTAATTCCATCTCTTATCGATTTAAACGCTGTGCAAAACCGCAAAAATTCCACTTTAAATAGTTTGTTATTTGTAATTTTCAGGTCAACGGTAAACTAAACATTTAATTATCGTCATCAACAAAAACAACAACAACAACGTGGCTGTGACGATTGGCCTTTTCAAATTCCATAATCCTAAATTGCCTAATGAAAATCTCAAATTTCTAAAGCACACTCGTCACTTGACCACAAAATTTGCCTCAAATCGTAAGCGAAATGCCGACTTGTATAAGAGCATTTAATACCCAGCAGGAAAGTCGATCGGCACAAGGGGTAGCATAGAAAATAAATGAATTAAAAATTATCAATATTTTGAAGTCATTTAAATCTAGAGCTAGACTTTTTATTTTTTTATATGCTATAGGTTAACTATATTAATTAACATCTCATAATATTTCAGTGTATTGTGATTGGTTTAACATACCGATTTTAATAGTCTCAGATTTCATTTAGACGGGCGAACAGCTCTTTTCAAATTTAAAGACCTTTCAATTATAAACTTCATCAACCAGTTTTAAATATATCTTAGACTTGCAGATACTTTCATTTTGGCGCACAAGCTCTTCAATTGCCTACAGGGTATTCATAAATCGTGGTACCCTGTGTGTTTCATGTAAATTGTATTACAATTTGGCTAGTAAATACTTATAGAGATATGTAATCAGTTTACTAAGTTTCTGTTTAATCGGCATGCCCATTCATGCGGTTCCGTTCGGACTTATTAGGGCGTAAAATTCAATTAATGACCGCACTGGGATTTAAAATGCCCTTACTGAGCGGCAGAGTTGCATGAACAGTTAAGATAATGAGGAACCAAATTAAGGACAATGATACGATATAGTTGACATATATTGATATTAATATAGATGTAGATATAGATATAGATATAGATATAGATATAGATATAGATATAGATATAGATATAGATATAGATATAGATATAGATATAGATATAGATATAGATATAGATATAGATATAGATATAGATATAGATATAGATATAGATATAGATATAGATATAGATATAGATATAGATATAGATATAGATATAGATATAGATATAGATATAGATATAGATATAGATATAGATATAGATATAGATATAGATATAGATATAGATATAGATATAGATATAGATATAGATATAGATATAGATATAGATATAGATATAGATATAGATATAGATATAGATATACATATAGATATAGATATAGATATAGATATAGATATAGATATAGATATAGGTATAGATATAGATATAGATATAGATATAGATATAGATATAGATATAGATATAGATATAGATATAGTTATAGATATAGATATAGATATAGATATAGATATAGATATAGATATAGATATAGATATAGATATAGATATAGATATAGATATAGATATAGATATAGATATAGATATAGATATAGATATAGATATAGATATAGATATAGATATAGATATAGATATAGATATAGATATAGATATAGATATAGATATAGATATAGATATAGATATAGATATAGATATAGATATAGATATAGATATAGATATAGATATAGATATATAGCATTATATTTTATAAAACTAATGCCACTAAATAAAATGAATTCAGATTCATATATTCTATTGAAGGGTATTTTGAACTCGTTGTTCTGCTTAATTGTTCTTCCATTTTTCTGCGTTTCATTATTTTTTCATTAATTTATTTATTACAATTTTTTTTTGCTAATTGCGAAAATTGTTTATTGCTTTTTTTGCTGTTGGCAAACTTTCAAGAGCTTTCGATCCACGACAGCTAATAAATAATTTGCAAATTATTCAGATTGTTAATGGGCTGTTGTTGCTGTCGATGTTGTTGCTGCTGTTGGCTGCCTGCAACAGTTGCTGTCATAATTATGATTTAGTTGGCCATTTGTGCGTGTAGCGTGAATGTAATTGCAGCTGCTATTATTACTATTATTTTTATTTATAATTTTTGTAGTTGTTGTTCTGGGAGCACTTTCAGTAATTACTCACTGAAGTGGCTAACGAACTACTTTCAGGCATAACTTTTCAACGCGCTGCAAAACGTTTTTTTTTATCAAATGCTAAGCAGGCTTTCAGGCTTAAATATTCTTAATCCCATTTCATCTTTTTTCATAGCACATTTTCACATTGCGCCTGACATGGTTTATGAGTTTAGACGCTTTACCATTTAAGCTAGCTTTAAATAAGCCAATCCGTGCCGGAAACGCGTTTAAAAATTTCATTTTTATTTTATAGTATGTTCGATTCGCAATATTTTTAATGTCAATAATAAAAATAACATTCAGAGATCAAATTTAGGACTTTCTTTGATATATATGTATTTAATTGATAGAATTAGACTTTTATTCAACTTTTCAAATATGTTTTAACCTTTTTAAGTTTGAATGCAGGGTTATAAATAATTTTTTAAATTTAAAATACATTTTTAACTGCAATTAGTGACCTTTAAAATATTAAGAAGAAGAACTTAGTACTGAATTATTGAGATACAATTACTTTAAGTATACTTGAAGCCCACATAAAATTCAAATCGCCGACCTTTGAAAAAGGTAACAGATTTTGTTGTTGTTGTTGTTGTCATTTTATTTTTGGCACTTTTACTTGACGCATTGACCTAATTCAATTTCACGCTGCGCCAGACTCAAACAAAGCAACCAAAGACAAGTAAAAAAAGAATAGATCCAAAAAGAGCGCAAACAAAAAAATAGAAAAATGAAAAATTTAAGAAAAGACAAGAGGAAAATCAACTTAACTGAAAATTGTGTGCCAAGCAAGAATGGATTGTCAGGCGAGAAAGCGGAAGGAAGAGGCACAAAAGGCAACCGAAGGGGGGTATGTGGCCAAGGGGAGGTAAATGGGGAAAGAAGAAGCAGGGGCATAGAATGTGAATACTGTACAGCGACAAGCTAAATTATGAAATATACCCGCTGCGGAAGGCACGGCATAAAAGAGTGAAAAGAGCAACAGCTAGAGGATGAAGGAGAAGGCGACTAGAAAGAGAAGGCTGCACTTGGCGAGAAAGAGTGAGAGATAGAGAGAGAGAGAGGGGCAAGTGGGTGTGTGGGCCAAGCTGGTTGCAAAACTTTCAAAGACTTTGCTTGCTGCAGATTTTTCTATTAACTGCCATGCAACAGCGACAACGACAGCAACGACAACAACAACGACAACAACAACAACAACAAAAAAGACAACAACGAACTAATGTAATAATAAAAGAAAGTTGAACTGAAAGCAAGCTGCAAAGTGGTGCGAGTGGTGCTAGGGGTGCTAGGGGTGCTGGGGGTGCTAGGGGTGCTAGTGGTGCTAGTGGTGCTAGTGGTCCTAGGGGTGGTGGTTGCCTGGTGACCAGCATCATTGCTTACACAATGGCGACACAAAGCACTTGCAATGCCACTACAATCTCCCCTCCTCTCCCTCTCTCTCTTTCTATCACCCTACAGCACATCTTCTTCAGCTGGTGGAACCAATTTGAATACCCTGTACCCCTTTAAAACAAAAACTTGCTAGTTAATTAAAATTTCTTTTAAATACCCCCATACTTTAAAGCTTTTCAATTATTATTTTAAAATTATCTACTCAAAATTTATTTAAAATTGTAACTTAATGTTTGTTCACTTTTAAGTAACGTCTAATAAATAAGTAAATTAATATATTATAATATGTGAGTTACTAAGTGATATGAACTAGAAATAAAGGTGATAGGGACTCAAAAATAAATTATTTTTAACTGTCTTCATTCACTTAAATTTTATTTCTATTTTTTGTTTTAAATATAATCATCAATTCAATTTTCTTTAAATATCAATCATATCACAAAAATTAAGATATTATCAGACTGATTTGATTTGATAAATTAATGTCTTGCTCTTTTTAAACTCTCTCCTTTGCTCGAACTGTCTTTTTCAGTCAGTCAATCATCTAGCTTCTTCTGTTGCCTTCTTTGATACGAGTATCCTATCCACAGGGTAGTGTATAGTCGGCTTATTGCAAAATGTCGCCTTCGGAGTTGCTATTAATAAAAGAAAGCGACGACAACGTCACACAGGACATGACTTGCAAGATAGTTCCACTTGCAGACTTTTGTGCTCATTATCAGCTTTGACCCTGTGCTTTTCCCCTGCACAGCATTCCCCTCGCTTTGTCACCCCCTCCCCCCCCCCCTCATCAACGCCATAGCATCCACTAAGAACGAGCTAACGTTTTACATCTTTCAATTAGGGTTGCCAGGATGGAACGGGAGATTGTAACTTCGTCGTTCTCGTCGTCATTTCAGCCTGGACTTTGTGGCCTGCTCAGTCTGATAATTATGAAAATGTTGTTCAACAATTTGCTAGCCATAATTGAACCTATTTATGAGCAAATGGCAAATGCTAAAGGCAACAAAGGCAGTAACAAAAACTCGGGATACGAGTCGAGCAGGTTTCATCTGTGTATGTTGCCATTGACTGTTGCTTAGTTGCATTACCTCTGGTAGATTGATTTAACACAAAGATATTTACCTACATAAGATACTTAAGTGTCTGCAGCTCTTTGGAATGACAGCTGAATAGCAACTCTTTCTCTTTTTCTACCTTTTTGTGTGTCGCAACTTTAATAACTTGTTTTAATCTGCAATGTGTCAAATTCTGTGTAACGTTTCAGAATGTAAAACTAAGAAAATCATAATAAATCAAATTTCATAAACTCTAATACTCTGTTTTCAAATGTATCTACTCCTTGCTCTATTTCTCTTCCTTCCTTTGTCTACACTTCTTTGTCTTTAACATATCAAGCCGAATCACAGTATGTGAAATGCTTGAAAAGGTAAAACAAAAGAAAAATAGAGCCAAGAAAAAAGGTACTATTATTTTCTTAATTACTTATCTTTTAGCTAATTCATAATTATTTACCCGTTTTTAAACCCAAGAGTTTCTTAGTATAGTCAACGATTAGATGAAAACTGATCGAATGGAGTAAGAAAATATTTGTAAAATTGCACTCACTTGACCAACCGTTTTCGCCCTTGGGGGAAACTTGGCCAAATCTTCCGCTTAAGTTATGTAATGTTATGAATGGGCAACTACATCAACAAATTCAATTGCAAACTTCTAATTTCGTCTCATTTTATTGAGGGTATTTCCTTTTGATATTGGAAAACTACCCCCTATTGGCTGTCAGTGGGCTGTTTGTTGGCCAAACTAATTCGAGTAGCTGCTTTTGTCAGCCCCTTTTCTGTCCCGACCAAGTGATTAATGCGCAATTGTTTGCAGGCCCTTTAAATCCAAGTTCCAATTATTGATACATCGAGGGGGGAAGCAGGGAAGCTGTGGATTTAGCGAAAATCCATATGTATGTATATATAATTGAAATCAAAATATGTGCGCATTTCTGATTTTCATTTTGATTTTGATTTTGGTTTTCCTTTCGGCTGAATGCACGCGCCGAAATGTAGGCAACACTTTTGGAGTGCCCGCAAAAAATCGGAAGCTGAGAAAACGAGCGCTATGCGTATACTTAATATTAGGTCAGGCTCGAAATGAATTTGTTGCCAAGTGCTTGACAGCACTTTGTTATTGCCTGTTGGCGTTAATACCCTTTAAAATGGTATGCAAGGCGTGCCAGTCAACTTGTTAGCTATTGAAAATATTAATAATTGGAACGGATGATAAGAAATAATATGTATAGCATTTTTAAACTTAAGCTTCCTGTTGACTCTAAGTCGAAACCGCGTGGATTTGATTGGATTTAATCCATCGGAACTAGACTTTCAGAATAAATATGTTTATGAAATTTATTCTGATTTATTTCAGCTGAATTTGTTAGGATTATCGGTAAATATAATACAAAATGATAAAATCATTTAATCAGATCAATAGCCAATCTAATGAATCACATGAATCTCTGTATAAAATCTTTAAGCTGTAGCTGTCTGTCTAGTGAAGCTACAATTGGCAACATGCGTTTTTCCAGGGTATTTGGTGTGTCATGGCGGCGAATTCTCGGCTGGTTTGCTCTTTGTTGTTCATCAATTACTTTATGCCTCGCCAGGCAGCCTGAGATTGTCAGGCGTATTTCATTTGTTGTCCTGGCGACGATGTCCTGAATCTGGGCTGCGACTCGAGCTCTGGGCCCACGGCCTGAGAGGGGGGGGGGCTGAGTGGCTCGATGGCCACTTTAGCGTGGAAAATTGAAATAAATGTGCTTTTAATTATACCCCGAGTGGCAGCTCCCCTCGTCCTGTCAATCAATTAGATGCGCTTGCCACACAACCGAGCGACCAGCTCACTTACTGCTCTCTCTCTCTCTCTCGCTCTCTCTTTATCAACTCTGTTCCCGTCCAGTTTCAGTTCCAAATTCGCCCCGCGGCAGTTTTGTTGCAAAGTTTCTTGTTGCAAATGGCCGCATAACTAAAAGTAAATTTACCCAGCAAACGAGCGAAATTGTTGCTAAAATATTTGAGCTGCATAAGCGACAGCACTGGAATATATGTTAGCAGCTACTCGTACTCGAATATGCGGACTCCATGGCAAGCTGGCAACTCTGGATGGGCAACAGACTTCAGTGACACACACACACACACACACACACATGTGTGTGTGTATATCTGTTTGTGTGTGTGTGTGTTTGATTTTATGACTGTCAACTGATGACGCTTGTTTGTCATGGGAACAACAGACCTACAACTTGACGCAGTCCGCACAAAGTGCTCGACTTACAGTTACCCTGCATTTCAGCTACAAATTCTCTACCCTCCTTGCAATCCACCCTTTTCCTCTTCCTTTCTTGAAATCCCTGAACCCCAATTATTATGATCTGATTTGGTTTCTCTGGTTTTCCCCAGTCCCCAAACAAATGTTGGATCATTTAATAATTTTTTAAATACCCCCAGATTCTTAATTTTTAATTTAACTTTTTGATCCTTTTACTTAAAATTGAATATACTTACTAAATTTTACTTTAATGTTGGTCAATTGTTCTTAGTTGACATTAAATAAAATAAAGAAATAAATAATTAATAAAATAACTCAACTCTTTATCAATGGATTGTGCTGAAATTCTCTGAAGAGAAAGCTAACATATTTTTACTTAAGTTAATCACGCTTTTGATGTAGTCCACTAAACTAAGAAAAACAGAAAAAAACAATTTTTTTTTGTTTTTTAAAATAATTAATATTTGACTTCCAATCGTAAGGTCTATTAAACGTAGTATAGAGTATTTGTTGAAGTATTTGTATTGCGTCAATTATCACAATAATAATTATGAGATTTCAAAGAATATCTAGGGTTAACATTTTTTTATATTTAATTTATTCTGCGTAATTTTTAGAATATTAAAGGGTAGTATGATATTTTTGAAAATTCCTTTCGTTAGTTGGCATAGACTCTTAGCAGATCTTGATAAAAGCTGTGACTTTGCTTTATGCTCAAGTCGATGCTATCTTATGTGAGCTAATGTTCAAGGGTATACAAATGTCCACTTTGAGCTGTGCTTGTTATTTGCCCGTCTGTCTGCCACTTCAATATATCAAAGCATCATAAATGCTGGCTTATAGTAGTCGCAACAACAGCTACAACAATGCATAGTTGGCTTCTTGTATGCGCCTTGTTAAGAGTGCGAGTCCAGCACGCACGTGCGTCCAGTCGTCTTCAGTCTCCAGTCTCCGGTCTTTGTCTCTTTCTCCTACTCCCTCTCCTTCTACTGTTCCATCTCCTCTGCGTGTCCTCATGTCCGTGAGGCATCTCTGACAGTTGCCTGCCCCAAAACGTTGCGCACTCTTATGACGAATGGGTTTCATTTTTACGCTGGCCACGCATCACGCTACTTGTCAGCCGGAGCTTATCTGTCGGGAATTTTTAAGTGCTCCTCCTCCGCCTCCCCCCCCCTCCCCCTCCTGGCCATTCTTCTCATCCTTCTCCCATTCCATTATCTGCCTGCCAGCTGCCTAAAGGACCCGTGATATATGTCTCTGTGTTCTGGCCGCTTTAATATGTGTCTTCTCCAACAGTCGCAGCAAAAGGAAATTAAAATGCACTTGTCCCAAAGTGCTCGACTACCTGCTTACCCTATAAAATCGGACCACTTTACAAAAATGTAACAATATTCATTGTAGTTTTATTTAACTTAAATAATCTCTATTTATTATTTTTGTGAAACATTTTTCCATATTTCCTTATTTATTTTCTTATTCAACTGATGCTTTTATTGATTATGACTTTGAAATGTATCTGAGCCTTCAGTTATTGCCTTTTAAATGTTATTATGTTACTCTTTCTCATATCTCTGCGTTTTCTTTATTATAATAAATTTTGGCCTTAAAAAGTTCCCAAGCCTCTCAACAATTCTATTTTTCTCTCGTAATTTAGCTACCACACTCTTTTCATTCATTTGACTGATTACAGGGTATTTTGGCTTGAAGTTACATGCTCTTCAAATCCTGTTATTTCTCTCACTGTTATCAAGTTACTCTTCTTTAGCCATTTTACAGGGTATGTTAAGGTGAACAAGTTTTACGAAAGCCGTCTTCACCAAATCACAACAAAAATCAAGTGAATAACCAATTTCATATCTCGAAAATAACTTATCATATCTATTCTTAATATTTTTGAATCTCCTTAGATTAAAGGACACAAATATGAACAAGAATCTCTTTAAGAATTCTCAAAATATTGGCAATTTATTCAATTCCGAATTCGATACGTAGTTTACGATTTGCAATTGCTATTTTAAACAAAGTGTGGGTTAAATTCCGACTTGTTAGACTCGGCAGATAAGGGAAACAAATCCATATGCATAACAATAGTTCATATGCCCATAACAACTCTGACCTCGGGGCCAAATCGAAGGGAGCCCAGTGAATATCTACTGTCTATAGCCATGTGCAATGTTATCGATGCGTTGTTTGATTTTGTCTATGCAAATACGAAAGAATTCTGTGGGTATGGCCAGTCACACGTGTGCTTGTAATTTGCAGTCAAATATTTGCATCAGCCCCACAAAACCAATCCCATATCCTGACACCCCACATATATAACAGTAACAAAAACGCGTGGTGCTTTTTCGGCATGCGGGTTGTGCAACTTTCTGCATGCTACATTCTGCATGCTGCACGTTGCACGTTGCATGCTGCGGATGTGGATGTGGATGTGGATTCAAGTGCGGGTGGCAATTAATTTGCACAAACCACTTAGTAATTAAAATGAAAAGTAAATTATATAACCAACAACAAGGCGGCAGCAAGTGGAGAAGGGGGCGTGGCACAACCCACCAGAGAATTGCAGTCAGTTCCTGCCAGTGTTTTTTTCGGGGAGAACGGAAGCACAAAATCCTGGCCAGCTGAAGCAACTGAAGCTGCCTGGCTTAGCATTTAACTGACACAGTTTTTGTTATACCCTCTTTTTTGTTGGGGTATTTAAATTTTATCACTTCATATGAAACGCCTTAGCCATTAAATGCCAACGTTAATGAATAAATGTCACCAGTTACTGATTTTTAGACAAAAGATTAAATAGTAGAGAGCTAAAATACAAGCTGATAGGAAATTCAGTTATTTATTTAATTATGTAACAATGTACAATGAACTATAAATAATATTACATTATAGTAATATGAAAGAGTTTTTTAATAAATAGATATAAGTATCGATATAGCCAAATCCGAGAGACCTTTGGTAAACTGGCGGCAATACGTCGCCTTCTTCATCGTCGACGAGAAATTAACAACAGTGACGTGCTGACAAATAATTATTTTATCAATTATATTTGATGACTCTAGCAAGTCGAGTCGCTGAACACAAATCGTCGACTACACTGTAAGGATATTAAATCGTCGGTGTGCCGCGAGAAAACTTTTCTTTTTCTTGTTGTATATATGTGAGTTCGAGTGGAGAGGATTGCGGTAGGGGCAGTGGTTGACGCTTGAGGGGTGTGAGATGGGGGGAGTTGTTTTTAAAAGCATTTGGCGCTGCACAAATGTATCTCGAACTTCGCACACTTGACTGCCATTCAATTTGCATAGGAAATTAGTTTGTTCGCTTTGAATTGAAGTTGGCCCCACGGGTGCAAACAAGGCCAAAAGTGCTTCAAGAGACACACAGAGAGAGAGAGAGTGAGTGAGTGAGAGAGTGTGTGAGTGAGAGAGAGAGGTGTGTGTGCACATCTATGCGTTTTGTTGCTGGTTTTGTGAAAGTGGCAAATCTACCGTGCTCACTTGCAACACTGAAAGCCCCGACATGGGGCAAGACTGCAGTCGGCTTATAGACAGCAGCCAACTGTTTACATATACATCTAAGCTTATATATATAAATATACAGAAAGAGGGCTGAGAGCTTGCTACCTGCTACCCTACAGCTGCCTATTCCTATTGTGCCTGATTAACGAGTTGGAAAAGCCAAGCGCCCTAAATAGTTCGAGCTCCATTTATAGCATAGCTTTGAATAACACTTGCCGCGATAACTTATCGATTTTCATCGATCTGGCAAGGCTGCACTAGAATCCTCAGCTATCATAAATGTCGATTTAGTGACTACAAATGCACAGTTTATTTTATCATTCGATTACAACGATTACTTATCGATTTTAATCGATAAGCAGTTGCTGTTCTTTTAATGTGACTGCTAAGCTTCTAGCCGCACTTTGAATAACACTTGCCGCGATAACTTATCGATTTTCATCGATCCGAATCCTCAGCTATCATAAATGTCGATTTAATGACTATCAAAAACTATCAAAACTACAAATGCACAGTTTATTTTATCATTCGATTACAACGATTACTTATCGGTTTTAATCGATAAACAGTAGCTCTTCTTTTTTTAATGTGATTGCTAAGTTTTTTGACTGCATGCTATCGATATGTTATCGATAACCATTAGCTTGATGTATATTTATCAATATAGTACCTTTATGTTTCAATTTTATTTTATCGTTATTATTGGGCTTGGGAGGGGTGAAAAGGCGAAGAGAATGGGGCAACGGGCGGAAGTGGGTGGTACATTTCAATTTGTCTAGTCTATAAGTATGTTTGCTCTCAGTTCACTTAAGTCTTGACTAAATATTCATAATATCAGTCTATTATTTTTTTGTTGCCGTTTTCAGTTGCCCTTTGTTGGCTTTATCAATAAAAGTTGCAATCCGAATCTCCCAATGTCACATTGTATTATTAAATATTCGTGTCACGACCTGTGTGCATACCCCTGCCCACTCAAATCCCATTACGGCTTGAACTTTTGTCTTACAAAATGCAATCTATAAGATACTCGCACCGTGAGTTACTTTTGTATGCTGACAGAAAACTCTGATGCTGTGGCAAATGCTCCACTTTCTGATCTACCAGAAGTGACTTAAGCAAAACTTCTCCAAAAACTTGGCACTATAAGTATTTTATTTTTCGACAAAAGTTGAGTAGGGAGTGGCAGAGGGGAAATTGGGAACCGGGTGTAACTACTAAATACTAAACGAAATATATTTGTTTCAGGGGCTTTTAAGCGCGCTTAAAATAGTTTTTGTTTGTTCTTATGTTACAAGAAGTTGTAGTTGTTGTTGTTCTGTATTTTAACATTGTTGTTGCAGCTGCACCTGCAGTGCTTGCAACAACAACAACAACAACGTATCGCTAGACAAGAACTCAAAATATTTATGAAGATGCCGGGCAAAGTTTTTTGGTGGCAGCTACACGAAAACTTGTCGAAACAATCTGCAGGGCAATGTCAGGCAGTCACTTATAGTACCGACCCAGCCCCTTCCTCTCGTCACATTCTTACCCCTAATACCATCATCATTTTGTTGTAGAAACTTTGGACATGTGCATTAGTGAGGCTGGGCCACGTTGCGTATGAGCAATGTGTGCGGCAGTAAATTGGAAATTTATGCACAAGTTGCAGGTCAACTGACAAACAAGCACATAAATCAATTCATCGACTGCCAGACATGCCACATACCACACACCTACACACACACATCTACACACACACAACTACACACTCTTACACACCTTTCAAGTGTTTGTTCGTGTTTGTGTTTTTTGTCACAGCTTCAGGGCGCAATTATTAAGTTTCATATCAACAACAATATCAAAAGTAGAACTTAAAACAACTTTTAACCACACACACACATATAGATATACATATATATATTTATATTGTTTGTGACCAATATCACACATAGTCATATGTGGTTGTAGTTTAGTGCATGACTTTCAAAAATTTCGTTTTTATTATTATTGCTTACTAACGTTACAAGTTGAACTCCGATGAGAATATTCCATGGCAATAATCCTCCAATTTTACAAGTTCAAAAACAACATCTAAAATCTAAATTTTATAGTTCTCTTAAGATATTTAAGCTTGAATTTAAAACTTAATGCAAAATGTTCTCAAATAAAATAAACAAATCTAAAATAATATACAATATGTAATGATCAAAGTTTTAAATATGCTGGAAAGGAATTTAAAATCTTTTTCAAATTATTTTAAAAAATTAAAATTTTACAGAAACCTTAAGTGAAGTATCGAAATCTTATGTACTTATAATAGTTCAGTTGAGTTTTCTGAAAAAATAGTTTTTTTTATAATGATTTTAGTATTGTCAACGAAATACATTTAAGTTATATAACCAAGTTATTTACAAATGTGTAAAATACGACAATTTACAAATTTTGAACAAAACTCTAAGAATTGTTTTTGTAGTCACTTAAGTTCAAAAACTATCAAAAGTTCTATAAAAAAAAAAATTTTAAAAATCTGATCGCTAAAATTGAAACGCAGCGTTCTTCAAAATCTTTTCTTAAACAACTCGAAACGGCATGCCTAATTCAATACTAATTCAGTAAAAAATTATCACTTGAGCTGCAAAACTATCGGCAATACTATCGTATAAGTTCAGCAACTGAACTAACTAAATTTGTGGATTTGGGTGTCAGACGGAATACAGACTTTACTGTGGATAATTTTTAAAAATCAGATCAGCTAACAATATCGATGGCAACATGATTTTAATTAAATTCTCTGATTTAATCGAGTGTAATATTCACATAAATATAGGGTATATCAAGTGCGTCATTGTTGTGCCCATGTTTTCGCTTAAGTGCTTTCTTTGTTATCTATTTTTATCGCCCTTTGTTTACTGTGCTGCTTTCAAAGTGTAATATGTAGAGCAACGACAGAGAGCGAAAAGGAGAGGGAGATAGATAGATAGAGAGAGAGAGAGAGAGTGCGAGAGGTTATTCCATTATTTACATATGCTTTTGATTTATGTCATAAACTTGCGTAACATTTTATTAAAAATTTAATTGCCTGTTATGGCATTTACCCCCCCCCCCCTTTTCCACCATGGAAAAAAAAAACCTCGTTGCTATTCGATATTACAAAATATATATGTGTGTGTGTGTGTGTTGTGTGTGTTGTGTGTTTGTGAGTAAGGGAGCCATTGAATCCTTTGAAAAGCAATCTCCAGGTCATAATAAAGTGTACCACGTGGTGCGACTTCCCTGTGCTGTTTCTTCTCCTCCACCTCCTCCTCCTCCTCCTGCTTCTTCTCCTCCTCCTGCATTTTGTACTGCTTCCCCTGGCTCTTCTTGTTCCTTCCGCTCGACAAGCTCATCAGCCAGCTTATTATCGAACTTATCACCGAGCAATTGTTGAACAATTGCCTCCCATTTCTGGACCATCGCTGGATGTTGGCAAAGAAATTCGCATTCCCGCTGCTTGTTGCACAGCACGAAGGACCTTGAATTGGCCACAAAACAAACATCGGGCAGCATGAAATTGCCACGCACCAGCTGCTTGCCACCTTTGCGCTCCGTGTAGATGAGGCAGGTGTTGAACGCAAACAATTTACAGTTGTAGCTGCGACGCAATCGTGCATCATGCAACGGGAATTCACCGACGATGATGAAGCTCGCCTCGCTGAGTATGCTAAACTAAGAGCCAAAGAGAGACAAAGAGAGAGAGAGAGAGAGAGAAAAATAGAAATAGGATGAGTGTTAATTATGTGCTATATTCACAACCTTACAAATATTATTTCATATAGTTCAGAAAGTAATTAAAATAATATATATTTAAATCAACTGAAAATATCAAGAAAGTAAGAAAGAAAGAATAGAAAGTATTGCCGTATCGGAAAATTTTTTCACAAAAAGTCTTGAGTCCATCAGATTGAAAATTTGAAAATATAAAGTATATTAAATTTAAAAAACACTTCTAAATTTTTAAAATTTTAGAAGAAATCATTCTAGAACTTATTCTGGATTTTGAAAAAAAATCGAAATAAAGAAAAAACAAAATTAAATTTTTATAAAATATTTCTAACTGTTTAGAAAATATTCCTAAGTATTAAGAAAACCTTTCAACATTTTTAAAATTTTAGAAGAAAACTTTCTAGGGCTTTTTTCTTGATTTTAGAGACAAGATTTACTTTTTAAGCGATTTTATGGTAGTTGCAATGTTATTTTTTAAATCTCACCGCATTGAAATGTCTGATATCGTTGAGTTGATCCGATTGATTCGCTCGATCCAAGAGGTCGCGCAGTCGCGTCTCCAGTCGACATGCCACCTCGAAGAGTCTCTTCGAGATCAGCTGGCGATTGTCGAAGAATTTTGCGATGAATTTGTGCAAGAGCAGAGGATATTTGGTTATTCTTTGCACGGGCTTCAGGAGAAAACTTCGTATGCCAAGCGGATCCCCGAGAGTTATTTGCAGGCGCTGTGAAGAGGCAATTAGTACCGGATTTAGAAACAAGCATGTTCGACTTGACCTATACCCTATATATGTATATATTTAAGTTTACTTAAATATATATGTTTCTACTATTATTTTTATATATACATATATACGTATGTTTTATTACCAACAGTTCTTTTGCTGAGTCTAACTATTTTAAATATAAAGAAAAACATATTTGAAGATACTCTGTAATTTTATCAAAGTGAAAGAATGCGATTGCCCTTTCTCCCTTTCTACGAGTAACTTTCTGACGTCTTAGTAACTTTTTTAAGTGAGATTGTTTAATTTAAGTTGCGGCTTTAAGTTGCCGTAACCCTTTTTCCTCATCCAGGCAGTAAGCCAATTCACGGCGCGTCAATCAGCAACCTTCAATGTATTAAAGAAGCCACAAATAAAAATCCCAAGAGATAATTATCTTCAGCACGTCGAAGTTTGAATACGCTTTATAGTCACGTAGAATCCAAGAAGAATTTTTTAATTTAAGTCATTTTAGAAAACTATTTGTTAAAATAAGCTTTTCAAACAAAAATCGATATTTATATAATAAATGGATTCAAATTTTGTGAGAAAACTATAATACCCTGTGGAGCAAAAGTGTACAAAAATGAAGCGAATGGCGTATTTAATTAAATATAAATTTAAATTAAATTTGGCTTACGATTGGTTTAAGGCGATGCTTGTATGGTGTGTGGTTGGTTGGTTGAGTGGATTGGATGGCTGCACTATGGGATAAAACACCGATATCTTGGCATTAAGCCAGTGTATTGTTCTTAAGTAGCTTGAAACTTTTTGAATTTAAATTTAATTTTGGTCTAATTGGCGAAACTGCAAAGCTTAAAATATGCATAAAGCTTTCTATTTAAAGGCCAAATAAAAAAATAAATAAATAAATATTCCATTTTAGTCTAACCAAATTCATGTCGAACTTCAAGTCTCTAGTTATATGCTTAGATTTTATGTAAATATATTACACTTGAATGTGATCCAATGAAATAAAATTAAAAAAAAAAAACAAATTAAAAACTGTGCACACTTTTAACTAAGTTTCATGCCAAACTTCAAGAGTCTAGTTGATGCCAAAAGGATGGGCTTTTATCCCACAGTGCTTTGGGTGATTTGGTGGATTGGTGGCTTGGACTTGCCTTGAAGTATAGCTCGTGAGAGTCATAAAGCCGGAGGCTGTCGCGCTGACTGGCGGTGAAGAGGACATAGCAGTTGAAGCATCCGCTCTCGACGAGTGCATGCCAGCGTTCGAAAAGCAACTCCAGCTCCAGTCGATGCTGCAGCATCAGTGGCAACAGCTTGTGGCGATGCAGGGCGGCAATCTGCGCCACGTTGGCCAACAGAACATGTTGCTGCCCCACGAGACCCTCGGGCAGCAGCTCGGACTGCGGCTGAAAGATGCGCGTATAGCGATGGACGCCATTGGCCAGATCTTCCACATATTGCTGCTCCGTGGCCAGGAGTTCGTGCAGCACATAGCGACCACATTGCTCAGCCACATCGCTGCTGGATGGCCGTGAATTTGAATGTGAACTGCAGCTACTGCAACTGGATGTGGAACTGCAGCGACGCATGTTGTTCTTGCGACAATGCGAGGCAACAAACTGGACGCGATTTCATTATTTGCTCAGCTCACTCAATCGCCGTTTGACTCACAAGCATCGCAGCTGTTTTTTCATCATCATCATCATTGTGTTTGCTGAGTCAACTAAGAAGCTGGTGACTGGAACCTGCGGTTGCCCCTCTCTCTCTCTCTCTCTCTCTCTCTCTCTCTCTCTCTCTCTTACTCACTTACTCTGTCACTCTCACTCTTACTCTTACTCTCTCACCTGCATTTAAACATTACTCTCATCTCCATTGCAATAAGCAATTAAATTTTAATTACACTTTGAGCGGCAACATGCTAACAAGTTGGCCCATTGTTGCATTCTCTACTTATTTGCTTGCCACTTGCCCACTTGCCACTTACCCACTTGCCACTTGCCACTTGCCCACTTTCCACTCGTTGCTCGTCTCATTGCCTCCCACTTTTAATGACAATTTATTGTCGAGAATCGCCACCAATGTCGGACGTCAGCGCTACCTGTGACTGTCTTTCTTTCCACTCCAAATTGGCCGCACGTCGCACAGTGGGCGCAAAAGCACAACTTTATGTTACACTTCAAATCAGCCTGCATTAAATGCTTTCATTTATTTATTTATTTAACAAACTAAACTATTCTTTTCAATCGCCAGTACATAAATACATATTTATACATATATATATTTATATATATTTTACAAATTTTACAAACTAAAAAAATCTTTCGATATGCTAAAAATTCAAATCAATAATTAAAAAAAAAAACCAATTATAGAGGGCTACAAGTATGCACTTTACATTTGAGCTTAACAATTTCATACTTTTTTTATTTAACAAAATAAAAATATGTCTTCGGTTCGACCTCGCTTGATTTCGGATCAATACAAATAATGAAAACTAAATATTAAACATTTTCTTTATTAACTGATTTTATAGACGTAAAGCATTCGCTGAAAAATATAAAACAATTAATAAGGATACATTTTTTTAACTTAAAACGAAATAAATCGAATAAAAATAGATTGGAAAATATAAGATTATATTGATAGTAAATATTATTGAAATAATATATTTATTAAATTTCAAACAATATGCAATGTTTTTATTGATGAAAAACAAAGCTCAAAAGTATTTAAACTTTACTTCCCAATGCTTAAACTACTATTTTAGGCAGCTTAAACACTTTTACACTGATCTTAAAAAAATTCTGAAAAAAACTTGCGTGCTCTTCTCATTAGTGCGAAAGTTGATCCACTGTGCGGTTGCTGCTGTCGTTGCTCTTGCTGCTGCTGTTTTTAGCTTGTCCTGCACCTGCATACGGAGCGTATGCGCAATAAATAAATCAGCCGTAATTAAAAGCGTCCTGCAAAGTTACCGAAAAGGCTCTCTACCATTTTACCCCAACTTGGGCAGCTACTGGGCCCATCTAACCATCGCCTTAACTGTCATCCTGAATTTGCCTCATTCTCTCCACCTCCACCTCCAGCTCTGTCTCTCTCTCTCTCTCTATCTATCTCTATCTGTCTCTGTCCAGCATTCTTGCTCTCCTTCCGTTGCTGCTGCCTTTGTTCAGCCGTATCCTTGGCACACAACTCCCAGCTATAAATTACGTTATGTTCCAGGAATTTGCCACTGAAAACACAGAACGAAATGAAAAAACAAAACTGTACAAAAAACAACAACTAAAAAATGGTATAAATTCATATTTCTGTTTGGCCTGGCAGGGAATCTAGGCATAGATAACGCTGCCAGAACCCAAAACAAAAAAAAATTAAAAACGCAAAAAATGCTGGAAAAAAAACCCGGCAAAACGCCAAAAGGCCAAACGCGTTCCATAAATTGCGCTATGAAAGCGTCCCGAGGGGACAACTGGAAGACAAGCTGATTGTGTTCTAGCAGATACTGAGTGTTGAGAGTATGAGAAAGAGAAAGAGAAAGCACCCAGAGAGAGAGAGATTATCTGAGAAAGAGAGTGGAAAAGAAGAAATATCTTTTTGAGAGATGCATGTAAAGTTCAATATCTTTAAAGTCAGTTTGACTCAAAACCTAAAGCTCATTGAAAGCTTAAAAAGATCTACATCACTTTTAAGCTAAAGCTTTCAGGTCCATTCATGAGCTTAAATTTAAAACCTTCTTACAAAAACCAAAAAGTTTATTAAAAATATCCATGTATAACATTCTAAGGAAATTCAATATGCTTTTAAATCAACTAAATTAAAATTCTTTTAAAGCTGATTAATAGAAAATTAATTGAAGAATTCAATAAGTTGGCTGAAAGCTCAAATATATGTATATTGATATAGATTAAAGCAAGTGACTAAAATTTAAGCTGTAGCTTAAAGTTTTCCATGCAAAGCAGTAAATTGAATAATATCACAATATCAGCCTTTTAATTAATACAATATAAAAGCTCCACAAAGTCCACAAAATGAGTTTAATATTAGCTTAATTCAAATTCCATAGATGTGATATTCAATAAATATTTGGTGTGCTAAATTGGTGTGTAGATAAATAAACAAATACTGTCTGCAATTGATAATTTAATAGTGCTTTCTCAATGTTCTGATGTAATTATAAAATTCTAAATAAATTATAAAATTCCTTTAAAAATTATAAATTATTTAAGATATTTATTTTATCATAATAATAATCAAGCTTTAATGTGCTTCTACGGCTTATATGCAATTGAGCTGAAACCTCGACAATTTATATTTGATTTATTGCTATTGCCTTCAAGATCTAATTGATAGCCATGTTCGTTGAGGCTTTTAAGCTTTCAGCAGACAAATCACATTCGGGCATTTCAACTGGCTAATACAGTATTCATGCTGGCTAAAGGCGTGACCACGCCCACAAAATAAAATGCACTTGCTCGTGTTGTTGTTGCTGCCGCAAAATGTGTTGCATACTTCGCGGCGGCGTTGGAAATGCCAACACTTTTGGGCCCCAGACCGACAGACCGACAGACAGTTGGCTAAGTGGGCAAGTACTGTTATTTGCTCGCCTGCTAGAGCAGATTGCCTGTCAGCACACACACACACACACAAACACATACAAACACACACATATAGTGTTAACAGTGTTGACATTTTAACCATTTTATAGCAAGACTTAGTTTGCTTTTAGCTAGAGATTTGCAAAGCTTTAAATAAATTGATTCGTCTACCGTTTCCAGTTGATTCAGATTCAAAAGATTGACAAGTTAAATATCAGTTGCTGTTCCCTTCTTTTTATTAATTGCCCACAATCTGTGTATTCTTGGTATTACATACATATGTTCCAATAATATCAAAAGAAATTTCGGCGTTTTTTAAATATCGTCGCACAGTAAAATTTAATAATTTTGTAGTATATTTTAATGCATTTAATAAACTCATTAAACAAGTATTTTAATAAGTTACAAATAAAAAATTGTTTAATTTAATTCAATTAATTTTAAAGGAACTCTGACAACTGGAAAAGAGTTGGAAAACTTTATAATTTTCAAATCAGATGATTCATAATGTTAGCAATTACTTTTTTTATTGGCAATTTCGATTAATTTTCTTTTGCTATTTCGTATTAAATAGGCTGTTTTATTTCCTTAAAATCGGACAACACTGATACACACACACACACACACACACGTGCACAGAGTGCTGGGGCACGTAGTCGAGCTCAAGTTCAACTTGGAGTGGATGATGGAGAAAGATGGCAAAAGACGCTAGTGGAAAGATGGAAGAGGGAAGGTGGAAAAGGGCAAATGGTAGATGTAAGATGGACTGCGGACGGTTGCCTCGTCACTTAGTTTGACATTTCGCTGCCGGCTTAGTTTAATGTACTTTCCCCATCTCCTTGTCCAGCGTTTTCTCCTCCATCTGCTTCGCCTTTTCCCCTCCGTTTCGGCCATCTTCATTTGGTCTGAAGTGCCTCGCTCTGCGCTTGATTGACATTATGTGATGACAGGCAGTTTCTCGCAACTCGTCGCGATCGATAACAATGTCACGACCTTGGACCCCGTCGTTGACATCGGACTCAGTCAGGTGGGCGCTAAGGGCGTGGCATGCTTTTGTTAATTGAATTTCGCGCCAGAGATCTCAAGTGCCAGAAAGTGAAGAAAGCAAAGGCATAAAATCTATGGGGATCAACTGAAAGGTGAGTGAATTGCCAAAGGAGCTCGACTAGGAGATGCCCTGTACGCAGTTAAAAATCAAAGCTAGCTGTAATGGAGGGTATCTATTAGTCTTGCGTAGACAAATTTAAGAAATAGCATAACAGGATATCTGTTGGTCGTGCTAAATTTCAAATGCTGACTTTTAGCTGTCATCAACTGTCAACTGATTGCAGCCATTGTAGATAATGTATCTGATGGATGCACTTGAACAACAAAGTAGCTACAAACAGTTTGCTTAGCTTGTAATTTCGATTAAAGGATTTGCAGCTATAACTTAATGTTGTTGTTGTGGCTGTTGTTGTTGCTGTTGTTGATTAAACATAATTTATGTTTGGTCCAAGTGGCGACCATTAGCACTCCGATTTTGCCCCATCTGCCAGAGCATCGCCAGCTGCATGATAAATGTGCCGCATTAGCGCGCCACAGTGCCGCACAATAAATTCCGCCACTGCAACCAGCTGATTACACTGAGCGAAACAATGAAGCAATTTGCAAGTGCTTAACATTCCACATTTTAAATTTGATTTTTGACTGAGACTGTAATTATCAGTTTCGATTTTTTTTTAAGTACGGCATCTGAAAAGAATTTAATATTTTTAAAACTTAAAAGTGAGCTAAAAATTAACTTGGAATAACCAACTGAAAACAGATGTTTAGACTTTATTATTGATTTGTTACCTAATTTGTATGCATACAATTTTCTTGTAATCATTATTTTGAGCATCACTAATTAATAAAACAATTCAGATTTGTTCAGATTCAATTACATGGTGTGTATTTAAGACTACATTAATTTTCCTTTTAAATATATAGTCTTCACTTTTATTCCGGAAAAATGTTTTGTTAAGTAATTCTAAATTATCGTTTCGAGCCAGAATTTCAAACTTCTTTTCATTTTGTACTCATTTCTAGAGTTTTATTTGATTCAAGACACTCATTTCAAGATTATTTGCAAAACGAACTCTGAAACTTAATTGTAGCATGGGTTTTTCTCTCTGTGTACGAGTGTAGAGGTAGGCGAGAAAGGGAAGGAGTGGGAGAGAAGGGTATGCGGGGGCGGCAATGACAGAGACATTCACTTGGCAGTCCGAGTGGCCGAGCTGATCGGACATTTCAGTTAATTTCGCTGCGGGAATTTTAAATCATCTTTAAATTAGGGTCATGCAAACTCAATAAACCAACTGCGGAAGTGTTGGGGGGAGAGAGAGAGAGACACAGAGAGAGGCAGCTTGGGGAATGCGCTTGTCGAGTGTCTAAGTGTGTGTGTGCGTCGGGTGGGAGTGTGTGTGTGTCTGTGTGTGTGGCAGCAACAACTCAATTAGCGGCACACACAGACACTGAGAATGCGCCACACATTTGCCACAATTTGGCAAACAAATCACGTAGAAGCTGCCATTGCCTCTCTCTCTCTCTCTCTTTCATTTCTCTCTGCTCATTCACCTCTGTCACTTTATATTGCTTCTCTCTTACATTGACTCGCTGCTTGTTTTGGCTTTTGTTATTTCATTTTAGCTGATTTTTATCGTCTTCCCCCCGCCACCAAAGGGAATAACTGAATTTGTTACGCTAGTTCTCCCTTTCTTTCTCTCTTTCTCCCTTTCTCTCGTTTTCTTTCTCTCTTGTGCATGTGACCCCATCAAAAATACTCGTAATACCATAAATTAGTTAGATTCGTGCACAAGTTTGCAGCTCATACCTGCTGGCAATCTCGTTGGAACAAATTACAAGCTCAAATCATTTCGAAATGACTAATGGAATGTTCCATTCCAGTTTGTTCCGTTTGTCTATTTCTGATTCAATTGGCACTATAATCACATGCTATATGCTTTATGAAAACACCACACTGCATAATAGTGGCAACAACAGTGTTTCATTCCATTTCGTTCCGTGCCAACATGATTTCCCTAATTACTTTTCTGTTGAATTGCCACTATGTATGAGTAGACACTCTTTATATACATCCTAGTCAAGTTGTTATACTTATAAATGACTAACGGAGTGTTCCATTCCGGTTTGTACCGTTTGTCTTTTTGATTCAAATATGCTTCATGAAAACCACACTTCATAATAAGCAGGTGCAATAACAGTGTTCCATTCCTTTCTGTTCCGACTCTATGCGAACTCCATCACTACATTTGTATGCCTGGTTCCGTTTCCATTTTGTTTCCAAAACGTTATAACACTTTAAAACAAACTTTTAATCATTAACAAACGATACTTTTCTTGTAACTTTTTTCACTACTCGCCTTGTCGCTATCGAGAGACTGTTCCATTCCATTTCGTTCCACGCTTAACTATGCTTTTGTATTCCTTTGTATAATATTTCCCCATCTATTGTTATGGCTGACATCAGAATTTACATTTGCTTAATTTCGCTTTGGCACCGAAAAATGTGAAATGTAAATTTCCCGCTGGCTTCGCTGCAATTTTAAATGCTCTGCTTATCGCATCGTTTCACTTGAATCTCTCTCTCTCTCTCTCTCTCTCTCTCTCTCTCTGTCTGTCTCGCTTGCTCTTTATGATGATGCTTCCTGTCGGTGCTCGTCTATAGTATTCCCGTGTTTTTCTCTCTCCCCTTTGCTGTCTGCACTAAGTTTATATCGTTTGCATAGTTTATGCATATGCATGAGTTTTTGAAAAGGACAGGAGCATAGGATAGTGAAAGGGGGAGTTGGGGAGATCTGGAGGGTCGGTCGATGGTTGGTGGGCAGTGCCACGCCCAGCACTATGAAAGGCACGAAAAATTATCGACACTTAAAATGTTGCAAGCGTGTGCTGGTTTTCTCTCTCTGTGTGTTTGTAAGTGTCCTGCAAGGATTTCGAGCCTGACGCTTCTGTAAGCTTAATGTTTATGCAGCTTATGCTTCATAAATTCGCCACGAAGAGGCAGCGGGCAAGAGAGTAGGGGGCGAGGGGAAGCAGCTCTGATGTCTTTGTCTTCCGGTGCGATGGCCGCCATTTTGTGCGCTTTTGCTTTAACTTCCGCTGCGCTGTGCCATTTGTTTATTGCCAGATTTTCATTGCTACATTTTTGGGGCATTTGCTTAACCCCCCTACCCCCACCCACAGCCCTTACGCCATTTCCTTCTGACTGTGTGTATTTTTATTTCCTCAACTGATGAAAATATTTTTACGACAAGTTTTTCGCACAAAGATTTTGCAACATTTGCAGGAAACTGAAAGTAGCAACAACAAAAAGCGGAAGTTCTGCGAATCAGCGCAAAATGAGCTCAGCGGGTTGGTTGGGCAGAAGGGTGGGGGGGGCTGCCTCAAATGAAACGCACATTTTGGCCATAAAACGCTTAACGCTGTCCCCCTCTCCCCCTCCTCACCCACACTCATTCCTTACTCCCTAACAGCCGGAAGTTGTCATGTTTTATGTTTACATCAGCGCCAGAAGCAGCGGAAGCAGCAAAGGCAAGCGGAAAGGGGCAACGGGGGAAAGAGACGGGCAGACAATGTTGTGCAACAGCAGAATATCTCTATCTACCTCTCGCTCTCTCTCTCTGTCCCGCTCTGACATTGCAATCTCTTGCTCACTCATGAATTTTGCATGCGGCAGCAGAAATTGCAAAATTATAATTAGGCAACTGTAACTGAAACTGAGCGTGTTTCGACAACAACAACATGAGAGCGGCTCAAAGGGCAATAAGTTCACTGTGTATGTGTGTGTGTGTGTGTGTGTGTGACTTTGCCCCTTCCTTCTCGCTCGCTCTCGCTCTCTCTCTCTCTCTCTCTCTCTCTCTCTCATTTCTGTTACCAAGTCCACGCACGTTCGCACATAAAGTTCATTTTATTAGCTGACGTTTCTCTTTCCTTGCTCCCTCTCTCTTTCTAATGCTATCTCTTTCTGGCTCCTACTCCATTCCACACTGCTTTGACTCCACTTGATTCCTTTTTGCATTCAACTGACATTTCTAATCTTCTGCTTGATGCGACCAGCTAAAAACACAGTGTGACCAGCTCGCACTTTAATACCAATCATTGGATTCCAATGGACAACGAAAATATTAGTATTTAAATTTAATATTTGTAACTGATTAAAACAAAAAAAAAAGTTTTGAAAATCAAGAATATTGTCCTAAAATTTTAAAATGACAGTACTATAAAAGAAAATTACAAAATTATAATTAAGATGTTTTCTCTTATTTTTTTTAGAATTCAGGTGCTCGATAGGGTTTTCTAATTTAAATAAATAAATAAAAATAATAAATAAATAAAATTAAATTAAAATTCATAAATTTCTTACAGCATTAACAAACCTCGTCTAATAAATGCGCTGAGCGCAAACATTTTTTGCTCACTGTAGTTGCTCAGGAATTTTGAAAGCTTTTTACATTTCAAAAACTTGCCCATGCATATTTATTGGAAATTAAGCTGAAAACGAAACTGGTAACAAACTTGTAGAAATGTTATATAATCGCGCCTTTCATTTTCATTCGATCCAATCTTTAATATTAAGAAAGTGGAAAAGCAAGCCAAAATACTAAAGTATTAGTAAAGTTTAAAAGAAAGGAATTTTTAATTTTAATTTTAATTAATTTTAGTTTAAATCTTACTCTTTTGTTATTTTTAATGATTCAATTAGTTTGATCACACTGTCTTGACTTAGCCTGATTAGCAAATGGCAAAAATTTGCTTCTCATTTTGATTTTTGATTTTTTTTTGTGCTTGCTTTTTTACAGTTTTGGTAAAACCTTTGCGATACCACGTCTCTAATATTTTTTTCTGGGCAGGCGCCAAATAAATATTCAATTGCAAATGGCTGAGTGGAGAAGAAGGGAGAGGGGGCATGAGGAAAGGAGTTGAGGCAAGGTGGCAAGGTAAGGAGCTGGTCGCGTGGCACATGCCACCGCCAAATGGACGCGTTCAAATTGCAAATTGCGCTCGTTTACAAGCGAAATAAATGCGAGAGCGCGCCATTAGGTAGAACCACCCCACCCCCCTCCCACCCTACTCTCTTCCCTACCTAATCCACCGTAAGCCACCCTACCCTACCCCACCATACCTTACCCTACCCTACTCTGCCCTGCCCTCCTTACCTCTACCCTACTCTACCCCGCCCTATCCTGCTCCACCATAACCTACCCTACCCTACTCTACCCCAACCCTGCCTACCTACCTCCCTCCCTACCCCGTCTCCAAGTGCGTCTAAACGAGCTGGTTAGAAAAATGAAGCGTCGTGCCGCAAAAGACAAGTTGCTTTTTTTGTTGTGCGTGTTGCGTGCTTTTGGGCGCATAATTAGATAAGCAACACGATGTCTAGTCAAGCCCCCGCTATAAAACCCCTCATGCCCCCTAACAGCGCCACTACCCACAGCCAAGGGCGTAGCCAGCTTTTGCGCGTAGGGATGGGCCAAAATATATTTTTTTTTGCTAATTATTCAGACATGTTCTTTAAATTTTTTAAGATTTTTTAAATAAATTAGTTTCATTTTTAAATTAAATAAATATTCATACAAGACATTTGAAATTAAGTTATTTTCTTAATCAAATGCAGCAGTAGTTAATAATTTCGTTAATATTTGAAATGAAAGTAAGACCAGCAAATTGCAATTTCTGGTATTTTAGCATCTTTCATATACTTCCACGAAGAGTTGAAATTCACGCTCATTACATTTCGAGCAGTAAAATAATCAAACCTGTTTTTGGCAATGCCATCGACCTGCCCCCCTCGGCCGACGCCCTTGCCCACAGCCGTGGCTGCTTTCAGCCTGGCCAGACATTGTCACAACAAGCTGCTGACAGATGACGCGTCATAAAAGCAGCGACGCCGACAGCGACGCAACAATGCGGCGTCAAATGTCCGAGGCCAGGGAGGAGGCGCCACCTGAGCCTGAGAGCCTGAGAAGCAGGACAAGGAAGACAGGATGGGAGCGAGGACACAACATGCAATTATACGCAATCAACATAAATCATTCAAATTGCCACAAAAAGCGAAATGTACACTTTGAATGTGGTCGAGCGAGAACAAGAAAGAGCAAGATAACTAGAGAGTGCGAGAGAGAGAGAGAGATAGAAAGAGAGCGAGATATTAGAGGCAACAGGGATATGCAAAGGTGGGAGGCTAATTTGCAATTGAAATGCCTAAGCCAAGACAAATTTGGTGCGTACGCCGCAGAGGTTGGTCTGCAAAAAGGAAAGGCCAAAGGAAAGGAAAATAACAGAGAAGAACATTCTTCATCAGCATGCCGAGGATCTAATGCCCTTAATTCCCGATAACAAATTCTTCATAAATTTTTAAAAAAAAATAACCAAACTGGATTTATTTCATTAAGCTAAAGTTCTATTTAAAAAAAAATATATGATTAATAATATTTTATTTTTTAATCTATTTTCCTAAGTAAGTTATATGATATACTATATGGATTTCCAAAAACGTTAACATAATGTATAAGACAATTTCATATATACTACATGCTATGTTTTGTTAAGATATCTCAAGAAACTCCAACATTGATTTAGCATACAAATTTATATAATAATAAAAAAATAAATAAATATATGTATAAAGGTTGATTTTTTGGATGTGGATTTCTAGGGCAGCTATTTAATATTGTCGCCTGACTTTAGCCAGTTTTTTCCAGATGTACATTAAAAGACAACGAGAAGTACACAAAACTATGTATGGGAAAAGCTTAGATATCTCACAAAACAACAAATGTTTTCTTACTTAAGGTTGAATACCTTCGGCAAGGGTATTCTAATAGACAGGAAGGAAAAGCAAAGGACAGTAAAGGACAGGAAAGGACAGAAAAGGACAAGGCTCAGGCACTGAGTCTTTGGGCAGGGCCCGCATTACGCATACGCCGCGTTGTCAACAATTTTCAGCTGTGTAATGTGTTTCTCCATGTACATGTACATACGTATGTGTGTTGTGTGTGTGTGTGTGTGTGTGTGTGTGTGTGTGTGTGTGTGTGTGTGTGTGTGTGTGTGTGTCTCGAGTCTGACAAATGCGACAACGGCACGTGAGCCACAAGGCCAAGCCTGTCCAGGCAAATGTCAATGTCAACCAACAACATTTTATTCAAGACTCAAGAGTGAAGCAAAAGCAAAAACGAAGATGAAAGTTTGCTCTTCCACAATATGATAAGCAAAGTAATCTATGAATGTATATATACAATGCTGTAACAAAAGAGATGGGAATATTTAAAGAATCGTGGAAATAAATATTAATGAATTGATATTCACATATTGCTCGAAGGTTTTTCCAAAAAACTGAAATTGTGCAATTTTTAGTTGAATATCAAAGTGTTAAAATCGAAGACTCGAAAAATGTCAAATGTGCGAAACGAACGAGCTACAGTGAGTTCTAGATTTTTCATGAAAATTGCTTTAATTAACTCGATTGATGGTCAGAATGTTGGTCGATGTTATTTTACATTAATATTTTTTTTTTGATCTAAAATAACTAATTCTTTAAAAAAAGTTCAATCAGAGCTAAAGCTCAGAAATAATTGAACTAAGCTACTCATTAGTCTATATATTCCACAACAGCATGGATATATAATATATACAATTAAATCAGAACTCACTTCAATTGCATTGTGCGTTTCAGCTTATGGAAAATATAGTTGAGAAACATTAGAAACCTCGATACAATTGATGAAATATTAAATACATCTAGTTGAACAGCGAAATGCAGTTAGTTTTCAATGTGCACTTTAAAGGTTAAAATAGCAAATGCAACTCGTACTTTGCCAGCCAGATGGCAACCATTGCGAATGGAACTCAATGGTGCTTAACCTTGGCATCAACTTGTCGTCGTCATTGCAATAAATTGCCAGATATCTTGTGCAATATGAAGTGTGCGTGCAGGCAGGCGAAGGGGGAGGGGAGTGAGAGGAGGAAAAGGAAAAGGAAAGGCGAAGAAGCGTTTGCATTGTGGCTGCCAATATCTTACGCATGGCTAGCACCAGGCATCCAGTCACCAGTTGCCAGTTGCCAGTTGCCAGTTGCCAGTTGCCAGTCACCAGGCATCCAGTAACCAATCTCCAGGCACCTGGCAGAGAGTCAAGCGACAAGCGTTGGGCAAGCTGCCAGCAAGGGAAGAAGCAGGTGCGGAAAAAGGAGCGAGAGGAGCAGCAGAAAAGGCAGCATAGGGCGCCGAAGAGGCAGGGAACGGAGAAATACACAGAGCATAAAAATCACATGTTTCCACTTTTCAAATTCGATATCTAACTAAAATTGAAGTTATTTAAGTCAACAACTTAACACTTGTTTCCTGGCTCTTAATTAAATTTGTTCAAACTTTAAATCTTCAATATTGATATAAGTTGAACTTTAATTCGTCAAGTTTTTAGTCTGATTTTTCTTTATCTCTGAGAAATGTTAAATTTAATATACTTCTTCTGACAGTATTGGCCGTAAAATTGGTTTAAAATTTAAAAATTTTCCCACTCATTTCTAAAGATTATTTGCATTTGGCATGAATATTTGTATACTCACTTTATACTTCTGTATACTTCAAGAACTTTTACTTAACTACATCAAGTGTGAATTTGAATGATTGACAAGTACTCGATTTTGTTGTAATTTCTTTTTCTGTTTCTCTTAGTGTATGTGAAGAATTGCAGCGGATGATGCGACGGATGTGCCGGATGTTGGCAATTCAAGTCGGCATGTAACCAAGGCAATGAGTGTCCCTACTCACTATTCTCAACTCTCCACTCCTCGTCTCCCTTCCCTCCTATTTCTTCCTCTCTGCCTTTATTTCTGCTTCCCTGAATTCTGACTCGCATCCTATCGAATATTTCATGAAGATTTAACGCATTTGATGCTCCAACGAGGCGGCTCATTATAAGCTGAACGCTGCATGATTTTCAGGATCTCAACTTCCTCATATCACATAACCCCCCCCCCCCTCCTAACTTCTCCCGTTCTCCTTTTCCTAAAGCTCTGCAATTTTAATTATGCATGTCAAACGCTTCAGCTTCCAACTGGCAACTTCCCTTGCTCCCCAAAATTTCTTAGTTCAATGAACAACAAGTATATGTTTTGTATGAGTGTGTATATGTGTGCATGTGTGTGTGTGTATGTGTGCGTGTGTGTGTATGTGTGCGTGTGTGTGTGTGTGTGGAACCCAACAACTTCAATTGTCATCGCACCAACAGGCCACAGAAAATGGCGCGTAACGATGTCTTAATTAAGCGCTCGTCAAAAGGACAAGGGAAGGATCACAAGGAAGGCAGAAAATGAGCATGAATGGGGTGTATGAAAAGGAGTAGGGAATCGGCAAATGGCTGCCACATTCAGCAGCATTGAATATTGAAAATCAAATGCTCACAATGACTCGACGGAATGCCAGAAGAGAGAAAAAATTAAGAGAAAGAGAGAAGCAGCAAATGGAAAAAAGGGAGACTCACCAGTGTTGGAAAGCTTAAGTAAGAAAGTCATGGAAAAGGGCATGAAAAGGTCAGCCGACAATAGAATAAATTCTAGTTAACTAAAGAAATTACCCCACTATAAGCAGTCCAATAAAAATGTCACCACTACGATGGGACTTTTTTAAAAACTCATTCGATCAATCTTCAAAGACCCATTAGAAAAAAATACAACGGTTCGGTAAAAAAAATTTACGTAATATTGCAACAAAATTTAAAGCTGAAACTAAAAAAGAGGAAGGAAAAAATTTAATTAAAAATCATTTATAAAAATAAATAGAAATTGTTTAGGCCTCAGAAATTATGAAAAAAATATATATGCACAAAGAGAAAAAGAAAAACACATTGAACTAAATTATATTTACCTTATGCTTTTTTTTACTGCACCGTTTTTAAGGACTTCGATTTAAAAATTGTTACAGAATACATCAGAGTTAAATCGTACTTAATTTTAGTTTGAATTTTTGTAACTATTATTTGTTTCTATTTAGTATTGAATTTAAAAATGCTCAGCCTTGCTCTAATTATGTAATTTACATTAATTAATTTACATTTACAGATTCATTTCGATGATTTCTTGTTGCCTGCTTTCTGCACTTTCAACGCGTGTTCTTTACCCACAACCAACATCCGCTTTTGAAACATTAACTATCTGATATTTATAATCCTCTTGTGTGCGTTCCAAAGTTGCAACGGCAACTTATCCATAAATAGTCTTCTTCTTCTCTCTCGCAAAGCTATTTAACATTCGCCATTTTGAGAAGCGCCCTCTGGCGGAGTCTTTTGGGTTTCGGGATTTTGCCTTTCACTTTTCACACATCTCGCAATTAATTTCCGTTTGATTGTTTGTCTCTGTCGTTGCATAAGCTGTGCCTCCCCTCTCTCACTCCTTTTGCTCTTCCGCCCCTGACGCTGATTTACCCCCCCCCCCCCCACCTAACCCCTTTATGGTCGCGCCACTGCAGTTTAATTGCTTTGGGGCCTGTGTTAAGCTTCAAGCAATGTGTGTGTCTACGCACTATGGCACAACTAGCTCAAGTTGCGGGCAGAAATTTGATTTCCAGAAGGGAATATTGATATATTTCAAACGACAATCGTTTAAAGAAATTTATCGGGAAGGCTTTAAATTTTTCCAATATTTCTGGCCTGGTGAGGGGCTAGTAAAAGTTCAAGTTATTGTAATACTAAATTCTGATAGAACTTGGCACTTTCATAATTTTGCCTAAACTGATCCGAACTGAACTTTCATTAATGTCGTTGCAATTATTTTTTGCCTCAAGATATCGATTCAAAATATCAAGGGTACCTCCTTGACCCATTCGGAAATTCAAAATTTTAAAATCATTTACTGACTTCACTTATAGATTTTCAAGCAATACCTTTTAAGGATTCAGTATTTCCAAACTAAGTATGACACGCCTACTTTTATTTTATTTTCGAAAAATCTCTGTGAAGCATTGCAGATTTATATATATTTTATTTCAGACCGATATCAACTCTCACTTAGCTCGAAAGTTACAGATAGTTGGCAACAACTGTTGCCAAATGAGCCATAGTGCTATGTATGTATGTGTGTGTGTCTCTCTGCGTGTGTGTGTGTTTGTGATTTACGCGTTGCATTTGCCGCCATAAATAAAGCGCTAAACACAGCGCAGCAGGACGAAGGACAAAAGGCGCTAAAGCAACTTGATGGCAAGGCGCGGCGGGAGGGGTAAATAGTGGGCGTGGCTGACGCTATATTGCCATGTCGACAACTTGGTCCTGTGACTTTCATTTGTTCAGTTCATTTGTTGGCGCACACACACACACACACACACACACACACACACACACACACACACACAGTTCCTGCTGCCTTTTAATTCTTCAACGACAAACCGCTTCTGGATTTCCGACCATGTTTATTGCTGCTATATTGTTGTCTTTGGCTAATTGCCGATGGCACTGACAGCACCAGCCACACCAACAGCAACAACAACAACATTGACAAGCAACAAGAACAATGAAACAATTGTTCCCAGGACATCGATTTTGATTCAATGCAGCAAATAAAATTGAACATTTTCAAGATGCATTTTGCGGGCAATGTCAACTGCATATCAACGAAGCGAGAACGAAAAGAGGAAGCGAATAGAAAGCAGGGGCGGGGTGAAAGGTCAAGGCGAACAAATGACATGAAATGATTTAATAAGCTAGTTCTCTGACAGCAGCTAAAGCAGATGGATGAAATGGCCTCAGGTCTCAGGAGTTAAAACTTGATTAGAACACAAGTTTTTCCCAGACCGATGGCAGATGCACCTTAGAAAACTTGTTACCGGACAGGTTCACGACGTTGAACTCTGACTTACTCAACAGAGCTTTTTTATGCAAGTATCTCATAGACTTTTGTCAATTAAAAGTTCCAGTTAAGCAGTTCAAAAACAGCCATTGGACTATAAATTAACTTATGCTTAGACTTTCTTTAGGGAGCTTCCAGATAGCTTAAAAAAAAACTATATGTAACTTGGAATTTATTTATTATTTATTTATAGTGTTCTATGAAAAATGCAATCATTTTGTAAACATAGACGATCTTTCTTTCTTCGCAAACTAAAAACAAAAGAAAAACTCACTTTTCCCCTTTTCAATCATCTTTCAATGGAATAAGTAGCTTTCTAAGTTTCCAAGAGATTTGAGTCAATCAATTGTATCTGAAACGATAAGTTGGAGTTAATAAGATGCAGGCATGAAGACAAATAGCACTATAGAAAAAGAAATATACAAAAATCGATATCAAAATGAGGCAGTGGTGAGTGAATTCGTTAGCTGACTGTAAATTTACCATGGGCTGAGGTCTTTCGACCTGAAAGAGTTGCCTTATTGGATTGTGTCAGGCTGGGTAAATGAATTTGACTTGACATACAAATACTAAAATTAATATCTTAACATCTAAAAATAGATAATAGTAAATTTTCAACGAGATTGCAAGCGAAGTGCCACCCGAGAAGGCAGCAAGAGCATCCGAGTGGCAAGTGGCAAGTGGCAAAGTGGCAAGTGGCAAAGTATATAAAGTCAAGAAAGCAAAAGTACGGAAGATAAAGATAAAAATCCTGGAGTCGAAATATAACAAAGTTAAGGTTGGAAAAACAAATGATCGATTTTCGATTTTCTTAAATTTAAATGTTTTTTTTTGTTTAAGATTATATCGAGATGGTTATCAATCTGAATCCGACAACCTTGACCAATGCCAATGGCAACTCAAGCCCAATGGCCATTATCAGCCACGCGGTGATCGATGACGTTGTCTATATGCATGTTGTCTGTCCCGGCGACGAGATCTCCAAATGGGTCACTTTGGAGGAGGCACTGGAGCTGTGTCCTGCCGCCGTTATTGCCTACACTCAGCTGACACTGACGCACATCTTTGGTTCGCCGTTGGAGGATCAAGAGCCCAGTCTGTTTGACTGAAGACTGAAGACTGAAGACTGAAGACAACACCTCAACCTCTGTCTTCTAGCTCAATCGTTCTGCGTTGTCCGTTGAGTTTTCGAGCCTTTCATCATCTACCCAAACTCCCCCTCACTCTGCCACACAACAAAACGATAGTCATGAAAAAAAAAAAAAAAAAATAACAAACAACAAACAACAACAACAAAAATAGCAAGAGAAAAAACTCAAGTAATAGTTGAAAGAATGAAAGAAAGAAGATCAAAGTCCTTATTCCAAATCTTTTCCCTAACCCTTTGCCTAAATCCTTTTACCCTTGTCCCATAGAAATTCCTTTTCCCAATTTCCTAATCCTTTCTTTATTCCTTTTGCCTTTCCTTTTCCTATACCTATTCCTCTTCCCTTTTTCCTATAACTTTTCCTTCTTATCCTGTGCCTTTTCCTTTTCCTTCTCCTTTTCCCCATCCCTAACGTACTCCCTTCTTTCTTTCCTCTCCTTTCCCTCTTTACACCTTACGCGTGCTGTAAATTTTTCAAATTCAAAGTTCAAGCTTTCAATTTGCGAACACTAAAACACGACACCGATAATGATTGTTTCGATATTAAATTTCGCATGTACTTATGTATTGAAATATATTGTACATACAATGCTGTTGAGCCAGTTGAGCAACTCTTCCTCTCTCTCTCTCTCTCTCCCTCTCGCATTCTCTCCCTTTTTCTAGTAGACTGATTAAAACCGTAACCATAACCGTAACCGTTAACCGCTATTTACCGATTGAAATTGGTAACCGTAACCGAAACATAACTTATTTATTATACCGAAACCCAAAAACCGTAACAATTTCATCCGAAATAACCGTTAAGATTTTAAAGAAAACAAGTTGAAAGTACTTCAAAGGTACTTTTTTACCCTAATTTTATCACCTGGAGTCAATTAAAAGTATAAATTTAAGATTAACAATTTTTGAAAATTTTCGAAAAATTTAAAGGGGTAACTATGCAAAATTTCCGAAAAATATTAATTTTTCAAAATCATCCATTTTTATGCCTAATCTATATTTGTTTAATAAAATGGTCAAAAAAACATCCCTTTTGAAAATCGATCAAGATTTGACGAATCTATTCAAATAATAAAAAGAATACCATGTACCGTAAATCGGAACATTTTGCAGTTTTTAGCTTAAATCTTAAAGAAACAAATCAAAATAAGGTCCAAAAGTACTTTTTTACCCTAATTTTATCACCTGGAGTCGATTAAAAGTATAAATTTAAGGTTTAAAATTTTTGAAAATTTTCGAAAAATTGAAAGGGGTAACTATGCAAAATTCGAGAAAATATCGAAAAAAATGTTTGTCTCAGAAGCATACAATTTAAATGCAAAGTTAAAGTATGGTCAATATTATGAAAAATAAGACATTCCCCATGGAAATAAGATGAGTTTTAATAAAGTTGTGCATGTTGAAAATCGAAAAAACCGGTAACCCCTACGTAGGTTAGGTTAGGTACAAGATACAATCTTTCAATCGCCTTTTGGCTTTTATCTCAGTCAAACTAATTATAGTTTAGTGCTGGAAAACACCCAAACTAGTATTGAGCAATGCTTTAACAATTGCTGTACAACACCCAAACAGATAAATTGGTTACCTCGAAAGTCAAGCACTTTCCGTTGTGGCCCCCAATTGTTATTTAAGGTGTTGCTGAACACTTCTCAATGCCAAAACAGTGTTGAACAACACTTAAACAATGCATGTTGTACAAGAAGCGTATTCAATTTAGCTGTACAGCTTTCACGTTGCCCTATTGAAAGTTATTTGGTTACTGAGACGTGTCTGCTCCAAGTGCTACCCTTAGACCTACCCCCAACCCTTGACCCCATCTCTGCCCCTATCTCAGTGCTCTGGTATGGCACCTAGTTTCGCGGTGTCTGCAAAGGTCAGCAAGAACAAGTTCAACGACTGACACAAATATTTGCCAGGTTCACCTCTCTGGTATTGCTGCTTGGGGTTACAATTGAAGGGGGGGATTGGAGGATGGAACAAGAAGTGTAGGGGTAGGTGTACAGTTAGTAGGGGTTTTTTCACTCTCCTCGGCCACAGACAAAGCAAACTGAGGAGAGGAACATCATCAGCCCAACAGCAACATAAACAATTTATGCACAACAAGCTCTATCAATGGAAAACTCTCTCTCTCTCTCTCTCTCTCTCTCTCTCGGTCTGCCAAGGGTTAAGCGAGAGGGAGAGGGAGGGGGCGGGGTTAGAGGGTAGAAAGGGAGCTGGCAGAAATGGGTTTGAGACTTGACTGCAGTTTGCCAACTTTTAGCTTTGCTTGTTAGTTTAGTGTAAACAAGCAGGCGTACGGACCGGGAAAAACAAACAAAGGGAACCAACAAAAAAAAACAAAAAATACATGTGGAAAGAAACGAAAACAAGTGCAAGCTGCAAGAGCGGCTCCGACTCGACTCGACTAAGAGATACTCTGTAGAGTTTACAAACAGAACGTAATAGTTGCTGACAAGAAAAATCAAAGTATATTTTTACAATAATGATGGTAAAATATCTATAGCCTTTTTATATTCTATCGAAGCATTTGTTTTATTTTGATCATTATGTGGTCAGAAATGCTGCGATAGTAAGGAAATAGAAAGATAAATGTTTAAAGATGGAACTATCGTTTCAGTCATTCCAAAATATGGTCCAACTATCTGGTAAAAATAGTTCGACAAGTTCAAGTCTCACATTATTTTAAAATAAAAATGCAGATGGCTTAAGTTAGGTATAATATAAAGTAAAACTTAAATCTAAAATCTAACTAGTTTTTAAGATGATCATCAAACTATCAGCAGACTATCCTCAAACTAAAATATGGGTTAGCTTTTTAGACTTTTCAAAACCCTAAAGCCGCCATTAAAGTTAAAAATTATCAGCAAGATACGAAGTTTGACGTTAGTTTATAAGTAGAAAAGCGATAGTTTCTAACTATCGTCAAACTATCATCGAATTCGCCGTGATTTTGATTAAAAATCTATAATAATAAAACTATATATAAAACAAACTATAAAGACTATCGTCAAGCTATCGCCTGGATATATCTCTACTCTACAGATGTTTTAATCCCTTTACAAACTATCGGTTAACTATCGCACAGATATCTCTCAAACTAACAGATGTTATACGCGCATGTTGACCAACTGTTTGGTTACAGGGTATAGAAAAGAAACTGCGGGTCATTTGAATGCATGTTGGCTACGAGGTGGGGCTAACATAGGTGGGCGGCAGGATTGTGTGAGCTGTACAGTGGGGCTGTGGTATACCAAAAAAAAAAAAAAAAAAAAAAGGCAGAGGGTCGCAGCATGGCATCAATGATAAGCAATGGACTCGTGAAGCCGCAGTCAACGCTGGACGGCGGTCAGAGAAGTCAACACGCTGGCGGAGGGACAAATGGTGGGAAGAGGAAGCAGGAAATGTGGCGGGCAGCTGAGGAAAATGGCACGACAAAAGGGGCAGCCAAATGAGGCGCAGGCTGGGGCAGAACCAATGGTAAATATTTAGCTCTCGGCTGCACTTGAGATTAACTTCCCATACAGATGCACTCGACATGGGTGTATTGGTCTGTGTGTGTGTGTGTGTGTGTGTGTGTGTGTGTGTGTGTGTATGGAAGCACAACACAAACACATTCAAAAGTGAAAATGGAAAAAGTTTTCAATGGTTTTATCATGTTTACTTTTATTTGTGTCACTCGAGTGGTTGTATAAGCCCCGGCACGACCCGAAGCTCTCGGACCAGAAGCCAGAGAGTGCACACATACGAATACAGATACACAAACACACACACACACACACACACACCAACACACACAGAGTAAGCTCGCTACAGTCGGGCGGAATCGACATTCAAAGACTCATTAATCGGTCTATTGCTGTTTAAATTTAAGACTTGAACGGCTGTATTTAAAAAAAAGTATATTCATTATAAAATCAAACTTAACTGTCATCAAAAAATACTCAGAGTCCCCCTTCCTTTTAATGTCTAAAGAACATTTTTGATAACTACTGAAAAGTTTTTTGTCGTAAAATGATTAAAAACTAAACGATTTGCTTAACATTTTATTAATATTGAACAAGCTGCCCTTGTTTTGCATCTCAATAAAATAATAGTTTGAAAAAAATATTTTTTTATTTAAAAATTATAATATTTTAAAGTCTCATTTTCAATTTTTAATCGGGCGACGTGTTTGTTGAAATTAATCAAGATAATATAATACTTCTAATTAATAATGCTAAAGGTTAGAAAATGAAACTTGATCTACATGCAATCTATAAATAAAAATATTGTTATCAAATTTGGTATCTCTAGCTCCTATAGTCACTAAGATCTATGAACATATAGATCCTTGTCTATTGATGCTGATCAAGAATATATATACTCTAAAAGATCAGAGACGCCTTCTTCTGCTTGTTACATGCAATGTCACAAAATTATAATACTCGCTTCAATTCTCGACAGTGAGTTTAAATAGAGAGCGAGGGAGACACACATATGGAGCGTATTTTCAACACACTCCAGGGAGATCACTGGCAGCCGTGAAGTGTTGCCTCTAGACCGTCCCTGCCCCCCTCCATCGCCCCCTTTATTTGGCCTCCCTTGTCCTTGTCCAACTCTCAAGAAGTGAACTCCCTCGAAGCCCAAACGACAAGTGACAGCGTTGGATTTCGATAAGGACTAGGGACAAAGGACACGGCCAAAGCAAAGCAAGGACAATGAAATGTGCTACTCTTGCTCAAACTCTACCTTTCTCTATCTCTCTCTGTTGGTCTATCTTTCTCTCTCTCTCTCTCTCTCTCTCTCGCTCTGTGCAACTGAGTCTCTGCTTTCTCCTTTCCCCACTTGCAACTTAGGCAACCACTGAGCCCACTTTAATGTCACTTCACTTGCCTGCTAAATCCCATCGAACTGTGCCCCTTTCCCCCTCCTTCTTTCACCTGCTTCTTCCCCTTCACCTGTCCCTCTCACCGGCACTTTACCGTTTAATAAGCTGCTAAGCTGCTGAACCAAACAGTCGACAGCCAGAAGACGTTCAGAATACACTCCACTCCACAAGTATCATGATTTCGCACAGTTTATGATCCGGGCCTTCTCATGTCCTCTTGGCCAAGCTGTCCACCTGTCTAGTTGTCTAGCAGGCAACCCGCTAGCCAACTGTCTCTTTGTGTGCATAGATTTTTTTAGCCATTTTATGAGAGACGTCAGCCTGGAAAAGCTTGGCCCAAAAGTTGGTCTCCCAAATGAACTTTCAACTTAACTAAACCACAAAATGTGCGACGATACAAATAGAATAAAGAATTTTTCAAAGATAACAGAAACTAGAAAAATATGAATTAGAAAAGAAATGGATTGTTTTGGAATTGGAATAGGATTTTCACATTTCAAATGAGATTTCAACTAAATCGCAGTGTACAAAAATAATGGATTTTTTATTGGATTGAATTCTTAAATATAATATAATAGATTTTTTAAGCAACATGACAAAACTCATGATAATTATGCCTAGAGTTTTATTTTTGGATTCGGAATAAGGCAAAAACTTGTATATATTCATAGTCAGGGATCCAAGAAGCCTTTTTGATTTTTAAAATAAAAAAACATACATTTTTTTTTCGAATTTATTTTCTTTTTATGTAGTGTAATAGAATCGCGGTCTATTATATTTATTGGTTTGAGATACGAGAACTCGAAATATCATTTATATATTTACTTACTTAATATCAACCAAGACGCTAGGTCCATATGCCATTAATCATAGATAAGTTTAAATTAAAAAAAATTTAAAAAAATAAACAAAATTTAATTGAACTGTTGGTATTTATTAAATATAAATTTATAAATTTTAATCCGTCATTTCCACTTGTATTTGTATATGTTAGATGTAGACTTTATCAATAGAAGTTCTATTGACTTGTTTGCATAGTTTGCAACGCCCGCATCGCTGTTGTTACTAATTAATGAAAAATATACCATATTCACACCCCTCACACCCGTCACACACACACACACACACTAGTCACACTCACATTGCCCTCATGTGTTGTGCAATTCGCTTTTCAGCGAATTTTTCGCATTGATTGGCTCTCGATTGTATTTTGTGTGTGGTTATTGCATGGAGCAAAAAGGAAGGGGAAAAACCCCCTTTGGGCTATTGTTTTAGCCAGCCTTTATTTTCTGGGATTTTGCCCCACTGCCAGCCGGGTTTTCCCCGTTTTCCCACTATTAGACCCCAGCTAGGGTGCGACAAGTGTGCGATCTGAGATAAACGCCAGCGTTTTCCATTGTTGTCTTTGTTACAGTTGCCTTTTGCTTTAGATGGTTGTTGTTTTGCCTTTTGTTCTCTTATTTCATTCCTTGTTTGGCCTTTTATCAAGTAATTAGTACGACATCACACTCACTTATTCTTTTTTCCCTTCCATTCCCTGTCTCAGTCTTACTCACACACAATTATTGGCAAAGGTCAGCTGCCAAGGCTAATTAAAATCGCAGCTCTGATGAGAGCTTGGAATGAACGAAGCCTTTAACTCAACTGAACGTCTTTAAGCAAAGCTGATTCTGGGAAATATAAATTAGTGGTCGACTTTTTACTGCGGTCAGGATTCCTCTCAAGACCTTGGACTTAAGAGAAAGGCGGAAAACTCAGAGAACTCATAGCTTATAGAGAAAATAAGCTGGACGATGAGGTCTCTCCGATATTCCAAACACGAAACAATTTCAGGTAAATATGTAGACTAACAGTCAACTCAAGCTCACGTCAAAAATATGGAAGAATTTAAATCAGCTCGATTCTTTTTTATTTCAATTTTAAATTAATAACAACAAATTATTTTTACTATTTTGCAAATTTTTAGATAATTGTAATAAAGAAATAGAAATTTGTATTCAATATTTTATTCAGCTCATGCAATTCAGCATTAAATGTTGTTAGACGAAACATTTAATCATTTAATCTTTCATAATTTTTTTTTTTTTTCAACATATCATTTGGAAATATTAAAAACACGCTACGCGTCAATTAAATCGCTTTCTTTGTTTGCTCACGAATTTTTCAAGTGCTTGCAAAGCTTGAGCTTTAAATTTCGAATGAGCTTGAATTTAATTACAATAGAGTTGGATCATTTTTAATTGTAAGCCATTTTAAGCTCTCAAGTGCAAATCGGAAATGTTATCGTTATCGATATCGATATCGACAGAGATTATTAAACATTCAGTTTAAAAAACTACACATTTTCTGCTTCAGTTTCGATTCGTTTTGCTTCAATTGAAGTTCAACTTCAGCTCAGTTCAGTTCACAAAGCGGTTATTTATCAATGCTTTGACAACTCTGGCAAGCAATTAAACAGAATTTCTTTCAACATTTTTTTTGTTTTGTTAAGAAATATAATTTGTAAGGCAGCTGCACAAAAAGCTCATTAAACAGACAAGGCAGACAGACAAAACTTGAACTTTCGAGTGGTTTAATGCCGCTGTTTCAGTTTCCTTTTACCTCTAGCTTCCTCCCTCTCCCCTGCCCTCTCTCTCCATCTCTCTTGCTATCTCTATTCACTCCTCTGTCTTGTCCATTCCCTTTTTGCACAACTTCTTTACAGAGTTCTTTTATCTGTACATTTCGTTTGGTGTGCTTACAATTTTTAAGCGGATTTGTTTTTCTGATACCCTGTAGTCATAAATTGTGATTGAAGGGGTTATTTAATGTGAAGCACTTTTCTTGTGGTGCCACAAACAAACGTATTCCTTAATTATTGTTTCAAATATCTTTGATTATATATTTTTTGTCTTTTCACAGGGCATTTGCTAGTCGCGCTCACCCAGCTAGAGTTGTCTTTGATCCTTTTATTTTTATTCTTATGCCATTTGAACTTTTAATGTGCGTGCTGTGCCACTGTCCGAGTGCCTCTCTAAGCGGCTCTTTGCCCTGTCCCCCTCTCTCACTCACTCCCTCTCTCTCTCTCTCTTAAGTATAGCTTTAGTATCTACTTGCTTTTCACAGTTCTACAATTTATTGCACACATTGCGATTCATTGCATTAAAGTTTAAATGCCACGCGCTGGCGAAACATTTCAATCAACGCCAAGTTCAGCACAGAGAACTTGCAACATGCCACACCCGAATTGTGGTCGGTGGAGGGAGGAGATTCGTGAAGAGGGGGGGGGGGGGGGCGGGTATCCAATTGGCGGCTCGAGGAGAACGCGTGGAGAATGCACACGCATTCCCATGGCAGCGATGAGTCTTTCCACATGAACACTTGGAACTTTTGGTCAGTTGCACTTACAACATCATCATCTCTCTTCCTCCCACGCACTCTCCCCCTCTCTTTCTCTCTCTATGTGCGTGTACATGGGCTTGGCTGTGTTGTAACAAGTCGAAATGCACTTGATATCAAGAGAAGAAGAAAAAAAAACCATAAGTCGATTCGTGTTGCAATGTTTAACTTTGCCATTGAGCAACTATTCCCATCCACAGTATTTCTTCCCTTTTGCCTTTTGCCCTTTGCCTTCTCCCTTTCCATGCCTCTCATCCCTGTCCATCACTTGTATCCACACGCATTCCTCTTAATAATTGAATTCATTGCAATTTCTTGACAGTGCTTTAAACTTTTGTCACAAAGATTTAACAAACAAAAAATTTATTGACATACAAAATTTCGAAGTATATTTATTTTTCTAGTTCTTTCAAATTTAAAATAAATATATTTAAATTTTCACACTGTTTCAAATATACCAATACCAAAATACTGTTTTACTGTACAGTAAAATTATCTTAGCTGTGTCGTGTACAAATTTCTCTTAGTCTCATAGCTCTTACCGTTTTGGCTTCACATTGATCAGTGAATAAACTAATTGGTCGGTCCGAACAAAGAGTTTTATAAATATACAAATTTGTATATAATATATTCCCAAGAAATCACTTCAATTTTAATTTATTTTTGGGATCAGCTGCAGTAATTTTCTAAATAAAATCTTTCATATCTAATGAGTTTATCATTTATTTATACTTATTAAAAATAACCAAAAATGTTACATTTTCGCTTTTTCAACTATTCTCCCATTTATATTAATAGTTTTTTAAAATTTCTGTAGACTAAGGTTAGAATTAGTTGACTAAATTTCAACTTAATTATCGACAATTTTATTTAGTTACCTTTTAGTTTATACTTTGGATTAGCTGCGCTTAACTATGAAATTTAACTAAATATTATGATTAAGCGTATTTTTAATTTCTTCTATATGTTTCTTGTATTCTATTTCACCTGCTTTTCTTTCCAATTTCTTTTCTTTATTTTTTTTTTGGTTTGTTTGATTTTGTGTTGGTTGTTTTCGACAATTTGCAAATTGAAATGAGCGCAAATTTAAATTGCCGCTGCATGCTTTTAGGCGCCATCGTTAGCGGCATTTTCCAGGCACTTGAACACGCCAACACACAAGCAGACAGACAGTGAGAGAGCCTCATTTGGAGCATGGTAAATATTGCGCATACGTCATGTTGGCTTTGACGTTGGCGACAATTACCGTTAGCGGCTTGTGCAATTTATGCGTTGCATACTTCTCGGCACTAACGATTCCCAATGCAATGCCAGGCCTCACCCGAGTCCTCCTCCATCTTGCTCTCCACTACACTCCACTCCCCTCCTCTCGTCTCCTTTCTCTCCTCTCCTCTCCTCTGCTTTTCTTCGTTCTTGGTCTAGACGGCTCATGCACACAAATTAGCCCAGTAAAATTGGCTGCCACTTGGCGTTTGTTGCCTCTGTTGAAGGCAACGTCGCCAGTTGCCACGCCCATCGCTTAATGCACTTTAATTTGCACTTCTCTATCTTCCACAGTCCCCTTTCCCTTCTCCTGTTGATTTTCGCTAGCATAAAAAGAGAAAAACTATAAATTAAAAAGGTTTACAACAAGCTCATGCGAAATGTTTGCGCTAAAAAGTTTTTCTGCCTGCGGTTAACTTTTTTCGCTCATTTCGCATACCCTGTAAGTAAATAGGAGTGAAAGGGTATGCTGAAATATTGGCAGCATTGAGAGAGTTGCCCTTCTGTCCAGACAAGTCCATCAAAAAGGGAATAGTGCAGCTAATTAAAATTAATTTCGAATTTTTAAACACGTCTCGTAATTTTTGAAGCATAATTCGGTTTTTTAAATTTTCTAAATATTTACTATGTATTAAATGAGATTATATTGAGGTTTCTCAATCTCGCTAAACTGAAGATAACATGCTAAAGTTTGATATGCAATTGCTTCATTAGGAATTAAATATGGGGAAATTTATATATTAACTTATGAATCCATACTGAAAAAATGATTTTAAGTTGCTAAAGTTTCTACAACTAAAGCTGTCATGTTTAAATTTGATATTTTAATACGTAAATTAATGAATGACAATTAACTTTGCCTATTCACAATCAAGTTCAGTTTATGCTCCTATATAAACTGTTTGTAATTTCTATAAAAATGATATAGGGGTAGCTAAAGTTCCAACCAGCAAATATAACATGCTGAAATCTGGCACAGAGACAGTTCCAATAATTTTGGGCACAACTATTAACAGGGTATCTGTGAGCCTAAGCAGTTTGAACACCAAAATAGTTTTCACTTACAATATATTTTTTTCAATTGTGTTTTTTGTCGTTCACGCAGAGACGGGCTGCCTTTGGGGCGTTGGGCGTGGCAGCATTGCTGTATGTATCACGAACACGCGGATGCGGATGCGGAGGCGGATGCGGAGGCGGAGGCGGAAGCGGATTTGGTTGCGAAAGTGGTGAGGCACATGGCGTGGGCGAGCTCATTTAATTAGCATTGATAATTATTTTAAATTAGTTCATTAAGTTGTGAAAAATGTTGTGTTATTCATTGTTGTTGTTGCTATTGTTGCTGTTGTTGTTGCTTACCCACAGCGATTTGTTCTTGTCCTCGTGTTTAGTTTTTATACTTTTCTCATTTACAATATTTTCCTGTTGTTGTTGTTTGTATAATCCGCTCATGTAACTGAAATTAATTTGATTGCTGATGTTGTCTCAGCTGCTTCATTAATCAAAGTACTCCCAGCATCAAGGGACATCTTCAATCTCTCTGTTCTGTTTCTGTCTCTGTCTCCGTTTCTGCCCTCTCTTGTTTTCTCTTTCGCTCATGAATAATTAAATATGGAACATAGTTATTCTTGTTGCCTGTTCGTCGAGCCGGCTCAAAACTTATCCATCAAATGACATTTGCGTTGATGCGGGTTTCCTGCTCTTTTTCCCTCTCCCTTTTCTCTGGCACCACCCTTAACAAACCACACAAATGGGCACCACCACAAAAAAAAAAAAAAAAAAAAAAAAAATGGTTCCATTTTTGAATCTGGCAGCTTGTGTTTTTTTGGTCATTGGACTTTGGACTCTTTTCGGGCTTGGGGCTCTGTGGACTTTGGTTGGTCCTCTTTTCTCGGTCCTCTGTTTGTCTTTCGTTTCGGGCTCTGGTTTGGGCTCAGCTGTGGCGCCTCCATTGCCACTTTTTTCCACTTTTCCCACTTGCCACTTGTTACAGTTCAGCTTTCGACATTCATCAAAAATTGTGTCACATTTTGTGTACAACAACAGCAAGCACAGCATTAAGCTGAAGATAGCAGAGAAGTGAAGAAAAAGTGTCGCACTTTTTGGTGCTCAGACGTGATGATTTCTGCTCCCGGCCATGGACTTGGACACGAATGTGGACATAGTTGTAGACGTGGTTGTAACACCCTAAAGCGGACAACAAGCTTTGGTTTTCTTTTTCCATGTTTGTCTGCTCTAGTTGTGGCTACTGTGTATACTATTTTAGCGGGAAAGCGCTAAAACCCGCTAAAATTGAAACTTCCACAGTTTCCAAAGCATGTAAGCTTTAGACATGTCTTATATATTCTTGAAAAGGTATTTTCTAGAGCTCTTAGGTTAACCAGACTATATGAACGGACAGCCATAATAGACTGAGCAATATTCAATCCAAACTAATCTAATCAATAGTTGAAAACATATTGAACTTACCTCTAAAGAAAAATAGGTCAACGATTTTTTGGACCCGAAAATTATAGATTCCAGGTACTATTGCATGAGAGCAGAGTTGGGATAATAAACATGTTTCGTAAATTTTAATTTTGCCCGCATTTTCCACCACGTTTTATTAACCTGTAAAAAACAAGGACTTGGAGAACTAAACGGTTATCTTTCTAGTTACGTTGAACCTCCATAAAAATGTACGTAAATTTAGATATAGAGCATTCAAGTTGTCGTCTTGTCAAATTGAGTTAGCATTCTGTGATAGTTCGGACCCGCCTTCAGCTCTGCAGACTTCATCTTATAACAACCTAACTACCCCTCCAGACACATGCCACTCCCCCTTCGCCTTCGCCTCCCCCTCCACCTCCCCTAACCCTACGCACAGTTCCCTGTATGTGTGTGTTATCACCGCTGTCACCACAGGAGTTTTTCTGGCGTCGAAAATTTACTAAAAAATAAGTGAAGAGATGGCAAAAAAATAATATGGAAAACTGTTTCACCCGTTGTGGCTACAACGAAATTTTTCAGTGGGGAAAATGGGTAGGAAAAGCCTGCATAATATTTCGGCCATGTGGCAGCTCTTCTTCTTCAGCATATTTGTCGGCCCGTTGTTGTTATTGTTTATTGTTGGTGTTGTGCAACATTCGTAACAGACAAAAGAAAAAAAGTGACAGGACAATGGACAGGGGGGCGTGGCAGCGCCACGCATTGGCTTGTTATCCTTTAAGGATATACATAGCCGAGTAGCGAGTGCCACACGTGTGTGGCATGCATGCAAATACCGTTACTCCAGTCACTTTGAGCCAGCCTATTGCCATACCCTGTAATCGTGAAAAGATGTGCACTCCACTCAGGCTCTCTTGCGAACAGTTGGCAACAACAATCTGTAACTTTTCAACCACTTAGGTGCAATATCGGTCTGAAACTTGAAGCCTAGATTCTCAGCACTTCAAAGAAACTTATGACAACAAAAGAAAAATATACGCGGCATAGGAAGATTGAACGGTCAAGCGCAACATTGTTTTATTTTCAACTTAGAAAAGGTAAAAACAATTTTACAAATATTTTGAAAAATAATTACTATGTTTCTATTTTCTAGTATTATCTTTAGAAAGATACAAATTTCTTAAGAAAATCGTTTACATTAATTTCAGCGTATTTTTAAAAATGACTTTAAGTTTTATGAGCTCTACATGACACAAACAATTTTCTAAAAATATACAACTTTTTCATAAAATAATATAACCAGTTCTTAATCGAAATATGTCTAGAAATTTTCCAAATAGTAAGACAAGAAAAAAATAAAAATATATATATATATGTATGTATGTATATATATGAGACAAGCTTAAAATCAAAAAGTTCTCTTTTATTTTATGAATCAAAATTCGCCACACATTTTTTTATGTTGTTTTTTATACCCTGTGTTTTTTAAAGCACTTCCCAAAAAACTTAGGGTATTTTCGAGTCGTCAAACTGTTGTGCTGTCGCTTTACATATAGTAATTCCTGACTGCCAAATGAGTTTCGTGTGGTCAGCCGCTTGGAAATTTACACCTTCAGCCCCCAGCCACGCCCCCAGCTACGCCCCCTACGCCCCCCAACACCATGGAGAACCCCTCAACGTGCAACGCCGTCAGCTGCCTCTTTCGTCATTGTGAATTTTATGCAAAACAAAAGGCAAAATGGAATTCGTTTTATGAATTTGTTAACTACAAACTCGAAATCAAGCTACAAAATGCACAGCAACAACAACAAATTCATATGAAGGTGTGAATGCGACAGTCGAAAACTGTGAGAGAGTGAGATGAAGCGATTTAAAATTTATGCTTTAAACTAAAAAAAAGAAAAAACATAGAGCAAGCTGCAAGTCATACCCAATATTGCAATCTTAAATGTAGAAGAAGTGCTTTCTTCTCCTTTTTCTTTGCAGTACCCAGCAGTCTTGGAAGAGTGGCTTAAGTCTGTGGACATGCAGATCATGTTCACGTTTATACAACAAAATATTTTTAATTGTCTACTCAAGTTTTATCAAAGAGAAATTTTCAAATTTAACAAACATTTCTATGCACTTAATATTTAAATATCTTTTAGATAGTTATCAAATAGATTACATATTTAATAGACGTTGAAAAAAAGGGCGTAAGTAATTAAGATAAAACATACTTTAAATATTTTGAATAAAAAAAATTAATAAATCAATAATATCCAATAAAATACAATATAAATTGATATATGTATTTTGATAATCTTAGTTTAATATATACAATTTTAAAACGATCAAAATTTCTTTCAAATTTGATCATCCTGAGGGTTTCTTAACAAATGCTCAAGTATTTTCGACTTATTTAATTTAAATATAATTTATTTGTACTTACTTTAATATACCTTTGCGTGGATTTGCTGCTTCTGGTGTTGTTGTTAATCGCAATTGTGAGATGAAGTCCGTTCATTGGACTTTCCTCATGAAATTCATGAGTTTGTCTCCTGTTTCAGTTTCCGGCTTTTCCCATTTCTATCCAATGGCATTGTCACTGATTATGCCAAGTGTCCCGAGGCAAATTCCACCTTTAGTTTCATGCAGAGCCTTAAGTTTCCTTATTGTTGTTGTTGTTGCTGTTGTTGCTGTTACGCAATCTGTATAATTGAGCAACAGACACAGAGACTGTGAACGGGCTGTCCAGCACAGGCGAACGAATTGAACAGCCGAAAAGAAGCAATTGGTAAGCGAAAAGGGGAACTTTTTAAACTGCCACACCGCACAGCAGATACCCTTTAATTCAAATCAACATATGTGGAGTATTGCTTAAAGTCTTCTTCGAGTTTCTTTAGTCAGTCTGGCCACAGTTTTAGTCACTTTCGGGCTCTTCTTGCACATCTTGTGCATTAATTAGACTCTTCTTAACGTCAACTCACTAACCGTTGTTACAGGCGTTTTAGTCTAGCTAATGGAATGTGGCAAATGTCCATTTTGTGCTACCAAAAACGGTTGACAATGGCAACGAGCGGCCATTAAAGTCAATGCGATGTGCTTTGCTCCTTCTCGTTGCCATTTGGGTCCAGGCAAACTTGAATTCATTATGTGACAGGATTCGATTTCTTTACACACACACACACACACACACACACACACACATGTTATACACATATGTGTGTGTTTTCTTCTGCTTTGTATGGCACTTGCAGATTATGAATTGGCGATTATGTTAATGAGCTTGGCATCTAAGCTAAAGGACAGTTCCCAAGTTTCCTATCTGACTCATTCTTATGTACATAACAAATACATACACACATGTACATATGTATACCCAGAGAAAAGTTCCCTTCAATTTATAATATTCACACTTTGATTTAATTATTTTATAATACTTACATATGAAATTATATACAAATATTAAAAAAATTAAAAGCTTTCAATTTAAATGAAAATGTCAACCTTTTAAATAAATAAATGTTTAAATTGAAATATTACACAGCTAATAGAAAACATAATAATATTAAATTAAAATATTTTAATCAAATTTGTGTAAATAATCACTTTGCAGGTAATTTTGAAAACAAAGTTGTTTTTTCATCGCCCATCGAACCGATAGAGAATTCTAAAGGAAATGTGAAAAATATTTCACTTAAATTTTTCTTAGCTTAAAATTAAAGTTGCATGAAATGATAGAATAGAGACTTCTTAAAATTAATGTGATTTAACGTTAAACAAAATATGGTATAATTAAAATTGAGTATTTTTCACTTTTGCTTTTTATATTCATATTAACTTTGACATTTAAGTATGATTTTAGCTACATCAACGAAATGTTATTAAATGTTAATGCATTGCCTCATATCCAATCGGAAAACTCCATATAAAAAAAATCTTCGAAATTTTCTGACGTGCTTTTTATATAGAGATTTTCGTAGAAATTTTATTTAAAAATTGTATTATTTTGTGGCTCTTTTGTCATACCAAATATGACTCTATTTATTTAATTTGACCATGCATTTTTTCACTGGGTGTTTATGTATGTATGTGTGCAAGTAATATGCATATTTAGTGACATTTTGAAAGGGTGGCAACGCCCGCTCTTTGACTGGACTTGATTACACGCTCCTCGGAGCTTCTAATAAAAAGCTGCGCTCAATTTTAATTAAATATTTGCTGCAGATTCTTCTTTTGTTTATCCATTTCTCTTCTCTTTTTGTTTGCTTCTTTGCTTTGGCTGCTGATTTGTTGCGTTCACATTTTCCAAAATCCAGAACAAAGCGAGGGAATGCAAAGAGAAAGGGAAAGAGAACGTATAGAAGAGAGAGAGAGAGAGAGATGGGAGTAAATAAAGCCGCAGTCGCAAACCACAGCTTTCAAGTATGAAAATAAATAAGCAAGTTGTGCTTCAACTTTTTTGTGCAAAAAACTTTGACCGGTCAATAGCTGCAAGTGAGACAGTGAGAGAGTGAGAGACTAAGGCAGAGAAGGAGAGAGGGAGAGATACATTCCCTAGTTGATTCTTCTGCTGACCCAATGAAAATATCGCTACAAAACTATGCAAAAGTTGAGCTGTAAAAATTACAACAACAAATATGAATGCTATCATCGAATTTTCGACTATAAGATACCCGGTATTGCATTTTAATCGAAATGATTTTCATGTATCAAAAATCTTGCAGCTTAAAAACTACTGCATACATTTAGGCGTTCAGGTTTTTTGAAAACTTAAAACAGCCATAACAATTGATATATTTTGCTGATTTTTAGGCAGCTAAGTGGGATAAAAAATAATAACTTAAGGAAATTTTCAGTGTTGAAAAGATGGATCTTGCTGTTATAGTCTTTGAGATCCAGTTACTCTAAAATATCAATCTTAGAGTCTCAATATCGCTGACATTCAGTTGCTCAAACAGACAAATGGAAGGACGAAAATGGCATTATCAATTCCTCTTTTTCTCCGTTTTTAAAAATGTAAGCGTTAAAATATACCCTCTTACTTAAAAAGTGACTGGTATTTCAGCCGTGGTCCAACGTTGAGTCGAGTGGCTTAAGATGGCTGAGTTTTCTGCTGAATCGCTGAACTTGCTGAGCCATCGCTGAGAGCCGAGAGCTAAACTGAACTTTCGAGGTTGTGCGTGCACAAACAACTCCAGGCAAATTGCTTTCGAAACTAAATATGCAACAAGAACCAAAATTGCATTTATGTAACAGCTCAAGCATCGAAATTAAATTGTCTGTAATACATGTTGTATTGTGTTGGCAAAACCGTCAGTATTGAGTACAGGTAAATGTTAAAGACAACAAATAATAAGTAGTTTGATTGTGTATTCTCTGTGATGTTATTTATTTTACTGTTGCTGTCGTCTTTACTCTAATCGGATCAGCAAGTTAATTTACATGCAATTCAATCAATGCCGCATTGTGCTTCCTTCCTTCCAGCTGCCCCATTCACAATGCATGCAACATTCTGGCAACAGAATCAGCAATAACAACAACTCAACAAGCCAAATGCCATTGGCATCATCAATTGCCTAAAACTCATGAGCTGCTTCTCACTCTCACTCCCACTCGCCCTCTCGCTCTCGCTCACTCGCAGTCTCTCTATTTCGACAGACAAGCGCACCTGCAGCTGTCAGGATAAACGTGTAGTAGTTCTTGTGTTTATACCCGGCACTCGTAGAGTATGAGGGTATATATATATTGTATTTCTTACACTAAATACACCTTCTGTCTGTCTGTATAAACACCTGAATCTCCAAGGCCATAAGAGCTAGACCGACCAAATTTGACACACAGACTTATTTTAAGCTCACGCAGATTAAGCTTATTTTAAAATATATTTATAACCTCTATCGACAAGGCAATTGAATAGAAATGTCAAATAATAATGGAAAAAAAACTAAATAAAATAATAAGAGCTAGATTCTCTACAATTGGCGGTCATAAGCGAAGTTTTTGGCTTGCTCGAATTGTAAATTTTAAGATATTTTTATATTGACAGGTATATTATAGTCGGGAACTGGGCCATCGACTTAAATGTTTTAGGTTTACAAATGCTATTGCTTGTCAAGGGCGTGGCCAGGATAGGAAAATACTAAATTATATTTTTTATAATATGTTTTTTTTTGTTTTCTCAGTTGTTTTTTTTAAATAAAATATTTATTTTTAATATTAGTTCCTGAACCTCCTGTTCATACCTGTCTACGCCCTTGTTGCTTTTGTTGCCATATCGACATTATGCTTGAAAGCAGCTCAAAGTTAATGATAGCTATAATATCGATAGCAAAGTCGATTTCAATGCTTGATGTTAATGATGAAATGTTGCTGATGGCTGTGGCCAATGACAGCTGATGAGGGTGAAGCAAGGGCTGGAGGTGGGCGTGTGGTGGGCAGTGGCAGCGGCAGTGACAGTGACAGACCAAGAAAAAAGAGCTCATCAAGTGTCAGTGCAGTCATGGAACACATAAATGTTTTTCAACAGGAATTTTTCGGTTTGTGCGTGATAAAATTATTTGATAGACTTCACTTAAAACTCAAAAACTTCAACATCCTTAAATTTTGTTATTATTTTTTTGGTTTCTTTCTTTCATTTGTGCCTGTTGTCGATGTTGACGTTTCCATGCACAACATGTTCATTTGGCTGTGATTCATCATTTGGCTTCCTTTGTATGCGCGAATGTGCGTGTCTCTTGTGTGTGTGTGTGTGTGTACGTGTGAATTGCGAACAAAAATTGTATCGATATGCGTGACGGAAGCTGCAGCCAGAAAGTTAGTATAAAGCAGAACTGAAATGGACTGCGGCTGTCTCCATGTCACATACATACATATGTACATATATACATACGAGTACATATGTATGTGTACGCATGTACACTTCATTAAAAATTAATTAAAATTCAGCAAAGACGTCGAGAAGCGTAACTGTTGATGCCAACGGCCCTGCATGTCGATGCGGTCAGTCGAATGCACACGCCACACCACCCCCCGCCCCCCCCTCCCACCTTACCAACCATGGCCACGCCTTTCAAACTGGTCAGTGCTGGGAATTGGGATATTTTTTCCATTAATTGCAGATACTCGTATACGCATGTACATATGTACATATGTATTTATGTTTATAAATTGTTATGCACACTCACACTCACTCACTTTTATTGCGGTTTTAAATACGTATTAAATACCACGTTGTTTGCCCAAGCGGCGATCATCGATATACTGAGCCAGGCTTGAATGTCTATCGATAGCAAAACGAGTATATGCACATGAGAAAGATCAATATATCGATTGCTCTAAATAACACAAGTTCGATGCTTATCGATATTAAGCTTTGCAAATAATAAAGAACATATCGATGTACAGCTAGCTAATCACGCTGCACAATCGATATCAAGATCTGTCAATCGCAAAGCTGGCGACAGCGAATAAGCAAAGAAAAACAGCGACAACAACAACGTGTAAAAAAACGGACAGCCACATAACATGGCCATTTTATGCCCAACATTTTGGCTAATATTTGCGCACAACACACACATACTCAAACACATGCCGCATTGTTTTTGCATAATGCACATGGCAAAGTAATCGCACCCATTGGGCTATAAACATACACACACACATGCACACACACACTTCCATATTCATACAACTCTTGCGCTTGCCTACATGTGTGTGTGTGTGTGTGTGTGTGTGTGCCGCAATGACTTTTGGCTTGCATTTTTCATGAAGAACACATGAACAAAACAAAACAAAAAACTGAAAGCAAAGGCTTCGGTCAAGCGTACTCGACTGTGAGAGACCCTGCACTTGTTGTGTAAAGCAAGCGAATTTTAAATTCAAATTAAATGATTTTAAAGCTAATTAGTAATGAAAATAAAAATAATTCATTCTTGCTTTTTGAAATTTGTTATTTTATTAATTTTTCGTGGTAGCATAATGCTTTACAGAGAAAGTAAAAAATAATTTAGTTAGACTATTTTTAAAGCAAAATAAAATTTGAGAATTTAGTATTATATAGAGGGGTGACTAGGTGCTTTTTTTTAATACATACCCCTTGCAGCTGTTAGGTACAGGGTCCGCAAAAAGCAAGCAAGCCATAACTTTTCAGGCTACATTTTCATTTGCGTTTCGTTTGGTTTCGTTTGGATGCCTTCACTCTGTGCACTTTGGCGCTTGTTGGTTTTTATCATTATGCCAAATGCACAGGCACCACGCCCACTCAGCATAAAAAAACTGTCGGCAGCTGATGGAGGGGGAGAAGAAGAAGAAGAAGAAACAAAGCAAAGGCTGAAGATTAGTGGCTGAAGGATGAGAATGCGGATGATGGCAAAGAGGAAGAAGTGAAAGCAAAGCTGCTAAAACAAAGTAACGTTGATTGCCACATCGCGCCCTTGAAACAACGCCCAAAACAAACACACACACACACACACATAAATATACACAAATGGACACTCATACTTATGTATGTAAGTACTTATATACATATACACTCAGCGCAACATTTATTCATACACTCGTAATTTTAAATTATTTTTTTATTCATGATTAAAGAAATTAAGTGTACAAATATTTCAACTTTTTTCTCCTGTGCACAGGAAAAAAACCGCTTTAATTTTTTTTCGCATTTAATTCCAAAATAACTGCTCTTATCATCGGTTTTAACTGTACTATAAAAACTTGACCTACAATAGCCGTGGAAGCATAAAAACTAAGTGTACAATTTAGTACTGGGCTGCCTATATTTACACAGAAAACAAAATCCACTATTAAAACAATTTCAAAAGGTGTCTAAGGTTTGGCTTTATCGAATTTACTTAAACGGATTGCGAAATACTTTATTCAATTTAAGTTTTTCATTTTGCGCAAATGTTTTGATTATCTGGGTTTTGCCATACGAATTTTTTACTTAATTAAATAAAATATTTATTTTGGGTATTTTTTTTTTTTGACATTCTAATTGGGCAAAGGGTATTAAAGAATTCACGTGAAATTTAATTATTTGAAATTTGAATTTTAGAATACACTTTTTTTGTTCAGTGTACTCCAGCTACATATACATATCTAGTAGAAGCACGCACACTGCCATAATTACGTATGCCACGTAATGCGTTGAGCAAATTACGTAATGCGTACGCCAAACTGATCACGAAAACACGTAAATAAGTAGGCAGCAGCACAGGCAGCTGTGAGAGGAGGCGGAGGCGGAGGGGGAGGGGTAGGAGGAGAGGGACAGAACTGTGATGGCAAACATGTAATTGCAAAAAATTTGTTTAATGTTTGCCGGCCGCAACGTGCAGAACTACAAAATCTGTTTTACAGTGTGTATAATGGGGCTTAACACAAGTTTCGACGGAGGGACGGTGGACAAGCCAGGGGGAGGGGGAGGGGCAGGGTCAGGGGTGAAGTGGGCGGAGTGGGGTGGGGTGGTACAGAAGGGCGCTCGTTGTGTTCGCTCTGTGAGCGAAGCAAAATAATTAGATCTACATGCACACAAACAAAGCAAAATGTGCGTGTGTGTGTGTGTGTGTGTGTGTGTGTGTGTGTGTGTGTGTGTGTGTGTGTGTGTGTGTGTGTGTGTGTGTGTGTGTTTATGAACGCGCCACGCCTATTTGGTACATTGGCACAGTGGTAGAGCCTCAAAAAGGATCAAACAGAGACAGAGCATCATATCGATTACATGTTATAACTTTCAATTTGTACAAATTTAAAATATAGAAATCACAGTAAAATTTACATTTTTTTTAATAAAAATAATAAATAAATTGCACGCACATACCAAAAACACATTTTTAGTATGTGCATTCAATTTTCAAAAAAAAAAAACTTATTTTTAATTTGAAGTATTTTGGAAATTTTGATATTATTTTTGTGTGCTTTTTTAGTATTTTCAAAAGTTTTTTAATAAACATTGTGGATTTGACAGTTTATTTGTAATTGTTATTAAAAATGTTTATTAAATTATTATTCAATAATAACCTAAAAAACCGAAATTAGTTTTTATTATAGAAATTTAATATAAAAAGCTTTTACAGTTCAAAGTCGAATGCTCCAAGCAAAGCATAAAAAAGGAGCTTTTAAAAGCGCTGCGCACAGAGAAAACTACATTTATTCTAGTTGAACTGATCTTAAGGAATTTAAAAGCATATAATGTTAATTGCTTTAATAATAAAGCAGCTTAAAGCTTTCTCTTAAACTGGACTTTAAAAGCCGTTTTGTATGAATTGACATTTGTAATCAAGTTCTATTACATATTTTGCTTACAACTGCAACTGCTGTCGCCTAAGGTCACGCCCACTGTGCTGCCAATTTTACCTCGACAAACACACACACACACACACATATATGTATATACACACACACATGCAGAGACTTTCACATGCATAGAGAGAGGTACAATAAAAGCCGCAAGCGAGGAGAAGCATCTCGAGCTTTTCAATGCCTCAACTCAACTAACTGAAATACAGGCATGTGTGTAGGTGTGTACCGTATATGTGTGTGTGTGTGTGTGTGTGTGTTTGTTGCATGCCTCACTGCGCCTGGTTGCTGCCGGCCGCCGGTTGCCTTTTATTTTCAACAGTCAACGCGGAAAAATAGCTAAAGAAAAAAAATGATAAAAAAAAATGAAATAAAATAAAATGCTCAGCAAAAACGGCAAACAAACATTTTGCTAGACGGCAAAATCTTTGGCAGTGGCTGAAGCTGCGTTTCGAGAACCAGAAAGAAAAACTAGCAGGAAAGGCTACGGCTCGAGTGAGCTCGACTGCGATAGACCCTGTGCTTGTTGTGAAAATAAAATTCAAATAGTGTTACTAAGACAATTTGCCATACGTAAATATGTTACTTTATGTTACGTTCTGTTCCGTCACGTTTCGTTATGTTAGGATATATTTACATACAAAAAACTACATACCAGTTTTGGTACCTCTAGCTCTGCTAGTCTCTGAGATCTACACTAATAAAAAAAAAAATGTACTTCACTGCGCATTTTATTAGGCAAAAAATCTACATTTTCTGAGAAAAATATTAATTTCAAGGCCTTTGCTTATAAATTTCATCGAGAACCTGGATGCAGTAAAAAATAGAAAAGATGATAAATTAGAAATAAAAGATGAAGATAGTAATAAAAAAAATGTGTAAGACAATATTCAAAATTTTTGAATTATTGATGCCGATCAAGAATATATTTATAAACTTTATGAAGCCTACCACGCCTCCAACAGTCTTTTTATTTAAATTTTGAGAACCTTAAAAGACATTTTGTATTATTCTAAGTGCAGGGTCAAAAAAGTGGAAGCGAGTAACGCCCAAAATCTCGGCGAGGCGTGGCAATGTCGTCACCGTCACCGTCGACGTCGCATCGTCTTGCAAAAGTGTTTTGCTATGCAATTTGAATAATTTAATGGATTTTTATGAGCAGTAAAACGCTTGAAGGATGCACTAGCCCACTGGCATCCTGTCGGGATGCATGCAACACACACACGCACACACACATACACATACACATACACATACACATACACATACATACAACATGTGTGTGTGTCAGTTTGGTTTTGTGCTGTTGCTGACTGCAAAATCGCCGTAAATTTGTGTCGCCTCTGCTTCTGTCTAGAATTGGGCATGAGTTTGGCAATGGAGTTTTCGGTGGGTTATCGGTGAGTTTTATTTTATTTTTCTTTCTTTTTGGTTTACAGGTTTCAGGCTGTGGGGCTGGGAATTGAGATTGCGATTGGGATTGGGTTCGAGTCTGTGGGGCTTATTCAATTTTGCAATCGCCGCTTGCCGGCGTCGTCCTCGAATCTCTGCAACTGGCTCCAATTGACTGCCGTGCCACTTCCGACAACGACGACGACAACGACGACGGCGACGCCAAAGCCAGTCAAGCGTTTGCCTGCTGAATGCACAGCAAAAGCAACAACAACAACAGCAACAGCAACAAACATCCACAACAACGTCGACGGCGACAGCAAATGCAATAAATTTTCAAGTCATTTCAACTTCCGGTGTGTGGCCCGATTACAGCTTAGTAGCTGTAAATATATAGCGACACACACAAACGTACAGCACTGGCCATACAAATAACACAAAAGACTTTAAAATTATTTACTTTCCAAATTTCATTAAATGATTCAATGCAAATTTAAATATATATCCAAAATAAATGGAAATTTGTTGAATTTATTAATTAAACAGACACTTACTTTATTTTATATTTAATTAATATATTTTTTTTTGCATATATCTTCAAATGTTGATCACACAATTCTTTACACAACTGAACTAAATTCAAATCTAATTATAATTTGTAATTTTGGTAATCGATAGTAATTGTATGGCCATAACTGTATGTACATCAGACATGTCCTCTCTCTCTCTCTCTCTCTCTTTCTCTTACACACTCAGTCATGGCAACGTTTTTAAAGCGCCGCGTCGCAAAATTTGATGTTGCCTACTTTTAAGCGCGTTGCTCTCCGCTTTTCCATTGCCTACTTTTAAGGGCCAACTAAGCCCCCAAAAATGCCATTGTAATTACAGTTCAATCCACTGGGGAGCAAAAGCGACACTCAAATTGCGGCCCATGTGAGGCAAAAATTATGAAAATCGCTTCAGTAGCAACAACAACAACAGGCCGAGGGGGAAGTAAGCGTTGGAAGGGGGTGGGGGAGGGAGCTGAGACAGAACGTCGCTGTTCCCACGAAACTTTCTTATTGCCGACACATTATTTGCCTTGTCATTGTCATTGTCATAGGCTGACGTTGACGTTGATGTAATTGTTGTTGTTGTTGTTATTATTGTCACTGTGGCGCCATTATTAGAAATATTCCCATTGTTGTTCGTTAGCGTCGCCTAGCATCGCGCTCTTTTCTTCCTGTGACTGTCACATTTGCCTGCCACTTCATCATCGTCGTCAACGTCATCATCATTGATGAAGAAGAAGCCGCAGCAGCAGCAACGCGAGCTATCAATACAATGTGGCCACATTGTGTAAGTGTGCTTGTGTGTGTGTGTGTGTACTTTCGCAACTCCTCACTCCACTATCAAAGTACTCAACTCCTTCCTGATGTTGGAGTGCAAGCAGTTTGCTCGCTCGCACTCTTAAGGTCTGGTGATTAGCAGCAGCAGCGATAACGTCAACCGCCTCTCGTGGTCTGCTGTGGGTTTTTTTTTCCTTTTTGTTGTGGCAGGGGGCAGGGGCAGGGGCAGGGGTACGTCTGCAAGAGCTGCGAGGCAAATGATTGCCACTTGAGGTGTAAACGAGCGTATTTTACAGCGACGTACTTCAAGAAGCTTAAAAAATAAAGTACGAGTAACAAAGTTTATCAGCACGCATAACGGAAATCACTCGCAACAAAGTACGCGCACGTAGAGGCAGCACAAGAGAGCGAAAAGGAGAGCGAGAGAGAAGAGAGAAAACAAAATTGTGCTGATCAGCATAGCATGCATTTTAGGGTTGTTGACTTTTAAAAAAATACCGATCGATATATCGATAGATATTTGTGGTATTATAGTTTTAAGCTATTTTTGTCAGGCGATAGTATCAATATGAGTATTACAGTGCACTGTTTTAAACACTTTTTTACCTTTGCCTAACCCTATTTTCCTTTGCAAAATGGCAAAATGTATTTAGACAAAATTATTGGAATATAATCAAAGCCACTGATAACACGACTAATTTAAATGTAAAGATATACAATAAGAGAGAGGGCGAGAGATCAACTGCTCAACACTCATTTGCTATCGATACGCACTTATCGATACCCGATGTTCACAAACTGCGTAATTTATGGACATTAATTGCATTTCGTGCAAACTTTAAATCGTTTAAATTTATCATGCCATTAACTAGTTGTGCGAATGCAACTTTCTTTTGTGTACTACAGTCAGTTTATCTGTCTATCCCTCAAACATATCAATTCCCTTTGTGCTTTGCCAACTGAAACGTCATCACGATGATGCTCATCGTGTTCATCATCATTATTATCAGCAAGAGGCAGCTGGACGTTAAGTGCACTTGAAGTTGCAGTTGTGGCTGCATCTCGTATTACGCCCGATTATGGCCATTATTGAAATTGTCATTAGACAACGGCAGCAGCAGCAGCAGCAGCAGCAGTTGCAGCTGATGAGCACGTTATTATCCTTGCTGTCAGTTCGTAAGGGTGCAATCGTATGTATGTATGTATGTGTGTATATTTTGTAGACTTGAGTCAGCGCGAAAGCCGTTAGGTTTTCGAATTCTTAAATTCACCACATTCCAGAAATTCGTGCTTCCAACTTTCCAGTCTACACAACGCTTAGACAAGTTACGCACCAAAGAGAGCGCTGCCAGACAGCGAGTCAAGCAAACAGCTGGTTGCGCATTTTACAACTGTCCGGCAAGGCAAGTGCATGCATTACAAAACTAACTATTGAGATGTAGATATTGAAAAAGTAGATAACAGCTATTTTCAATAGCAAAATTGTAATCTCATTAAAAAAAAAAAATTCTGAGAAATTGTCGTCATTTTTTATAGTTGCAAACAAAATGTATAAAATGTACAGCTGCATGTGTTTTGTGTTTAACTAACAGTTGTTTTGCAACATTTAAAGTCAAGTTGCGCGCCAAAGACAGCGCTGCCAGACAGCACGCGAGGCAAACAGCTGTTCAAACCCTTCTCCAACGATCCGGCAGCGCTAGATCATGCAAATTTGTCATTTGCTTACGATGTGTTGAAATTTATTATGAAAATAGTCTATGAAGATAACTATTGAGATGTAGATATTGAAACGTAGATATCAGCTATTTTCGTATTGGCAAAACGTGTAATCTTAATTAAAAATAAACTCCGTTTTCTGCACCTGACCCCTAAAGCGGCCACGAGGACGCGTGACGTGACGGCAAACGACGAAGAGTGTGTTAAAAATCTGGAAAATCTCGTCAGTTGTTTTGGAACTGATAACAAATTGTTTAAATAAAAGCGCAGCTGCAACTGCACTGGTTAATGGATTTTGTGTTTACATCGCAATTCACTGTAAACATCGAAAATAAGAAACACTAATCGCTGCGATCTTTAAGCGATTTTCCCACTTAAATTACACACACATCAATCATGTCCAGCAACGAGAATGGAAGTGCAAATGGCAATGGAAATGGAATTGGTATTGAAACTGGAAGCGAACCGATCAGTTTGCCGCTCAAACTGACCAGCCAGTGTTCGCTGGAAAAGGTGATTCCACCATCGCCGACATTGCAGTCCCCGGCCATGCGACGCAATGTCAGTGATGGCAATCTCATGGCACAGGAAGTGAAGGAGGCGCGGGTGCGCGTCATTTACACCGGCGGCACCATTGGAATGATGCGCAATGAGAGAAACGGTAAGTGGAGGGGGCAGCTGGACGAGGGTGGTCTAATAAGTCATTGGACTAATTACGTCTTGTGTTTAAATCAACGTTTTATTTTGTTGATTTGTTAAATTCATTAACTGATAGCTGCATACATAAGTTCCATAAAGCACGGCCACATTGCTTCATTTTGGCAGTGAGTAATACGAGGGTGGCCTAATAAGTTATTGACTTAGACTAAGTAGCAAACACAACAATACAATTTGCACACTTTTTAATATTCACACATTTCATAGCTAACAACTTTGCAAGAAAAAAAATATATATATTTCTCACTTTGTTTTGTTTGTTTGTTAATTAAGTGGATCTGTTTTGTACTCCTTCTATTATTCAACTCACCCAACTTGAAAGCATTTTGACTTATACAAAGCACATAAATGAGCATCCATTAAAAAAGTGAAAAGGTAGGGCACTAAGAAGATTTGATACCCTTCCGAAACCCTGTAGCCATCTTTTTATTTGGACAAAATAAAAGGTTGGAGGACCGCCAGATCAATTGAATTGGCCTAAAAGAAGATAATGCTAAAAACCAAATTTGTCTTAGAAAATAAGTTGAATTTGTCCACATAGGTCAATGACTTATTAGTCTACCCTCGCATAAATATATGATACAAATACTGATATAAAAAAATGTATATTCCCATTGTCGCGGAAGCGATTTTCAAGCACTAATATAATTTTGTTTGACGATATATCGAAAACTCGATAGTTATTTCGATTTAAAACTCGATATATATTTTGGATTCACATTACTATATTTGTCATTATCTTCATTATTATCGGTATTATTTTCCGATTAATCGACATGTCGATAATTGCTTTGACGATTTTAATACTTCGATTTAAAACTCGATTCATAAATTGGACATTAATCATACAACTCTGATCGTTGTTTCCACTTTTCTTTTCTTTTTCAGTGCTAGCGCCCATTCCCAATGCCTTGGTGCGGATCATACGCAAATATCCGAACATCCATGACGAGGAGTACGCGGAGCGACGTTTTGGCGCTGGGGCTTCGATGGCGCCACTGGTGCTGCCCTTTGTCCAGGGCGAGTCGCGGCGTGTGCTCTACCAGGTGACGGAGTACACGCCGCTGCTCGACTCCAGCAACATGACGATGCACGACTGGGCGCGCATTGCCAACGACATCTATGTACGTAATGTGTTCAATCCTCTCCAGCAATGGTTTGAGAATTAATATGTCCACTTTTTATTGTATGTTTGCAGCAATCCTACGAATTCTTTGATGGCTTTGTTGTGCTCCATGGCACGGATACACTGTCCTACACGGCGTCGGCCTTGTCATTTATGCTCGAGAATCTCGGCAAGACGGTGATCATCACGGGATCACAGCTGCCCATCTTTGAGACGCGCACCGATGGCAAGGATAATTTTACATCCGCTTTGATCATCGCCGGCAATTATGTTATACCGGAAGTGTGCATCTTCTTTGGGAATAAGCTGCTGCGTGGCAATCGCACCGTGAAATGCAGCTCCAATTCATTGGATGCATTCGATTCACCAAATGTTCCGCCATTGGCCAAAATGGGCATCAATGTGAATGTCGATTATCGACTGATCTTTCGGCCCTGTACTGTGGAGCGTTTCTGTGTCCATTTGCAGCTGGACGAGAATGTTGGACTGTTGCGCATCTTTCCCAGCATTTCTCTGTCCACGTTTCGGGCATTTCTAGCGCCGCCCATTCGGGGCGTCGTCCTGCAATCCTTTGGCTCCGGCAATGTGCCCTCGAATCGCAAGGATATTATTGATGAACTTAAATCGGCCTCGGAGCGTGGCGTCATCATCATCAATTGCACGCAGTGTCCAAATGGTTCCGTTGCCGAGATCTACCATACGGGCAAAGTGCTCTTCGACGTGGGCGTCATACCCGGCTATGATATGACACCCGAGGCGGCGCTCTCCAAGCTCGCCTACGTCATTGGCAAGGAGGAGTGGCCCTTGGAAACCAAGAAACAGGTGAGATAATAGTTGTTGTGTTATTTTTTTTTTTTTGGTCGATTCACAGTTCGCTTATCTTGAATCTCTGCTTGTAGATGATGCAATCGAATCTGCGTGGCGAGCTCACCTCAACGACCGCCCTCAAAATGGAGGATTATGATCTGGTTGATGCAGTGGCGCGTTCCCTGCACTTGTCGTCGCCACAGGAGCTGGACCAACTGGGCGCCACATTGTTTCCGGCAATGATCAATGCCGCCGTTGCCGAAGGTGATATCAAGAAAATTAATAATCTCAAGGCATATGGCGCTGATCTTTCTGGATCGAATCATGATCATCGCACGGCTTTGCATTTGGCCTGTCAGATGGGCAATCTTAAAATTGTCCGACATCTGCTGCACAATGGCGTCTCGGTGCACATTCGAGATCGTTACGATCGCACGCCGTTGCAGGAGGCCGTGTCCACGGATAACCATGAGATCATTCAGTTGCTCATCAGCTGTGGCGCCCACTTGACCGGATCCTCGCGTGCTGTGGGCGAACAATTGTGTGCCGCCGCCGCACGTGGTTCCCTGAGGCGTCTGCAATCCTATCAATTAGCTGGCACCGATTTGTCCCTATCAGATCCTTCGGGACGCACTGCTCTCCATGTGGCGGCTTTGCACGGCTTCGACGAATTGATTCATTACATGTTGCCTTACTTGGAGAATATCGACAAGAAGGATATGCTTGGACTCACCGCCTACGATTATGCCATCCGTGGCAATCACGCTTCCATTGTAGATTTGCTAAATCCGGACAGGAATAAAGAAGCCTGAGCTGCCCTTCTCCAGTTTTATGCGCCAGTTTACTTAATTTACATACGCACCTATGTATATCTCTTTCCTAGATTCGGAGTAGTCTAGTCCATATATATATATTATTTTTTTTTTTTCCTATATATTATACCATGTGCAATATTTTTGATAGATTTTAATTTTTGCATTTTAATGAAGAATTCTCAGGCACTCGAATTCAACAATTGTTAAATAAAAATAAAGCTTGCTACCGCATCAAAATAATTAATAATTCATTTTATTTGTCCAAGTAAAAACTAAATTAAATTGACATTTTGAATTTCGATTGCATAAATGTAATTGCACGGAATAAATAAAATTATCGCCCTAACCGCTAGTGTCGCGTATACTATTCGATATATCGATATAACTTTAATGAATACTAGAGTTGGGCGATATTCTGACGTTGCTGTTACAACAACTGTGATATATACAAGAAAATAACAGTGACTGATGTGATTATTTGAATTTCGATTGCTTGAAAGTAATCGATAAATTAAATCATTGAAATTATCGCACTATCTGAAAAAGACACTGTGCTGTAACAAAAACAAGGGCAGTAGCAACGACTTTGAATCCCTGGTGTTTAAGTTTTTTGTTGTTAGCATTGCTTAATTATAATTGGTAAATAATTGTTTAAAATTTAAAATATATAAGCAAATGAGTGGGATGTGAAACAAGTTGGCTTTTGATTCATAAACAGCTGTAATACACAAAGACTATATACAACTTACGTGCGTGCATATATCAAAACAAAACAACAACGAAAAAGTCATACATACAATTTTGTATGGGATTTGCACACAGACAAGCACGCACGCACGCACACACACACACACGCAAACGTGCACACGTACGCAATACAACGAAAGAAGTGCACACGTCAGTGCCACGAATTCGCTGCTTTAATAAAAATATATTCAATTTTATGTGAAATTTGATAATATATTTTTGTTTTGACTTGTATTCTTTTATTGCAGTCAATGTCGATAGTTAGCAGCAGAAACTTAACGAAACACACGCGACGACATTGGATATATCCATTCCGGAGATAGCCAATTTTTTTTGTTCTTTCTGTTTTGTTTCCCTTCTTCCTTCTTGTTTGTTGTTGTAGTTTTTTTGGATATTTAGTTAGTTCAAATTGTTTGTAATATGGACGCGACGGCGGATCTTAGTCAGCACAATGAGAACGAGGATGGGGATGACGGCAGTTCAACGGAATTATCGCTCATACAGGTGAGGAATGGAATTTGTTAAATTAAGTTTATTAAATAATAATTTAATGCTCTTCACAGCACTCGTCCAGCGGCAAGGGACGCCTGGATAGTCTGCGCGAGAACTTGTCCAAACAGCAGGTGAGTTTAACTTAAATTCCCTGTCATTTGCATTTTGAATTCCTAATCCCCGTCTTGGTCCTGTAGGAACGCTTGATGGCGCTGCGTGAACGTGCGCTGCGGAAAACGGAGGAAGCTGGACGAAGCCAGCAGTCGAAGGGCAGCAGAAGCGATTCCATGGAATCGTTAAAATCGCTGGGACACAAACTGAGCATACTCAAAGGACGCAATAATAATAATTTAATAGTGAACGATGGGGATTTGTTGCCACAGAATATGTCCACGCCGCTGATGACGCCCAACAAGTTGGAGGCGGAGATTAGTGGCAGTGAGAAGCTGCAAATGCTCAATCAGCGCACCGAACAGAATCGGGCGCTGCTCGAGCAACGTAAACGTGACATGGCCAAGTCCTTGCAATCGGTGAAATCGGGATTAAGGCAGCAACAGGAGCTGGGATCATCAATGAATGATTTACGTGGCCTGGTGCAAGCGGCGCCTGTGTCAAGACATCGTTCCGCAGCAGATCTGCTGCTGCAACAACAACAACAACAGCAACTACAACAATCATCGACAGCGGATGAGGGACGCCTGAAGCTGCTCAAGAATAAGATGAAACTCATTGAGCTGAAGCAAACACGCAAGGAGCAGGAGCTGCAACAGGAACTGAACGAGATGCGTAATGAGTTGACGCAGCGCAAGGAGCAGATTCAGCAGCTGGAGAGCACATTGTCCCAGCAGCAGCAGAGCGAGCAATTGATTCAGCTGCATCCAGTGGAGCACACACGCCTCCAGGCGGAGCTGGAACAGTTGCGGGAACGCAATGCTGAGCTGGAGAATAGCAGCGAAATGCTGGAGACGACACGTCTGGAGCTGCACAATGCCAGGGAGCAGTTGCTGGAGCAGCAGAGCAACAATTCCACGGTCTCCACCGATGCCCAAGTGAATCAGGAGCTGGCCAAGCAGCTGCAGGAGCTGGACAAAGAATTACAACGGCTGCGACAGCAACAATCCAAGGAGGAGAAGGCGGAGGCGGAGCAGCTACCAAGTGAATCGGAGCGCTTAAGCCGACTGGAGGCCACCATTGAGACGCAGTGCAGCCAACTGGCCGCCCAGGCCGAACAGCTGGCGGAGAAGACCACCGAACTGAATGTGCTGAATGTCAATCTTCGCCTGCTCGAAGAGAAACTCGCGCAGAGTGTCAAAAGTAAACCCATCTTTTTGGATGAGGACGATTCAAATGCCAGCGACCAGTTGCAGGAGCAACTGCAGCAGCTCAAACAGAAGCTGGACGAGAGCAACAAGAGCAACATTAAGCTAAAGCTCAAGTGCAAGCAGGCCGAGAAGCAACTACAGAAATTGCAATCGATCGATACACAAAAGGAGCTGGCTCGTCTCAATTCCGAGAATGAGCAGCTACAGCAACGCATCACTGTGCTGGAGGATGAGAAGGGTCAATGGCAATTGGCCCATGTCGAGGAGGAGGAGTCGGAGCAGACAATGGAGTCGAGTCAGAATCAAACGGAAGCCATACGCCGCTTGGAAGAGCAAAAGGAGCAACTGCAGCAGGCACTGGAGGCACTACAGCAGGGCAACGAGTCCGCCCGCGTTGAATCCGAGCTGAGCGAACTGCAGCTGGAGGAGCAGCTCTCGCAGCGCTGTCAACAGCTCGAGACGGAGGCGAACGAACAGCGTCAACAGCTCCAGACGCTGCAGGCGGAGAAGGAGGCGCTGGACAAGAAACTGACGCACTACATTAACGAGAACATGGAACTGCTGGACAAACTGGAGAAGTTGAGCTCATCCAGTTCCGCCGAATCCATTGAGATTGTCGAGCGTCCCACAGAGCGACGTTTTAGCCAACGACCAGCCAGTCCCGAGGGCGATGCTGGCGCGGATTCCGTGGAGGCCAACGCGTTGCCCAGTTTTGTCAGCGAACTGACGCAAACGGAGGATCTGGCGGCATCGGAACTGGAGGTCAGCGAAAGTCTCGCCCAGCTGCGCACGGAGAGCGATGAGCTACTGCAGAAGATTGAGCTGTTTACGAACGAACGGCGCGAGGTTTTGGCCAAAATGGAGCAGCTGCAAGCAGAGAATGTCAGGCTGAAGGAGCAGCTGCAGCAGAAGCAGGAGCAGGTGGAGCTAAAGCAGGGCAAGATACTCCAGCTCAAGGAGCAGCTGCAGCAGAAGCAGGAGCAGCACACCCAGCTACAAATCTCTGCGGATCAGGCCGACCTAAGGCGCGGCCAGGAGCAAACGCTACAGGAGCAGCTGAAGCACACCCAGGAGCAACTGCAGTCGGAGACGTCAGCGCTCCAGGCCCAACTGGAGGAACTGCAGCGGGATAAGCAACAGCTGTCACTGCAGCTCGGCGAGAAATCGAATCTCTCGCAAGAACTGAGCTCCATGCAACGCTCCTCGGAGGTAGTGGCCGCCTTGGACTGCGGCGAAGGAGGCGCCGCCTTGTTCGACAAGTGCGAAAAATCCCTGTCCAGGCTCAGTTCCGAGCTGGAGGCATATCGCAAGGCCGATCGCAATGCCAAGCTGAATGTGTCCAAGAAACTGGCCAAGGAGGCCAAAAATGTCCATGTCCAGCTGACCGAGTTGCTGCACAAGGTGAAGGAGGCCAGTACGGCGGTGGAGACGGTGACCGTGGTGGAAACTGTTGTGGCCGTCACGGCGCCCAATGGCAAAGCTCTCGCGGAATACGAACAGCTGACGGCACAAAATGCCGAGCTGAAATCCGCGCTAGCTGCGCTCCAAGCGGAGCTGGAGGAGCTGCGCGATAGCTACGAGCCTGTTGAGCAACCCAAGCTGGCGATAGCAGAGCAGGAGCAGGAACAGCAGCGGGAACAGCTTGAAGCGTTGCGCGAAGAGCTTCAGGGAACCATCGCGGAACTGCGTGCCGCTGAAGCGGAGCACCTGGAGTTGATTGGCAGCCAGAGTGCGGAGCTGGTGCAGCTACAGCTGCAGGCGGAGCAGCATGATCACAAGCTGAATGCCAGCGAAATGGCGCACGAGAAGCACATGGAGCAGCAGCAGCGACTGCGACGTGAATTGCAGTCCAAGATCGAGACGCTGGAGGGGGAGATGGGCATTCTGCAGGCTTTGGTCGCGGAGCAGAAGCAACAGCTCATCGAGAGCTACAGCGAGAATGAGCACGAGTCGAATCTGAAGCTCTTGGAGCTGCAGCAATGCCAGCAGGAGCTGGAGACAAGTGAATCGCGCAACAAGGAGCTGCGCGAGAAACTCAAGAAATATGCACTCAATCTCAAGAAACGCACAACGGAGCAGGCGGAACTGGAGCAGCAGCTGCAGCGACTCCAAGCGGAACTGAACGAGTCCCAATCCCAGTTGGATTTGGAGCAACTGCAGCAAGATCTGGAGAAATTGCAGGGCATCAATCGGGAAAAAGAGGAGCTGGTACAGCATTTGGAGCCACTGAGCCGGGAGCTGAAACACCGGGTGCAACAGCTGCAGGAGGAACTGCAATCCAGCCAGGAAGACAACCAGGAGCTGAAGCAACAGCTGGTCAAGCAAAGATCCAAACAGGCCGCACTGCCCAAATGGATGGAGGAGGTGGAACGCTTGCAGGTGGAGCTCCAAAACACAGTGCATGCCAACACGGCGTTGCGCCAGGAGAGCTACCAGCTAGAACAGAAGCTTGCGTCCATGGACAACATGGACGAGCTGCGTCGACAGCTGGAGCAAAAGTCCATCAAGTTTGACAAGTCCAAGGAGGTGATCAAGCATCGCAATGCTACCATACAGAGTCTGCAGCGGGAGCTGGCCGAGCTCAGGGCCCAACTGCACGCGCAACCCGAGGAGGAAGCACGGCAGGAGCAGGAGGATCAGCAGCAGCGACAACAGCGGGAGGAGCAACTCCTAGCCAAACTGCACTCCCTGCAGGAGGAGAAGATCAACTTTGAGCTAACGATCGGGCGACTGGAGACACTGCACGAGGGCATCCAAGCCAAGCTGCAGCAGGATCAATCTTACATCGAATCTCTGGAGGCGCAAAACACGCAGCTGCTGTCGAAGAGCGCGGCTCTAGAGGATCAGGTCGCTGCTCTACAGGTCAAACAGTCAACGGATCAGGAGCGTCTGCAGCTGTTGGAGCAGCAACTGCAGGAGACGAGCTCCCAGCAGACGGAGCACGAGTCCCAGCTCCAGCAGCGACTCCAACAGCTGACGCAGCATGACCAGAACCAGAGCCGGGAGCTGAACTCCCTGCGCGCGGAAGCGGATTTGGCCGCCGAACGCTTGAAGTTATTGCAGGCGGAACATGAATCATATGTGGCATTTAGCACAAAGCAGACGCAAGAGATGCAGCGGGCGATGGAATGTGCGAAGGACAAGAGCAGTGAGGAGATGCATGAGCTGCGGGAACAGCTGGAGTCGCGCAACCAGGAGCTGCAGCGTCAACGCAACGTCTACGACGCCAAACTGGCCGCCAAGGCCACCGAACTGGACGAAATGGAGTGCGACCTGAGTGCGCACATGGAGCGTGCGACGGCAGAGACAAGGGATCTGGCCCAACAGCTGGAGCGGATGCAGGAGCAGCTCCAGGCACGCGCCGAGGAGTCGGCCCGCCTCAACGAGGAGCTCGCCGATGTGGAGCGGGAGCGAGCGGCGCTCAGTCGGGAGGCGGTTCTGCTGCGCCTCCAACATGACAGTGCCGAGCAGGATGTGCTCGAGCTGCAGGAGCTGCGCATGCAGGCAATGCAGGACAAGACGGAAATGGACAATTTGAGGGCGCAAATCGATTCGCTGTGCGCCAATCACAACCAGGAGCTGCAGGCGCTGCAGCAGGAGATCGCCGAACTGGACACTCTGGGACAGAATCAAACCGACGATCAGGTCTACATCGAGACGGAGAACAAGCGCCTGGCCGAGCAGTTAACCGAAATGCAGGCACGCCTCGATGAGCAGGCCGAGCAATTAGCTCGACAACAGGCAGCTCCTCCAGCTTCAGCTCCAGTTGCAGTTCCTCTCTTCCCGCCCACGCCATACCAGATGCAAGCGCCGGCACCAGCCCAGGACAATGAGGATTGGATGTACCAAGCCGCCTGGATGCAGCCAAACAGCGCGAATCCAGCGCAGAGACAGGCAGCTCCAGTTTTCAGTGCGGATCAGGTAAGTGAATAAATATCTTGGGGTAAATCTCAATGAGGACTGGATGGGAGGGTGGGAAGAGAAAGGGGGTGGGATTTAGTTAGTTTAATCCTAGTGACGTTAATCTCAATAATGGGTCGAGTTTTGTTCGCTAGAGTGCTTGTGCGTCGCGTTGGCGCCAAATTCCAAAATATTAACGGAAAGAGCATTGGGACAGGGATATACAAAAGCAGGAAGGTAGATGGAGAATGGGTAAAGGGGAAACCTTGATATGCTCAAAGAAAAACAATAGAAAGCAGAGTTAGGGAACTATTCGAATAATTAGTTGTAGGGAATTCTGAAGCCGGCAGGATAAAATTTTGATATAGGCTAAATACAGGAATATTAGAAGTAACACTCGCTGAATTATCAAAGGAATAAAGATGCTTCGGCTGAAGAGTAGATGAAGGATACCTAAAGGGTTAAACCTTAAGATCCTCAAAAGACAAACGATAGAAAAGACGGGGAATTAAGGAACTTAAGGAACTACGAGTTGTCTGGTTTCTGGAGCCTCCAGGAAGAAGGTATAGTAATGGGATTAGGTCTTTTACTCGCACAATTATCAAAGGAATAAAGATGCTTCGGCTGAAGAGTAGATGAAGGATACCTAAAGGGTTAAACCTTAAGATCCTCAAAGACAAACGATAGAAAAGATGGGGGAATTAAGGAACTTAAGGAACTACGAGTTGTCTGGTTTCTGGAGCCTCCAGGAAGAAGGTATAGTAATGGGATTAGGTCTTTTACTCGCACAATTCTCAAGGGAATATAGCTTCTTGCCCTGTTCCGCTGATCCCATCACTGAGATTGATTAATTTAACAAATATGAGATGCTTCTCGTTGTAGAACGCTCCAATCCCCGCACCTGCCATGTTCTTCAGCAGCGACGCAGCGGCGGCGCCGTCTCCCTTCGATGAGATTGTCGCTCAGCCGCTGAGGATGAGCGCACAGGGATTGGCAGCAGTTCGGGATGCATCTGATCCATTGGTTGTGGAGCCAACGATTGAGGATTTGCAGCGTAATGTCTCGGATCTGGAGAAGCATGCCAAGGAGCTGGAGACAAAGCTGTTGGCACGGAATCAAGCACTGGCAGAGCACGAGGAGCGACGTCTGCAATTGGAGCGACTGCTCCAGGAGCGGGAACAGGAGCTGGCACAACTCCAGGCCGCAGCCGAGGAGCGCGAAAGATTGGCGGCCATCGAGAAGCTGATTCAAACGGAGCCGCCAGCAGCTCCTGTTGTGGTGACCAAAACGACTGCACCAACCTTCGACATGTTCTTCGGTTCGGAGACCGTGACGGATGCAGTTAATCTGGATTTCGGAATGCTGCAAACGGAGCCCGTTGTGGAGGAGTTAATAACACCAAAGAAGGCGTATGTCTGTCAGCCGGAGCCGGAGAAGCATGTGATCGACTGGGGCGTCGATGAGGATCCCTGGGCAAGTGCAGCCGCCGGGGAGCAGCAACAACCAGGTGCTGAAGCAGCCGCCTTGCAGGCGAGGATTACGGAGCTGGAGCAACAAAAAGCGGAGCTGCAAACCAAGACGGCGAAGCTAATGAAGCGTCTCAAGGAGTATCGCAGCAAAGAGCAACAGCAGCAGCAGGAGCAATCCAAGTCGGTTAGCAATGATCTGGATGGCGCCATCATGGATGAGTTGAGGCATCAACTGGAGCTACAGGAATCCCGTCAAGCCAAAACCGAGGAGCTGTTGCAGCAGCATGCTCTGGAAAAGGAGAAGCTAGCGAAGCGCATCGATGTCCTCACCGCGGGCAACGAACGCATGGCGGAGCTGAAGGAGCGCCAGGACATGGATGTCCAGATGTATCAGGCGCGCATCCGGGAGCTGCAGGAGAAACTGCAACAGCTGGAGAGCTGGGGCGAAGACGGAGCCGCAGCTGGAGCGGTAGCATCGATAGCAACTCCAGCCACGACACTGCCCGCATCCTCGCCAGCAACGGCGCCCAATGATGCCGATGCCGAGGCCTTGGCCAAAATCGAGAATCTGCAGGCGGAGAATCAGGATTTGAATACGGAATGCCAGGAACTACAAGCCCAGCTGCAGCAGGAGAAGCAACATGCACTGGATGCACTGGCTCAGGCGCAGCGGGAACGCGAGCAACTGCAGGCGGACAAGCAACGGGCATTGGAGGCTCTTGGCCAGCAGGCGGAACAGGAGCGACGGGAGCTTCATGAGCAGCTGCAGGCGGATCAGCAACGTCGACAGGCGGCTCAACAGGAAAGCGAACGGCTCCAACTGCAGCTGGAGGAGCTGAAGGCCAAACTGATGGAGCTGCCCGCCACTGTAAGTGCACCCAGTGACGAGAGCATGGCGCTGCTCCAGGAGAAGGAATCGGAGATTGTGCATCTGAAGCAACGCATTGAGGAACTCATGCGCGAGGATCAGACGGAAAAATTAGTGCTGGAGATTCTAACCAAGAACCAGGAACTGCAGCTGCTGCGCATGCAGGTCAAGCAAATGGAGGAGGATAAGCTTGGGAAGTTGGAGCAACTGAAGAAACCGGAGCAGCTCGACAATCAATTGCAGCTAGAAATGGAGCAAGTGCGTCAGCAGTGCGTGCAGTTGCAGCAGGAGAAGACGGACATGGAGGAGGAACTGCGTGTGCTTAACAATCATGTGCTGTCCAGCCTGGACCTGGAGGACAAGATGAAGCAATCCGTCTTGGAATTGGATATGAAAACCATTGAGATCACCGAGCTACGCAAATCGCTGGAGCTCCTGCAGCAGGCACAATCCCAGGTGCAGGTCCAGCAGCCGGATTTGAGTGCATTGAATCAACAGTGGGAATCACTGGTGGAGCAAAAGTGCAGCGAGGTGGCCAGCATATGGCAGGAGCATCTGGCACAACGTGAAGCCGCCTATCAGGCGCAGATCGAGCAGCTCACAGCCGCCAAGCAGGAGGAGGAGACCATGACGACGACGACGTTATCGGCACAGTCGGAGGAGCAGCAGCGCATGGTCGTCACGGAGGATGTCAACGAGATGCTGGGCAAGATGCAGAAGGCGCTGGAAACACAGGAAATGGAAATTGTGACGCTCAAGGAGCAGCTGGCCATCAGATCAGCGGAATATGCCCGTCTCGCCTCACAGTACGATCCCTTCCGGCTGCAGAACACCCTTGGCGGTGGCGGAGGAGGAGCAAGTGGTGCCACTGGAGCAATTGGCAATTCTAGTCAGGAACCGCTGCCGGAGTATGTGCTAAAGGCAGATCTCGACTATGCGCTGATGATGCTGCATCAGCGGGACATGCGCGTCGAGGAGATGATACTGGAGCTGGTGCAGCTGCTGGAGGAGCGCGATCATTTGCAGTTAAAGCTCTCGGATACGCTGCGTCAGCTGGAAGCCGAAAGAAGTGAGTCTCTCTGTTGTCATCTAGTGTAATATCGTTTTTATTTAAAATGTATTCTGTTTGCAGCCGGCGTTCCAGCTGCAGCTCTGCTAGCCACAGCCTCCTCCTCCTCGTCCGCGTCCGCGTCCTCTACAGTGGCCAGCAGCGTCGTCAACAGCAGCGACCCAAACGGGAACAGCAGCAGTGAACTGAAGCAAAAGTAAGTGGTGTTAATATAGAACAATAACATAGTAAGCATTAGCAGAAACTCAACTAACTTGCGGTGGAAAAAAGGCTAATTTAAGCACGCGCCCAGATATTTTTTTGTTATCGATTTTATCGATATTTTTGTTTGTCAAAAATATCAAGTACAAATAATCAAATCGAAATTAATATAATACCAATTTCATCGATTAAACATCGAATCGAGTAGCAAGTGTTTTAAAAAACATGCAACCAAAGTTTGTAAACTAATTGATATTAATTGCCCAGATTGGCGGAACTGCAGACGGTGAAGCATTCCAAGGACAAGGCAATTGTGGATGAGCGTGAGCAGCGATTGCGGCAGATGATACAGCTTCAGAGGGACATGGCCAAAACAGCTGCGACAACAGCAACAACAACGACGACGGCGGCGACGACAACAGCAGCAGCAACAGCTCCTCCTGCCCAGCAGCAGCTACAGCAACAGCAGTCGCAACAGCTTGAAGTGGATCCATGTAAGTATTAGGGTTGTTGATATAATATTAATATATCGATAGATATAAATATTTTTGTTAATAATTTTGAGCGCTTTATTTAAATTAACGACACTAACTCGCAGACTAATTTGAAGTCACACCTAGATACTGCTTTTGTCAGCAACCATAACTTTGAATTATCGATAGCTTACCACGATACTATCGATACAATTGTTTCAAACAAAATGTTTTGCAGCTCTACATAAGCCCGTTATGATCTCCATCTTTCCCTACTTTAACCTTAATTTCATCTTTGATTTTCATCTCTTTTTACAGCTCAATCATCACTGCGATCACCTTCAATGGTACTCATGGACTGGATTTTAGGCAACAATAAGAACGAGGATGAAATGCATCCAAATGCAGCATCGAGCAATTAATTAGCCCGACCAGCCAACACTCTCCCTCCTTCACCATCACGCGTTCCAAGCAGCAGCTTCTCAGTACAGTTGGACTTCCGAAATGAGTAGACAAAGCGGCTTAACAATAATTCTTGATTTAAACTAGCATTAGAGTTCTATATTATGTACCTTAAATGAAATGAAAAGCGAAAAAATGAAAAAAAAAAAAATAGAAAAGGAAAGGAAAACCGAGAAAATACGAAAAGAAAAAAACATCTATTCCCGAATTGTGTTGCCGCAGCAAATTGCATGCATGGGGCACGCTTACGTTTTATGTTGTAGATATGTAAAAATTGTAAAAACGAAACTTAAACAATTAATAACACAAAAAAATGTACGTAAACATTATTATAAATTCGCAATTAACGTGTTTTTAATGTACATATTGGCAATTTGGCTGTCAATGGCGGTAGCAGTGTGTACACCTTGTTTGAAATGCGTTTAAATGCATTGCTAGCGGATTTCGCATCGATACCTTTGTGAGCGACAGCTCACAGATCTAGCTGGAAAAAAGCTAACACTAGCATCACTATTTCTAACGGTTTCTGCATCATTGTCCTGCCAGAGTGTGTACACATTTTATTTTTACAGAGTTGAATGCACTTGAAACTTTTAACGGTTTGCGTTGCGTTTTTGATGCATTTGAATAGTTTAAGAAATGACTGAGGCTGGTTATAGAACGCGAAACATTCTCCGGCTGGTGGATATGCATCCGACCATGACCAGCTATTCAACAGTGGCGCTGATCATTGCCAAATCGGAGCCGAATATATTTCTGGACAAATTGAACAGCGAGAAACGCGGCGTAATAAATTTCACACTGCGCGATTCGAAGCGTCACATTGTGAACTGCAAATGCTGGGGCATCCAGGCGTGTGTGGAGGAATACAATGCGATGCTGCAAATTGGCGATGTGATCGATGTTGTCGGTGCCAAGGTGATGGCCATAACAGCGCCCACTGCCTGTGGCGCCCTAAGTGAGCATCAGCGCTATCAGCCGCGGAGCACCCTCCCCTGTGCCCTCGTGGTGAACGAGGGCTATGGCTATGTGGTGAAGCACAATGGTGACGATGTGGCGACGGTGCAGCCACTGCGCCAACTAATGCATCAGCCACACAAATCCATGAGCACTGTACTCAAACTATCCGATGTACGTTGTGTGGCACCAGGTGCTGAGCTGCGTCCGGATGTGTTTATTGATTTGCTCGTCGTGGTGGCTTTAGTGCGTCCAGTGCGTGAACTTAAACGCAAGGTGGCTCGCAATGGTAATAACCGGATGCAGTGCCTCGAACTGGTAGTCATTGATGCTAGTTGTCCGGATGGCATGGTGTTGACTCTTTGGCATGCGGATTGGATACGCCGTGCTCAATATTGGCAGCCCGGCAAGACACTGCTTCACTTGATCGATGTACGCATCTCGCATTCGCATTATTATGCCTGTCCCGTGCTCAGCCACGCCAGCTGCACGCTCATCTATGAGAATCCGCTGCCCAGAGTCCAGACTGCCAAACGTTGCTCGCATTTGCAGCCACAGTGCCGCTAAAGATCTATGATCTATTTGCCCAAACGGATTTGGACAATTTGCCAGCGGGTGAGTACTGAAAGTTGGTCAAGAGCAGCTACTAATTCTCTATTCTCCCTCAGCGGAACAGATTCAGACGCAGATGACCGTGCAGCAGATCTATGCGCGTGCTGAGGGTGAACTGCAGGATGCAACCAGCGAGCACTTTACGGCCGTGCTTTATGCCATGGTCACCAAATTTGACATTGATGGCCTGACCAACTGCATCAACAAAAAGTGGCAAGTGGCCAATTTAGTTTATTCTTAGTCTTATTGTTCGACATTCGTATAGGGATTCCTAAAGTACAGTCCATTTATATTGTATTCCTCTTCTGCATTACAGCAAATCCTGTCGCCGTCTCATTCCAAGCAATCGCAACGATTGCGATAATGAGCATTGTGTGCTACAGTTCTCAATGGATTTCAGTGGTGCACGTTTCGAGCACTTCTTCAACATCAATATCCAACTGTCCGATCAGACGGGCACATTGATTGAGTCACGTCTCAGTGGCGGCGTCGCTGATCATTTGTTGGGCCTCAATGCGGGTGCCTTTCAACGGTTGCTGGAGCGCAAGAAAACCGAGCTCAAGTGGCGCTTTCTTTTGAAGTACTTTGAGGTCAAGCTGCTGGTGAAGAAGCCAACTGCCATGCGCAAGAATCTTACAGTCATTGTGGTGGACATGGAGCTGATACAGTTGGAGCAGCTCATACAGAAGCTGGCAACGTTTTAAGTTTTGTAATAGCGAGATTAGTAGACACTGTAGCTTAAGATTTGATTTGTAAGACATAAGTTATTTGTATAGGCTGTAAATGCTAATACCCTGTAAATAAGAGTTGTACAGACTGTTACTGTTAAAAAGAAAATGAAACAATTTTGTAAAGGATTTAAGCATAGATACTCTAGTTGATGTGATAATGATGAAATACCTTGAAAAACACAGCCAAAGCATCATAGAGATTGTAATCTGTAAAATCGTAGCTGTAGCTGTAAGATATTTTCTAATATCTTTATGTTTTTAGAAAAAGCTACTTTAAAGGAGATCAAGATTTTCATAGACCATTACGCATATGAACAAAGTGAAAGCTAAGATTTAAAGTTAGTTATATTACATTCGTATTTTTCATATTTTATACGGCCTAAGAGACAGATAAGACTACAGACTGATAAGAGGCATGATATCAAGTGCCTTCTCCAGCCGAAACAGTTTCCTCCATCAGCTGAAAGTACTAAACAAAAAATAGCCTAGACTACTAAAAAAGATAATAGTTAAGACTAATACATTTAAAATCCATAAGAAAAACAATCAAAATATTGTTTAAGAAATAATCCTCAGCAATACAATATTGTAAATTAAAATATAATAAAAACACATGGGGTATCTACATAAATAGCATCTTTATTTCGCTTGGGTCTGTCTTTTTTTTGTTTTTTTTTTGTTTTTTGTTAAATATTTGTTTCACACATAAAACTTTGCAACTGCAATACAATACATAAATAGAATATACAATCCAATACAATACAATTTGTCAGTGTCTCTTTTTTGTTGTCAACTGTCCACCCTTAGAAGCTGCGGGGAAACAGCAAAAGGGGTGACAGTCTATGTAAGGGGGAGGGGGGGGAGGCGTTATAAAGTCGAGTGTGTGTGTGTATGTGTGTGTAATATACTATTTGGTTTATCTAATATTACCTGCAGTTAGTCAAGTAACTGTATTGACAAATTAAAATTATTGCATTTATTAAGTTAACAAAAAATTGCTTTGTTTGTAATATTTTTAGTCTTAATTAATTAAAAATATAAAAAAAAAACAAGAGCCATTGAGTTCAACCATTTTCTTTTTTTGTCAAAACATTTACTTGACATACCGTTTATATATTGTATATAGAAGTATATTCTTATATACGAGTAGTTCAAAATCAATTACAATTGTTTTTTTTTAATTTATTATTTGCTTTTTTGGTGCTTTTTACTTGCTAAGATCACAATAAGTCGACTCCAGTTATATTTTTGTTATTTCATTTTTGGGCATCGGCACCAACAATTTAAATCTTTTTAATCGTGTATCTTTTGCTCGTTACAAATGGTTAGGGGAGGGGTGAAGTTAGGGGGTGGTGGGGCGGGTTCATTTGTCGTGTTGTTTATCAAATGGGAATGTTTAACAATTTTGGTTTCACGCTTAATACTGCGACGAAAGCACAAATACAAATAATAATTCTATCAATAATAATAGTCATAATAACAATAAAACGAACGAAGGAACAAACAATGAATTGGTCTAAACAACTACAAGAAGAAGAAACAAACAAACAAACAAACAACAAGTACAGGAATATTGGGAGTTATGTCCTTATTCTATATAATCTCTCCAAGGTACTCCGATACAATTTTACTAGACATGCCAACGAGCGAGACAGTTGTACGACTTACGAGTGAGTGAGTGAGACAGACAGACAGAGAGAGAGAGAGAGCGCATTGTTAACACTTTCAACTAATAAAAAACATAAGAATATCTTTCTATTGAGAGGCATCTTCTACTTGGCGCCCGCTGGGCCATGATGATGTTGTCCGGAGCTTTGATGATAAGGCGACTGTTGCGGCGCCTGATGATAATGCTCCTTGGGCGCTGCTCCACTGGTTGCCGTCGTCGTTGTCATCGTCGACGTCGACGTGCCGCCGGCATGTGAACCATGATTTGTCGTGCCATGACCATGGCCATGGCTATTGTGACTGTTGTAGTTGAGCGGCAAGGCGGCAACGGCTGCCAACGCTGCGGCCGCGGAGGCAGCTGCCACGCCCGCCGTCGCCGTGGTCAACTTGTTGCCATTGGCGCTGTTCACCTTCAGCTGACGAATTTCCGGAAAGAACTCAATCATCAGTATTTCCAGCAGTTCCTAAAAATAAAGTATGCAAGCACACAATGTTATATGTTATACATAATCCTCTCAAGAATTCATTGTACTGTGCAATTAGTATTAAAAATATACAACGAAATATCGATAAATCAATTTCGATACAAGCGATTTTGCAGTACTTCCAGTACTCGATCATTTTCTTGAGTCGAGTCAATTAGATCGATTTTCATAAAAAATCGATACTTTTATAATACATAATTGAATATCATATTAAGTTTCTAATTTTATTTGAAATTTTAATCGTCATCGACATTAAATAAAATACACTGCAGTGCAATTTGTCAAAGTAAACAATCAGCAATGTGAATAAATAATTATAGAAAATGTTTACTCACATAAAATAACTGCTTGTTGTATGTGGGATTCTGTAGGGCATCAAAGACCTTGAGGACGCCACGTTTGGCCGCCTGGGCGCCAACGAGATTGCACAGCACCTCGGGTATATGATCGGTTAGGAGAGCCTTTGCTGCATTCGTGGTCATCTCCTTCATGTCATCGGAACGCATTGGATACGCGGAGGCCAGAACTCCGCCTGGCCAAAATGATTTCAATATGGCTGAGAAATAATTGTGCAGCATGGACTCCTCGAATAGATATGCAATCGATTCACGTATTTGCCTATTAATCGTGCGTCCATATGTGATCTGGACAAAGGAGATGATGCTCTTCCTCAGCCATTTAAAGACACCGCCCATGTCAAAGATTTCGCCCATCAAAGCATACATCGGCTCCGCAATGGAATCTTTGCTATCCAAATCCGCTAGGAATTTGACATCGCTGCTCGATTCGCCATCCAAATACGTGGACATATCATCGTCATCCCGCTGCAGACCCCAAAATGGATCACTCGCCTTATTGGTATCGTGCGCCTTCGCCGCATCGCTTTTAAATAATGTGGAAAGCGAAAATTTGGACTTTTTGGGCGATGGCAGCGTTTGCTTCAAATGATCCGAGCTGGGACTAAGGAATGTATAGATCGCCTCACTGCCATTCAAATGATCATCCTCCAGTATAAACTGCAATTTTGCATGTTAACATTAACATTATAAATCATGATTTTTCATTACATATTTGTATCAACTTCTTACATTGAGAAACTTTTGGATTTGTCCCTTTGCCTTCTCCTGCGCATGTCGATCCGTTTTCAGAAAGAAGAACTTGAAGTTTGTTGGCAAATCCAGCGATTTCAAATTGGAGCTCACATGACGCAGCTTACGTTGCAATTCCTGCGATTTGCAATACAAAAACAAATACATTTATAAGGGTTCGATATTGGCATAATCAGTACCAGTATTTATAATTTTATAATCAAGTATAAAACTGCAAATAATGCAAAACAAAAAATGTTATCTGCAGTTTTTTCGTGATAAGATTTAAAAATTAAGTAACTATTTCCAAAAAAAAAAAAAAAAAAAAAAAACTCATTTAATTAAAGTTTCTTGTAAAACGTAAAACAAAAATTCAATTTTTGCACGATTGTTTTTATGGCAACTATATGATATAGTAGTCCGATTTAAATCAGCTCTTAGCAGGATGTTTAAGAAAATACCAAATGCAGAATCTGTGAGGATGAAATATCTGAAGATACAAAGTATGTAATGCTAAAGATAGATTTTCCAACAATTGTTCTATTGGCAACTATAAGATATAGTATTCCGATTTTAAGCAAGTCATTATATATACAATAATTCCAATTAAACAATCTGGGAGACTTGTTGATGTTTCTCAAGAAACAAAAGAAATATATAAACTTAATAGAGTTTAATACTATAATATATAAATTGTAGTTGTGATGTAAATCCACAGCGAAAAATCGACAACACTTTCGCTTTTTATGGAATCGATTTTCAAGTACATTAACTTGATAATTATATGTGGACGATATATCTACAACTAGATTTTTGATTTGACGATTTTAGCATGTCGATTAAAAACTAGATCCATAATTTGGATCTACGTTGCTTATTTGTAATACGTCTGTACACTCAAATGCCATTGGTTCAGGGAACCCAAAAACCGAAATTATTTCAACCGAAATAACCGTTAAGATTTAAAAAAAAAAGTGAAAATAAGTTCAAAAGTACTTTTTTAGCCTTATTTTATCACCTGAAGTCGATTAAAAGAATAAATTTAAGTTTGAAAATTTTTGAAAATTTTCGAAAAATGTAAAGGGGTAACTATGTAAAATTCGAGAAATTTTCGAAAACAAAATTGTTGTCTCAGAAGCAAAAAATTTAAAGGCAAAGTTAAAGTAGGGTTAATATAATGAAAAATAAGAGATTCCTCGTGAAAATCGGATGAGGTTTAGTAAAGTTGTGCTTGCTGAAAGTCCAGAAGAAGTCAACATTTCTCTTTACGATTTTAGCATGCCGATTTAAAACTGGATCCATAATTTGAGTCTACATCACTTAATTATAATACGCCTGTACACTCACATGCACTTGGTTCAGGGAACGCATCACAACCCAGCCACTGGAGATGCCCGAAGGACGCCTTCGCTGGGCACGTCCTGCTGTCGCCGTGCTGCTGTCGCCATTCTTGGTCGCCGTCTGAGGCGGCGCATTGATGTCCTCGTCCACGTGCACGAGAATCATGAACTGCAGCGATTCTTTCTCATCGGAGACCTGCAGAGTAGAGAGTGCATTAGTGTTTACAGTCGTTTCTTTAGGAGATTCCAATAAAAGTCGCAGCACCTCGACACTTTGGATGGTGGCCTTCCACTTGCCCAGATGCTCCGTCCAGGCGTCCGTGCGTCTCAAATGCGCCTCCGTTTGACGCTTCTCGCTCTTGAGCCATTCCATTTCCTTTTCGAGTATTTGCAGCACCTTGGATTCGGGTTTAACAGAGTATTTTAAAGCATCGAGCGCTTGATTCTTCTTATCGATGCGCTCCTGTATCTGCTCCAACTTTCGGCGTGCGTACGACGTGTGAGCAGCCACATCGATGGCAGCTGGAGCACCGCCAGCACTGTTGAGGCCATCGACAACGTTCGCCTGCTCATCGTCGGGCACATCGCCCAGGAGTGTGGGACACATTAGCAAGGTGGGATCGTTAAATTCATTGGAGTCGAGTGCCTCCTTCAGCTGGCGATATTGCTCGCTGAGCACAAATGGCGGATAATATTTGTCCTCCAGGGTGCGCAATATATTCCGTTGGATATCATAGAATATATCTGGACCCGCATCGCCCAGCACAAAAGTCTCAATCAGCTTCCGCTCGTGCTTATCAATTTGTATCTCCGGCTTCGGTGCTCGTATATATGTGTAAAAGATTTCCGTTCCCAACTGATGCGTGGCGGTTTTGTGCGAATGCTTCATCTCATCCACGGCCAGGTAGAATCCCACCAAGGCGCTCGCCTTCAGCGGCTCCAGGAACAGCGTAAAGTAGCGTCGCCCCACAGCCGTATTGAGTATTTCCATCAGCGTCAGATCCTGGAAAAGATACATCGAAAAATTTAATACACTCAGCAAAGCGAAAAATAAAAAGCAATATCAAGTAAAATAAAAAATATAAAGTATAATATTAAAAAAATTATTTTAAATAAATATTTAGTGAACAGTTTTTAGTAACAACGATAACTTCCTAAAAACAAATTGAAAATATTTTAAGCAGGGATTTAAATCGTAACCATAACCGTAACGGTTAGGCGGTATTAACCGATTGAAATTGGAACCGTAACTGAAACCGTAACCGAAACAAACCGTATCCCGAAACCCAAAAACCGAAATAGCCGTTAAAATTTTAAAGAAAATAAGTGGAAATAAGTTCAAAAGTACTTTTTTACCCTAATTTTATCACCTGCAGTCGATTAAAAGAATAAATTTAAGATTGAAAATTTTTGAAAATTTTCGAAAAAAGTAAAGGGGTAACTATGCAAAAATTCACAATTTTGCGAAAAAAAATTTTTGTCCCAGAAGCATAAAATTAAAATGCAAAGTTAAAGAAGGGTTAATATAATGAAAAATAAGACATTCCCCATGAAAATCGGATGAGCTTTTATAAAGTTGTGCTTGTTGAAGGTCCAAAAAGAGTCAACCTTTCTCATTTGTGTCACATTGTGTCAATTATTGTAAACTTAAGCATAAAATTTAATTTTGTTGTTGAGGTGTAATCATCGTTTTTCTGCCCTAATTTAATTTCTATGTTGATTTCAATAAAAAAATACCTTAATTTTTAATATTTTTAAAAATTGTTTGTAAACCGAAATATACAAAAAATCGGTAACCGTTGCGAACATAACCGAAACCGTAACTGAAACCGATATTCGTTTCGGTTTGATATCCTCATTTAAACTAACAAAGATTCAAATGAAAACGTAGATTAAAAAAATAATTAAATCAAAAATAAAATATAAATTTAAAATTAAATTTCTAATAAATACAAGTGCAAGTAAGTTCAACAAAAAAGTTTCTTCAACATCAAAAATTTAAGATGATAAATTTCACGACGACGTCGCTGAAGAAGGCGACATTGTGACGCCAATTTCGTGATCAAATGGGACCACTTATGCCTTGACATTGTCTCTCTCACTCACCGTATCGCTGGAGTAGTTGCCATTCCAGCCAAACTTGGCTAGATTCTTTTCGCACTGAGCCTTGGCCAGCGTCAGCTGTTGCACGTATCGTTTGAGCCGCACAGCGGCCGTCAGCTCGGATTTGGTTAGCGTATGATCCTCCGTATCCGGATCAAGGCCTTTGGCACGTTGCAAGTTCTGCATGGTTGTGGCATGCATCAGATCGTTAACAATGCTTTTGCGTATCAGTGACAATTCCTCCAAATTTCCCGAATTGTTTATGATCTTCAGGAATTCCTCAAAACTTGCCGCATACTCGTAACTCCGTTTACTTATCGCCGCCGCCGCCAGACGCGTCTCAATATTTTGCACCACTTTCTGATTAATGTAGTCCGGTGCGGTCAGCATTTTGATCATGGGAAAGAAAACTGTAAAGAAAGTATCCAAAATATTTTAATATAATATTTAATATAATTTTTATTTCTTTAAGTTTGTTTAACCAGATTTCAAGTGATTTTAGTTAAACCTTAAAAGTCAAAACAAATTAAATTCCATTAGACATATATTTTAATTAAATCTTATGTATTTTAAAAGAGTTCAGAGACTTTCTTAAATTGCTTTAAGATTTTTTCAATATATATGTATCATTAAAATGAATTAAAAGGGGAAATTACGTAAATCTAATATTGTACAAGTTAAGAACTTCTTCTTAAGTAAAAAATGTATTCTCAAACCAAATTTCATAGCTTTATCTACAGAACTCGATGAGCAATGATTCCAAACTATCTTGAAATCAAATAGTGAGTCAAAGGCTTTAAATGAATTCCTAGCCTGTGTTGGGATGTATTTAATATAGCTACTAGTAACTAGAAGCCACTTACTCTTAAAGGACAGTATCTCACTGAGCAGCACTTTGAGTGGGGGCAGTGAGTAGCCGCGTGGTAGCAGTAATATGACCATAATCTCGCACAGCTTGCGCAGAAACTCCATTTCCTTTTCCTCATCGACCAGGTACGAATTGGTGCTGAAAACGGGAGCACTGTTGGTTTCCGCACTATGAATAAAATAAATATACAGAGTTAAGATCCGTTTTCTTTAAAATGATCCAAACAAAATTTAAGGCTTACGCGCGCGCCTCGGAAATACGAATCTTTTCGAGATGAACTGTAACCCGATTGACCATGTCAACGGCTATAATCTTGGCAGGATCCATTTTGACCGCACGCTCATGTATCTTCTGAATGGCATTCCACAGATCCTCGCGTATGACATCGTTAATGAGCTTGGGTTTGGTCACAACATAGCTGACAATTAGGAATAGAATATGTTAATGAGTTGCAGTTGATTCTGGATTTAAGAATTTCGACCAATAATTTTCAGAAAAATTAAATATGACGATGTAAAAAAAATATTGGGAAACTAGGATATTAATTATAATAATGTAGTTTCCACCTAGCTTAAAAATACAATAAAATTATATATATTTTGAATTTAATTAATTATTCATTGAATATATATATTTTTTTAATTTTGTTTTTATTTCAGATCCCAATTTTTTTCCAATTTATGCTTCTATTATATTTGATTTTTTTTTAATTCTTACAAAAATCTTGGGCACTCGAATGAGATGCCAACATGGAATACTTACCCCAGCCAGGGCACCATAAAGTCACGGAGGACATACTCGATGATCTGCTGTAGCTGCAGATCGACTGTCTTGCCAAAGATCAAAGGTAAATTCGATGGATTCTTGATGGGATTTGGCAAATCAAAAATGTTGCTTCTGCAATTAACCAGAGGATTAGTATCAGGAGTGCAGGAGGGAAGAGAAGATGAAGCTCACTTGGTGGCATTGTAGAGCAGCTTGGAGGGCAGTCGATTTGGCTTTGTGGGCTCATTGGTCGTAAATATGTAATGTATGTAGACGGTGCCGGCGACAGCTGTGACAATATATATTTACATATATATGTACATATAGAGAGATAAGTTTTTAATTAACAATTCGATTTTTTTTATTATTAAAATGACAATCCATAAAAATTGCCGTTTCCAAGAGTCGATAAGTAAAGTGAGTCATGTTGGGTATAAGATTACGATGTGGATTTGCTTAGTAGAACTGATAAAAAATGACTCGATATATAGTTTATAGAATAGTGTATATATATATATATATATATATATATATATATATGTAAATGTGTACAAGGTTCGAGTCTCTTACCTGCAAAGACCAGCACCAGGGAATAGATGACAAATGCGAAGAATAAGAAGAACGTTGGATAATACCAAATAACGGCCAAAAGCGTCAATGTGATGCCGGAAATAATAATCTTCCAGTTTAATTGCAGTGCACGTAGCGAGCTAAACCATTAACATGGCCAGGAGGAAATGGGAGGCAAAAGGGGAAGCACAAATAAATCTATTAATACAATAATGACAAAGCCATTGCCCAAATCCACAATCCACCCACATTCCACACATTTCAAAATACCAAATGTGACGCTGTACTTAAAATAGTACAAAGTTAATGTCAAGTTGGTCAAAGTGGGACAGTTGGAGGCATGGCTGAATTTAAAAAGCATATACAAATATTATTTATCTGCATCAACAGTCGTGTCAATCTCTGAGCCTATGTTACAAGAGCTAGACACACCAAACTTGATATGTATCTTTCTATACTTCGGTGATGAACGTTGTCTTAGAATTTTGTCACGCACAACAATTCAATTATATTCTAAATAATTTTAATTCGTAATTGAAAATTTATAAAAGTTATGGATTTACTTTTGACCATAAATTTAAAAAAAAAATTAAATTTAGCATAACCTACTAGTTAGGCATTTAATTTTAAAAATAAATTAGCATACAGATTACAAAATACTTCTTATGAGTTTCTTTTCACAATTTAAGTACAGGGTCTCCCAAAGTCGAGATCTCTTGATCTTTTGCTTGTTATGAATTCACAATTGAGCAATACACACATATGCATTAAGGACAACACACACACACACGCACAGAAGTACGCACGACTTTGTGGGAAGGGGTAGAGAGAGTTCAGTTGCGTATTCAAAAGTTCTTTCACTTACCGCGTTGCCAGCAATGTGAGTCGCTGTGTGGGCGTTGTTGGCGGCTCGGCTTCAATGGGAAACAATGGGCGGCGTCGCTCCATGGCGGCCAGCTGTTCCCAACTCGCACACACACACTCTCTCCTCTCACTCTCTCTCGCTAATGGTATGGGAGTGTGTGTATGACTAGTGGTTTACAGTTACCAGAGCTGCTGCTGCTGTTGTTGTACTTGTTGGTGTAGTGAATATTTGATGCGTTTTGAACATTTTTTGACGTCGTCTGTTAGTTCTTGGTTAATTTGTTTTGTTGTTGTGTCTTTTGTCGTGTCTTCTTTTTTTTTAGCTTTTCTTTATCCACTATTATAAATAGTTCTCTATAACCACTTCCGCCACCCCCCAACGCCGCACACCCCGCACACCATGCACGCCCAACGCCTTGCGCCCTTGTGACCGTCGTTGAATTATATTTGAATTTCGAATGTCGTCACTCGATTTTGATCTTCTTTGCTGCGGGGGGGAACAGAAGATCGCACAGCATCAGCAGACTGTGTCTCTATGGCAACAAGTTGATATTGATAACTGCAAGGATAGGGGCGGCGCAACTGTATGTAAGTGATAACAGCGGCGCATCAACTGCTGCTTGCAGCGCTGCCTTCATAAAAATCGTTGACTGCTTCTTCTTCTTGTTGTTGTTGTTCTTGTTTTCGCTGCCGACGCTATTTGTTATTATTGTTGTTGCCTCTGCTGCGTAGATTACAACAAGTTGGAATTTGAGTTGGCGCGTTTCGTATATCTATGCTGGTCAAGCGACAAAACCCCAATTAATCATCCACACAGCACTCACTTCCACTTTCAATCACAATCACAAACACAATAAGTGAACAAATCAAAGTTACCTACTCTGTTTGGTAGGCATTTGGGATTTGTTGATATTAAATCGATAACGATGCCAGCAGTAGCTTATGCATATCGATTTTATGCATACCAATCGACACACCACCACATTATTCTATCCACCGATAAGTATCGAGCGCCAAAGTAAAGACAAGACCAATCGATTTAAAACTTCAATATAATTTTATTTGTTTCGCAAAACTAACAATACTTGCTGAATTTAAAAAAAAAAAATTATAATAAAAACATTCTCATTAGTATTGGATTTGTTCTGTTTTTTTGGTATAGCATTTTTTCGAGTAATTTGTTCATATCTTTACCGAATTCCCCCGTAAAAGCCAAACGTAAACAGTCGCTAACTGGCATAGACGTTTGTACATTTGGAAATTATGATATTTGAATGGGCATTACGAGTAAAGCTTCTATTGCTCCTTTTCTAGGCGTCGCAGAGCACGCTTGCGAGTATCTGCGATAGACTTAAGAACCAAATTCCTGGCAAACTGTTCGCCGAACACAGCCTCTGTAAAATGGATGACCAGTTGAAGCAATGCGTGTGGCAAATATCCAGCTGTCTGTGTGGCAATGCCGAGTGTAGCCAATGCGGATTTTACATACGTTTCGGGCGTGGGCGCAAACACACTCGGCTTACGTATCTTGGACATGTTGGTTGCCACAAAACCGGGCTGCACACTTTGGATAATAATGCCGTGCGTCTTGTATTCCGTCTGCAGATCATCGCTGAATTTGTTTACAAATGCCTATAATACAAATATTAAATACAATTACAATTTTCATCAGTTGAGTAATTTGTCAAATTAATTTTCTCACCTTTGTGGCACTGTAAACGCTCAGCAGAGGATTGGGAATCACGCCCGATGTTGATGATATATTTATGATGACGCCCTTGCGTTTTGCCACCATGCCCGGCATAAAGAGAGCCGTCATATGTGTCACGGAATGTATATTGGTTGATACAATTTTACGGAGGAACTTGGGATCAGCTTTGCAGCAATCCAAAAAGTATTCCGGATGATCGTAGCTTATGCCCACATTGTTCACCAGCACTCCCACATCAAGGCCAGCGGTCTGCTCACGTATCTTCTCATAGATCTCCGGGCCGCCAGTGAAGTCCACATCGATTACACGCACCTCGACGCCAAACTCATCGCCTGTAAGTATGCCGCGTTCTTGGATTATAAGCCTGGCCTGAAGCACTAAGCCATTTGCAATTTACCAATTTCCTTTGCCACAGTCTTCAGTTTATCCAGCGAGCGTGATATCAGCACCAGCTTCAGTCCTTTGCGAGCCAACTGCAAGAATTATGCAATTAAAGAATAGGAATTTAAAAACAAATAATGTCCCAAAGTCTATTAGCCAAGATAGGTTTTTAAAAGAGGACTTTCGAATTATAAAAAATATATATTTGTTAATATTCGGGTAAATGAAATATGCGCCATGGGAATTCATTACACATATTTGCCAAGATAAAAACTACAGCTCCTAAAAATAAAAGATCTTAAGATATATCGAAAAATCTGTATTTAACACGCATCTAAAATTTTTAAAATATTGCTAGCTACAACTTGAACAATGGGCGCTCCTAAATTATACTTATAATCAGTATAGGCTATCTGAAATTAATAAATAATATTAAATTATTCTGAAATTCATAAGTTATACGGGTTCCAGCATAAGTAAATGTAACAAGAATCGTACGATACTATCTGAAATTTATAATTAATACCCGCTAAGGTAAAAACTATAGATACAAATTTACATATTCTGAAGTAAGCTCAGATAGTAACTAAGACTTTTAAAACTGCATTGAGAAACCTATCTGGAAATATGTAATGTATATGCACACTTTTTGAGTAAAGTAAGATCTAAATAATCAATTTGATTTTCTTATCCTAACTTATCGTTATAATTGACCAACCGAATCGAATAAAACTTCGTCGAATGTTAAAGGTTTATGGTTATGGTATGCTATAGTTTAGTTTATAGTCCGGCCATATAAATTCAATAAGCAAACTTGACTCCGAACAATTCCCATTAATTCTATAGTTTGCACTTTAGAATTTGGTGGCTACGCATGTTAAGCGTTTTAGATTTTTTCAATTTCGAAATCGCTGCTTGAAGCACATCGAATGCTAATTAGCTGGAGACATAAAAGAAAGTTCAAGTCAAAATAACCCTTAGGTTTAACCAGAACTTTTTTTAGTTACCAAGTAGGGTCTCTGTTGAATATCACAGGTGATTTTATTTTTTGTTTTTGCTTTTTTTTGTGTGCAAAGTGCTTGTTAATGCAATTTGCGAAAGATAAACAATAAGGTGTTCGAAATGAACCGATTTTGTAGAGCTGTCAAATGCATAAGGTCGATAAATAAACGACTAGTATTGCTAGATCAACAGTTCTAGGGTTAATGTACATATTTACCTAACTGAAAACTAAAAAAAAAAAAAAAAAAAAAAATCGGTGTTAAAAGTTTGGGATTTGATTTTAAGGTGTCGCACTTGACTTAATGGATAATTAGCACTTGACAAATTGCAGCAAAGTGCATTCAACATATGGAAATCTATAGAGGCAATTAATGAGTTGAGAGAAGCTGGAGAACTAATGGAATCCAATGTTCAAGTCATGCCCATAATGTTTAGAGCTTAACTCAGATGCCAATTCGTTAATTGCACACATTTTTTTCGTACATCTGTCCAATTGGTCATGTCATTATCGACATTGATGTAAAACCAGTTAAGGTTGTCCCTCTGGAGATGTAAAAAAGAACATTGATGTATTTTTTGAACACACATGCAGTAAGTCGTTGTTTTTTGTTGCTTCCGATATTTACGGTTGCATCGATTGACCAAACATTGATGTCGATTTATCCATCGATTAACTCCCCCCCCCCCACACACACACACACAAGTTTACATCCATACTTTGTAGATTGGCAACTCTTTACATTTTATTAGTTGTCCGTTACATACCTCCCTGGCGTAGGCCTTTCCAATGCCATCCGTCGACCCGGTGATAACTGTAGGTGTTAACAAAAAAGGAAACACATTAGAAATAGTTTTATAATTTTAAAATACATGAGTAATGTATGTAGAATTGCCTTATCAGTTACGTGGAACGCGTGATCGATATAGACCGACACAAAGTTCAAAAGGGGGGCAAATTTGTTGTGTTGTTGTACTTGCAACTCACCTGCCCAGTCGCCCATCTTGGCGAGATTAACGGAGGAGCCGCATAGCTGGGGACCCAACATATTCGAGTAGATCCATGGCAAGACCTTGCGGCAGATCTGAAATCCAACAATGCTGATGGCAATGCCACCCAAAATGCTCAGTACACGCGAGTTCTCATCCATTTTGAACTTTTGTTTTTTTCTTTTTTTTAAGGAAAACTTAAATTTCCAAAAACGCGCGCCGGTTGTTTTGTGTTTGGCAGTCTTGACTCTGCGGACTCTGTTGGCTGCCTGAAAAAATATTCAATTGAACTGTCGTCGATTCTGTCGCTTTGCCTATGGTATGTTGTCAACTGCGCTGCCGGCGTCGCTGCTTGTGTTTGTGTTTCCCTCTCCCTCAGAGAGTTCGTCAATTGAATTTGTTTAATGAGAATTTCAACGCTTAATATTCAAAGCAGATTATCGTGTGTGTTGCGTGTGCGTTGACCAAATTTGCTGTTCTGCATATATAAAATGACGGGAAATTTCTCCTTCTCTGCGTTTTGTTGTCTGGTTTTAATGAAATTGGCGAAAATTCTAGGGAAATTGAATTCAATTTACAACTTGAATGTCAACGTGAGGCAAGAAAAATGAAATGAACGGTTCTTTTTGCCGACAGAGCATATTTGTTTTGGTTGTATGTATGTATGTGTGTCGCGCCACTTATGTCATATGCATGTGTGTGTGTGCGCGCACGCCTCGTCTGACGATTCGTGCTCTCATGCTTTTCGCCCGATTTTGAGCGACCATATCGCACCACACCACCACCATAAAGCGATAAGGGGCACATATGCACATACTTACGCTCTCTTTTACTCTCACCCAAAAACTGCACATGCGCAGGAAACAATCCGGCAGCAGCTGCAGCAGGCAATTCGATGACGATAAGTTCGGCGGACCAAACTGTGTGAAGTTTGAATGGGCAAAAATAGAAAAAATGTAGCACTAATATATTAAATATACTTTTAATAAATAAATTTGTTTGGATTAAAATTTCAACCGTAAAAACGTTAAACGTTTTTAGTTATCCTACAACTTTGTTGTACTACTCAAAATCACACGAGATGGCGCGAGTTGATGTTGATAGCATAGTGTTGCGTACTTTTTGGCGGCCATTTAATTCAATTTACTGCCCTGACTGCTTCGTGTTATCCAAAGGCTGCACTGTTTACAAATCAAACACTAGATGGCGCCATTGCATGCATACTCATGCGGTGTCGCTTTATTATTTAAATTTAATTGTAACGACTTCTAGAATAGTTGACTTACTTTAGGCAACTCTTGTTATTTGCAATTGTGGCAACTCTTTGCATATGATTGCACAGCAACCCCAATAGATGGCAACCAAACCTTACGGTTCGAAAAAGAAAGTGAGGAAGGGAGAGGCAACGGCAAATTGCAGGCACGCATAATTTGCGAATACGAAGTCGAATACGAATACGAATCTGGCATCTCCGGCAGTCTCGTGTCAAGTGCGTGCGAACCAACAACGTTATCGGGGCCGGCAAATGCAACATGGTCACAGTTATCACGTTAAAAGTGAGCAAATGTTGTGCTGCTGCCATTTTGGAGCCAATTTTGGGTTAACACACACATAAAATATGCATAGCAATTGCATGCAATTTGCAAATATTTATAGTGGGGGCAATTAATTTGATAGTTATAAAGATTTCGTTTGACTTTCAAGTAAAAGAATGCATAATAAATAAAGTGGAAATTGTGCAATATTCATGCAGCATGAAAAATGCTCGTTTCGAAAAGCAGCTTCTCGATTGTTTTTTTATTTTTTCCTTTTGGCATGCGCACATCCTATCCTGACCTACATTTCCAATTATTGGTCATCTAAGCAGCATCCAAGTAGTTGCAAGAAAGCAATCAAAAAAAAGGGGAGAAAAGAAAATACAATAGAACAAATATAGGCTAAAGTCAGCTAATAAACGTAAACGGTTTTTTTTTGCTTTTCTTTGTCTCTCGAAAAAAACAGTGAAATGGCCAACAATCGATGAAAAAGACTTGAACACAATTAACTCATGCATCTTCACAAAAAGTCACGCACACACACACACACACATCTCAATATGTTGTGCAGGAAGCTATAAAGCAAATTTCTGGATTCCATTTATGTAGAACTTGCGAGGGATAAGCTAAGAAAAAGAAAGCCTAAGAAAGAAAGTAAAACTGAAGCTCTTGGGATGTTGTTCTTGATTAGATAAAGTAATTGCAATTACAATAACAACAACGACAACAACAACAACAACAAAAGGAGGAGAAGGACTATCAACAAGAAGAAGAAGAAGAAGAAGAAGAAGGAAAACAACAAGAGGAAGAACAACTGTATTGCATTCCAAGTAGAATTATTTTATGTGCATATGCTGCGGTGAGTGTATCTTGATTTATTTATATATATATTTTTTTTATTTTTATTTTATTGATTTATTTATTTTACTTTTACTTTTGCTTACTTTTTACATATATTTTTCTTAATTCTTTGTTGTTATTTATTGCATTCTATGTATAATTACTTTTTGCTCATTTGCTGCGCTGAGTTTTTCCAGGTTTATTTTTTAATTTTTGTTTTAGTTTTTATTAATCTTTTTTTTTTCGTCTTTTTTTATTAATTTATGCTCATGTTGCGCTGATTTGTTTTTTATTTTATAATTTTTCTAGTTTTTTTTTAGTTTTTATTAATCTATTTTGTTCATAATTTTTTTATGATTCATTTATTTATACTTCTGTTGCTATGAGCTTTTCCAGTTTCTTATTTATTTATTTTCTTCCCCTTCTTCCCCCTTTTGCACATTGACAATCCCAAAATGATGTATGGATGTTGACACTTTGTTGAATTGACATTTGATTGATTGCAGTGATGAAATCTAGATTATTTTGGATATTTGCAATAATATATTCATCGCTACATCACATAGGCTCCGGATCGACCTCGACGACATGTAAGTTTTAATGGATTAACTTAAATTTATTCAGATATATTTTTTTTAAATTAATCTTTGCGAAATTTTATTTGAATACTGAAAGGTTTTCAAAGGGCTTATAAGTTTGGGGTTCAGGTGTGTAAAAGGCAGTAGAAGGGATCTCCGACTGTATAAAATGGATACATATATATGTATATGGGACAAAATTTACCTGGATGAATATTGATGATCTTGGCCTGACAATTTTAGATATTTACATTACATTACACATTTTTGTAAACCAATACGAAATCTTTAATTCAAGTCCGATTTTTTTCTCTAGAGTTTTCTAGGTCCCCTTATTAGCCTGATTTTAAACAGAATTTAATTCAGAATATTTTTAAATTCACAATTAAATAATGTAGCTCCGAGTTTTCGTAAATTGAAATGAAATTGACTCCTTTTTTTACTGAAATTGAGGCTCTTTTATAATCAAATTGGCACTTTAATGATTATTTTGGGTAGTTTGTTATTTTTTGTGTAAGTGACAAAAAAGTGATAGGAACCTTAATATGGCTCTTATACCTTAACCATTTCCCATACTTGCACTTTTTGTTAACTGATTTTTGTGTAATCACTTGCAGTGAAACGTCCCCGAGCTGGAGATCCGTTTGATACATTTCCGAAAAACTTCTGGCAAGAGTTCTCATCGCCGTTCACAGACACGCCGGAGGATGAGGAGCTTGAGGTCACCGAGACGACAACGCACGAGCCGTTTCCGTTCTTTGCCGATCCGTATACGACAATCAATATAAGCACACAATTGTCATCGAACGTCTATCTGCACTGTCGTGTGAATGACTTGCAGGGCAAGACGGTGTCATGGATGCGTCGGAAGGGCGAGGATCTGACACTGATCACATTTGGTCAGCATACATATAGCGGGGACTCCCGTTATTCGCTGGAGTTTGAGGAGCCCAACGATTGGAAGCTATTGATCCAATATGCCAATGAACGCGACGAGGGTCCCTATGAATGTCAAGTCTCCTCACATCCACCATTGGTACTCTTAGTATACCTAACTATTATTGGTAATCCACAAACAGTCTCAACTCAACTCTATAAATTGTGTTAATAATTATTCTCTATATTTGATGTTCAGTTCCTCATGTGGAAATTCTCGATGAGCGAGGATCGGCCACGCCGGAGAAATATTACAAGGCTGGTAGCACCATTGAGCTGCAGTGCGTCATCTCAAAGATTCCACATCCGTCGTCATATATCACCTGGCGTCATGGCGCTCGTTTGCTCAACTACGACACCAGTCGAGGTGGCATTAGGTAAACTATATCGTTGATCAATCTACGCATAGATATGTCGGAATTATCATACAATTCCTTACACGTTGCAGTGTCAAGACAGACATGTTGCCGGGCAGGGCCTTGAGTCGTCTATATATTGCCAATGCGAATCGGCAGGACACGGGCAACTATACCTGTATGCTGGGAAATGAGATAACGGAAACTGTTGTAGTGCATGTGCTGAATGGTAAGTGACGATCTATCTCTTTAAAGATATAGTTAGAAAGGAAAGATATAGAGACGAAAAATGTGTGAAAAGTAAAAGATATATATAGAGAAATAATATAAAGGAAGAAATGATTTACAGAGGATAAAGATATTGCAAAATAATAGAGATATAGAGAGAAAAATGATAAAGAGAGAAAATGGGAAGAACATATAAAGATCGGGAAAATATTTAAAGGATGAATTGATTTGAAAAAGAAAACATATGTACGTATAATTTCACTTTTGAATCAATTCAAAAGAATACAAATATGTGGCACATTCTTAGGAGATATGGAGGATCAAAAAAAAGTAAAGCACACTTTTAAAGGCAAAATGAATTAAAACTTATTGAGCCGCAAAGTATGCAATGCATATTTCTCCGCAATCGCGAAACGAAAATGAAATTGATCAGAAATTGTTTTTGAAGTCTGTTTCGACTTATACTTTTGATAGGATTGCACAAGATAAATAAAGACTTCTGATCCGAAATGAATGCCATATATATTTGTCCGAAATCGCGTCTGCTCATATGTATATTCTAGCATCCACTTTCGCAACGATTTCGTAGAAAACCAAATTGAAGTTCAAAACGTTGCCAACTATATTCTCTAATATGATATTGTTTTTATATTCTAGGTGAAGAACCAGCTGCAATGCAACATGCGAATGGGACACGATTTATATCGAGTCCCCTAACTATGGTTGTGTTTTTTATAGTATTTGCGATAGTGAAACCTTTTCAGCGATGACAACATTCGGAATGGCGCCAAAGCGAAATGGTGAAACTATCGAAAACTTCAAAATATACTTAAAAAGTGGAATGGGGAAAGTGGAAAAGTTTGATGGGAAAATGCAAATGCCAAAAGATAAAAAAAAAAAAACAAAGAAACAAAAAAAAATCAAAAAGATCTTGTCCAGGATTGCATTTTCAACTTTTACTCTAATCATGGGTTGTTTAAAAATATATAGCATAAATGAATACTAAATGTAAGTTTAAGAAAAACAAAAATATGTATTTGAAACAAAAAGTATAGAAGATGAAGAAGAAGAAGTCAGAAATGAACAAAAAATCGTAAATAAGGGCGTACACAAAAAAGAAGAAGAAGAAAACATAAAGAATTAATTTTGCAATTGAAATGAATGTGAATACAACTAATCGTACTACCCAGGCCGTGTTTTTGTTGGCTATAGTACAATCTCCCTCCTTCCCTTCCCCATATGCAATCCATATGCTAGTTAATCTCATTTTTTATTGAATTCGAACTTAAAAAACTACCTTTTTTAAATGAGTCTTACCATCATAATCGTTCACGTTAATGGTTGTAGCTTCTTGAAATCAAATGGCATATCAGTTGGGATCATTGGAACATGTGTTTTTGTGTATAAGTTCTAAACATAATACAATAGATAACACCTGTTTTTTTTTTTCTAATTCTTTATCGAGTTCCTCGAGGAATTGAAACGAAAATTGAACTCGGAATAGAACTATTTGTTTTGAATAAATGATCTCTAATAGTGTTGAGTTCTTGTTTCTCATCCACATCAAGTAGTTGGCACAGTCAATGTCTTATAGATATACCACATTATATTCTGCCAACTAAGACGAAGACGATAGAGCACAAAACCCAAGAAATATTTACAAAACTAAAAGAAAGCAAGAAAGAGAAAAAATCAATGCCATTTAAAATGGATACATATCTTTTAATTAGACAAATTATTGTTAAATCAGTTAGGTTGCGGAACCAATGACCATTTGACCATCGTATCGTATCGTATCGTATCGTATGTACATACTCACGTAGTATCTCAATCGAAATCGAGAGTAATCATGGACCAATGGGTAAAATACTTAAATGATTTGTCCCCTTCCTCACCCAAGACATCCTAAAATATTTCTCTTCTTTTTTATCAGGGCATGGTACATACATATTCAGTTCTGTTTCCAATTCCATTTCACAACCAGTTCCACTCGAATTTATTTAAGAAATTGAAGCGAATGTGGTTTTGGGAACAGAGCATAATATGTATTCTTTGGTATTCACATAGAATAATTCCCCTTTAAATACTTAACGCTTTATTCCCTTCGCTTGGATCATTATTAATCATCTCCTATGGAATATCGGTCTATTAATATTTTCCTACTCAAAATTCAGCTCCCATATTTGGTATCATCTATGAATATACTAAATTAAAAAAAAAGAGAGGAAGTTAAGAAAGCTCAGCTTAAAGTAATCACAATTAACTAATAAGGTTTAGAAACATTGCTATTTTCGAAAGGTCCATAGTAGTTATTGTAAATTATTATATTGATAATTACTATATAGACATCCTTTAAATTACACTTTCACATCGATTTCACTAAAATTTATATTCTTTACAAATTTGGACGACATTTTTGTGAAAGTGAGATTCGAAACAAGCCATATAATTATTATAATTATTGTTATTATTATTATAGTTATAATTATTATTATGGAGTATGCCCTTAAATACAAACAAATGTTGGAGTGAGATAATGAAACAATACTTAGAGACTAAAGAAAGTGACAAAAACTTTTAGAAGCATTTTGGTTACAGAAATATTTAAGAATTATTACAAAATTGATATTAATAACAAAATATAAATATTTATGTATACGGCCGTCAAATGTCAATGCCGTTATTTCTATAATAATACAAAATTGTATAAAAACAAAACGAAACGAAACAAAACAAAACAAAACATACACTCATCCATTACATTTACACACATATTACACTCACACAATCACACCTACATACACATACATTTGTTTTTTCTATTAAAAAAAACGAAAAATTTCAAATCGATAAATATAGTTTTAATTTCGAAAAAAAAAATACAATGCAGAACCAAATAAAGGATAAAATACAATTTTTCGCAAAAATAACTATGTAATCGTTCTGGCAAAAAGATCATTCAGTCATCAGTTTTTTCCAAGGTGATAACAATTTGAAAACGAACCAAGCGATTGATTACAAAATGGCGACTTTAAGCTGAGTTCAGGTGCGCTTATCGATTAGTGGTTATCGATACACTAAATATAACGGCCGGTAAGTTAAAAGAAATTTAGGAATGGAATTTCAGTCACATATATTTACGAATATATATTTAGGCATGTATGAATATATATATATTTACATAAACATAAACAATGTTTTTGATTGTTTCAAAAATTAAATATAAATATGCTTATTTATGTGCTACAAATAGTTTGTTAACTTGGTAAAAACAAGTTAGCCTACATAGTCCACATCGGCATCGGTGTACATTTTAATTGGTTGACTGCCCGTTGCATTATCTGTTTCCATCATTTCCTCATCGCGGCAACTGGCCGCCTGGAGTTCTCTTCTGATGTCCGCCGTCATCTTTGGATGAGATTTCTTTCTGCAAGTTAGAAATTCGTTTAATGTTAAGAAATTACGAATGATGTGTGAGATGTGGAGACTGCGTACTTTAAAAGCTGTAGAAGTGCCTCCTTTTGCTCGGAAGAGATGTCGTTCTTATAGCGCTGTGCGAATGTCAACAGACTTTGATGCCATAGCACAGGCAGCTCACGCCTGTCGTTCTCAAATCTACAAAGAGCCATACAATATTTAACTGGTATTTTCTTAATAAAAATATATCCATGAACTTACCTCAAAAAGTGAAAGACGGCGGCATCAATAACACGATAGGGCAGAGCATAACGTTTGTCAAGGAAATAGCGTATGAATATCGAGTTGGCACCGGTGTAGCTCATCTCACAGATCTTCAGCAGACAGGCGGAGGAGTGCAGCACGGGAATGGAGCTGCGCGCTACAACGCTGCCAAATATGATTGCCTCACGCAATGTGCAGTCGCCTGACTCCAACATGGGCAATATGATGCCCTTCATAAAGGCCGCCGGCTTGAAGAGAGCACGTTTCAGGGCGTTATATAGATGCATATTCAGTTTCTTGTATTCGCACAGATCATCGCGTACGCGAGGCAACAGCACCAAATTATAGAAACGCTGAGCCATCGCCTGGGACAGCACCGAGCAGAAGATGCGTGTGCCTTGGAACATGGCAGCAGCGGTCCAATTGTGCGGCTCTGTGATGAACAATATCTGTTCCCAGTTCCTTAGCTTGGGTATAATCTTAAAGGCCTTTGGGATTTTGCCACTGCGATAGCGTTTCAGCACATCTCGCACACCCTCATACATTTCCTTCACCTTGGGATCGATCTCTTCGATTTTCAGTGAACCCTCATCGGAGATTTTTGTATGAATATCTGCCTCCTTCTCCTGAATCTTTTGCATTATCATCTGGGACAAATGTAGAGTACGCTTGCCCTCCTTAGTTGGTGGCTGTTGGAAACGTTCAAAGGCCGCAACATCGTCATCATCCATGCCCAGATCGGCCATGAAGTCGGTTTCAGTAACATCTTCCTGTTCCGGTTCTATATTATCTTCTGTAAAGAGACAAGTATGAATTATTGTTTAACAAATCGAAAAGGTGAATTTAATTGGCAATTTTTAAGTTATCCGACAATTCCAATACGATCGAATAAAAAGTACAGGGTCTCTAACAGTCGAGTACGCTCTACTGGTTAATACATACGTAAATTGAAATTAGCACTTCGTCTGGGCACCAAGCTTGGAAAATTCTCCTCGTCCATTTCCAATTGCTGTAGTCTGGCTGCTGCCAAAATCTTCTGACTGCTCTTTGTGTCTATATTCTATAATAAAATGTTTATATTAGCCTCATATGGGATTTTGTGGATATTTGGAGTCTCTTCACTTACCGCTGACTCTTCGGCTCGCAATTTAACCTTATCCTTGTTTTTGGCCTTGGACACTTTACCATCTGTGATTTGATTCTCCAAAGTGGGATTTTTAATAATCGCCACATTTGCTTTCTTCGGTTTGCCCATTTTTCTTCTGTTGTTTTATGAAAATGTTCTTTGAATAACAAAAGTGAGCACAACACGTGTTGTAATCGTTGTTTATTGTGAGTGGGTCACCCTGTTGTTCGATTAAAACGCATGGTCACTCACTTTTTTGACAGCTGTTGACAGACAGGCTTGCATTTCAATTATCGATGATTGCAGCGCATTAGAGTTGAATTTAACGATAAATGACAATGTTTATTTCTTGCGAAATGGGTAAAATTCCACGAATGCGGATGCTTTGAAGAATAATTTGTAATGAACAAAAAGATTTAGAATAACAGAAATTGACACTCTAGCCTGCAAATTAGTTTAAAACGGTCAGTAAGTTTTGAATTATTATCGATAAATTGTGATTTTGAAATATCGATAACGCTCAACATATCGATGGCGTCGACATCACTATTTCCTTTCCCTTACCTAGTCTGTGTTTGACAAGACCGATTCTTTTTTTTTCTGTGTTGATTGCAGCAAGACCAACATAATGAAGGTGTGCAAAAATTTTGTGAAAAATATTATAACAAACGTTGTGAACAATAATAAATAATGCAAAAACCAACAAGCAATGATGTTAAACAAGTGCAAAAACCAAATGTTGCATGAAAAACTCAAGTGATTGACCAGAAAATGCAAGATAACAATTGCGGTCATTTTGTATATACATACATATGAAGCGAACTTAAACTAAACAACAGTGTCTCATAAATTTTTTTTTTTGTACTTGTGTTTACTTTGCAGCTCAACGTTTCCTATCCCGCTACGGGATGCCAAAAGCTGTTCGAAGTTGTCGATGAGCACAAACTGCGTGTGTTCTACGAGAAGCGTATGGGCCAAATTGTGGAAGCCGATATTCTGGGCGATGAATGGAAGGGCTACCAGCTGCGCATCTCTGGCGGCAACGACAAGCAGGGCTTCCCCATGAAGCAGGGTGTGCTCACCCACGGTAAGTTCAAAGCGAAATATATCCAAATGAAATATAATTTTAATATTAATTTTTGTTGTTGTTTGTTTTTTAGGTCGTGTGCGTCTGTTGCTGAAGAAGGGACACTCGTGCTATCGTCCACGTCGCACTGGTGAGCGCAAGCGTAAATCTGTGCGTGGTTGCATCGTTGATGCCAACATGTCTGTGCTGGCTCTTGTTGTCATCAAGAAGGGCGAGCAAGATATTGCCGGTCTGACCGACAAGACAATTCCACGTCGTTTGGGTCCCAAGCGTGCCAGCAAAATCCGTAAGCTGTACAATTTGACCAAGGAGGATGATGTCCGTCGCTTTGTTGTGCGTCGCCCATTGCCCGCCAAGGATAACAAGAAGGCCACCTCAAAGGCACCCAAAATCCAGCGTCTCATCACCCCAGTGGTTTTGCAGCGCAAACACAGACGCATTGCCCTGAAGAAGAAGCGCCAGCAGGCATCCAAGGAGGCTGCTGCCGATTATGCCAAACTGTTGGTGCAGCGCAAGAAGGAATCCAAGGCCAAGCGTGAGGAGGCCAAGCGTCGTCGCTCCGCCTCGATCCGTGAATCCAAAAGCTCCGTTTCAAGTGACAAGAAGTAAAATGTGAAATGGTCAACTAAAAAATTCAACATCTTTTAACATCTGCCCACAACACATCGTATAAGAAACAAATTTGTAGCCATTTGTTAATAAATGTGAATGGTAAAGAAAAACATGAAATTTACAAATTGTACTTATTTTTTTCTTGTGAAAATGTGCAAAAAAGTGAATGAACATTGAATGTGGAACCCATTTGGATGCTGTTGACCAGCTGGGAACTTGAGTTATATCATCTTCGACGGATGCTACAGTCTTGATTAGCAGTTAACTCCAAAGCGTCTGAGTGATGCAAAGTGGAAGAAACTTTGAATGTTTAAAAGACTGGGCTTTCATCTTAAACGTATTCCAAGTTTTATTTTTTGTACGGAGTAGATTAAAGTGAGTAGAGAACTTGGCTCTTATGCTCTTTAAACTAGTAAAAGGCCTTTTTATATGCAAATAAGTGTATAATAGTTTTGAGTAATATATGTAGCAGGCAGAAGTAGGCGTGACAGACCCCATAATGCATATATATTCTTGATCAGTATCAACAGCCGAGTAGATTTAGCCATGTCCGTCCGGCCGTCAGTTTGAACTCGTCGATCTTAGAGACTTTAAGAGCTAGACACTTCAAATTTGGCATGTAAGTCTGTTGGATACCGGCCGCAAATCAAATTAGTTTTTAAATTTGGACCGGATCAGTCGAAAATTAAGTTTTAATACGAAGAGCTTTTTTGTTGTTTGAGATATATCAACCAATCTTAATATGCAACTGGGATGTTCCAATATATCTTGAACAAATTTGGTTTAAAACAAAAAACAGAACAAATCGAATATTTTATGTATATTTTTGTATATATTTGTATATCAACAACTCTCTTTATTTTCGTGTGGAATTCTTGAATTTGTCTACACATTATTTTATAATATAAGTGTGTTAAATTTGAGACTTGGAATCATATCTATAGATATATGAATTTGTGTGTACATATATTATAAGAAAAAACAAATAAGAATGTATGCATAAGGGGGGCAGTTGTCGTTGAGTCGAGTTTTCCACACACACACACAAAAACACACACTCTACACACACACACACATACACAGACATACATACATGTGTGCCATGCGTGTGAATCTTAATACAAATCATAATTAAATTATTCCGCTTTGGAAGTTATCTATTATTGGCTGCTTCGCAATTGGCAGCTGCAGCTTCACTTGTCATCTGTGTCTGTGGCTCGTACCGCGCCAATTTGGCCTCCTGATCCGCCAGCAATTCGAGCAGATCCTCCTGATCCTTTTGCGTTGCCAGCAGTGACTCATTTGCCGCATCCGCTCGCTGTTTCTCCGTCGCCAACTGTTGTCGCAGCGTCTCCAGCTCCTTGGTGAGCCGTATATTCTCTGCGAAATACATGTTGGCCTGATAACGCGCCGCATTTAGTTCCTCATCGTTGACGGGCACGACTCCTGCTCCATTTAGTTGTGCCTCGGGTTGTTGTTGCTGCTGTTGTTGTGCCGTCAGCTGAGCCTTGAGCAAAGTATTCTGATCGCCCAGCTGGGATCTGAGAGTTTGCTCCTGTTCCAGCTGTTGTTTTAGTTCGCCATTCTGTTGCTCCAGCTCCTTGGAGGATTGCTGCAGTGTCTGAATCTGTGCATCCATGCCACGTATGATGCCCTTGTATTGGGCCACCAATGCCGATGCCTCCGAGCTGAGCGTCAATTCGGTCAGTTCAATGCCATCGACATCAAAGCCACTGACCAGCTTCGCTATCAACGCCTCCAATCCCTTGTAGAGCTTGCAGTACTCGTAGTCCAGCAACAGCTCACTGGCGCCCTTGGCACGGATCTGTGCCTGCTTGCAGGCACGACTATAAGCCTCATGGCGAGACACCTCATTCAGCTTATTGCAGAATGTCTCCTGGCCAATGCGTTTGATGATCAGCTGGCTGATGTCCTCGCGCCGTTGATTGGGCAGCGAATTGTCATTGAACTGGATGCACAGACCCATGAGAAAGGCGCACATGCCCTGGACGAGATACTCCCGTTCATCGTGCTCATTGGCGCACAGCTGAGCCGTCAAATAGGCCATGGTGCCCTGCGTCTCCAGCAGCGCCTTGACAGCACCGGGACAATGGGCCAACCAAACGCTGAGCAGCATGAGGAGACCCACTTTACTCTGCAAACGATAGCGTTCCTGTTGCATCAGATTCGTGCACTGCTCCAGCAATGTGATGGGACGTTGTCCACCGGGTGTGGCCAATAGCACACGCAGCAGCTCCTCCTTCTGGGCAACGTTCTCGACGAGCGTGTGCATAATGGCCACGGCCGAGAACCAATTGGCGAGCGTGTCCGTGGAGAAGAGACCCGTGCAGAGCAGCTGTCCCGTGGACAGAGAGCTCACATCCGTGGCACTGGACGGCAGCAGTGTCTGGACGACAGCACGTTGGCCATCCGAGTTGCGATAGAGGAAGCACTCGAAGCAATAGAGCACGGCACAGCGCAGTGCCAACAGTTGCTTCTCATTGATCATGGACATGAGAAGGACCACAATAGCGGGACGTGGTGGTTGGCTGGGAGCCAAAACACGACTCAATTCATCCTGATTCTCGCGATCGCCGCGCACCACCTCGGCAACGGCATTGATCGTCTCCGTTAGAATGTCAGCCGGGACACCGCTGCTCATGAGGATGTCACAGAGAGCCTGGAGCAGTTGTGACTTTTGCATGACCCGCTGACAGGCGCTGACCACCTGCTGTTGATTGCTGGGCGTCACCAAAGCACGCACCACCTGCACCAGACAATGGAAGTTGGACACCTTCTGTGGCGTCCAGCCGCTGTCATCGAGATCATTCGAATTGGAGGAGGCGTTGCTCAAAATGAACATGGGCGCCAGACGCTGTATGTAGGAGCCCTCCTTGAAGAACTGCTGATTGCTTGAGTTGTTCTTGAGCAGATTGAGCAGCAGTATGAGGCAATCCTCGACAACAATGCCACCATCGGAGCAGCCTTCCTCCCGCACAATATCGAACAAACGATCGAAGGCATTCTCAAATGCCACAATCTTTTGTATATTGGAGTTGCCCTTGGTCAGTTCGATTAGCAGCAGGAGGACATCGTTGCGTATCACCTCGCGACTGTCTGTCAGCAGATCCATTAGCTTGGACACGCCCATCGGACTGACAAGGATCAGATCCTGCAATTCTCGTGTCTTGTTCGCAATCAAAGATGTGATCAGTTGAATTGCCGCACGGCGTACACGAAAATCATACTCATCCAGATAGCCCATGACCAAGGTGACATGCTCCGGGCTCTTGATGAACATCTCGGTAAACTGTTCGCCCACATTCACCGATACCGCCGGATTGTCGGCCTCCTCATCGAATTCCTCGCTGGTCACAATATTGCAGAGTGTGTCCAAGGCGTAACTAATGATTTCCGCATCTTGTCCGTCGTTTTGCAGTACTTGGACCAGCGGCGGCATTCCTTGGGCGCCCACCTCAATGCGATATTTGCGCGAGAGCGCCTTCAGTGCCCGGCAAGCGTCGCGACGATCCTCCAACAATGTCGATGAGAATACGCGATCGACCAGCTTCTCAACCGTTTCGGCCGCACTCGGCTGCTGGCCCGGCTCAGTGCCGCCGAGCACGGTCTTGATGCCACTTTTGAGGAACTCCATCCACTCGCTGCTTTCGTTTAACGACGTGTTCAATATGTTTTGCTCTATATTTTCACTTGCATTTATCTGACACGTCAATTTTTATAAAAACAATGTTACGACCAGTGTCTGCACATCCATTTTATAACCGATAATTAAAATAGTGCTGCCAGCTTAGCCATATTTTCATAATTAAATCTAGCATATTTTAAAATGCCTAAAACTAATTTAAAATAAATAACAGCACAAAAGTTATTTGTTTTTATTGTCTTCATTTAAGTTAAAACTTTTATTTTTATTCGATATATTTATGTATTTCTACTTTTATTATATCTGATTTTTAGCTTATTTTAACCGACGATATTCTGGCAGTACTAAAGTACAACAATAAATTAAGTGAATATATTTTCCCTTTAAACTTTAATTTAACAAAGTTATAATTTTCCCACTAAATAGTAGTTTATTGTAGCTACTGTATTTTTTTTTATTTTGAAAACTTCGATAGCACAATTCAAGTTTGTCCATATTTTTCACATTCTGCTTTGTTTATTTTATAAGCGCAGTGTGTACATATGGACGCAAAAAGCATAAATATTTAAACTGCCAATAACACAAATATGACAAACATTTTTAATACACAGTGCGAATTTCTTTAATCATTTTGCACTACATTTTATTTTTACAGTTGGACTGCGCTTCATAGTTAATGTTAAAAACAAAATTTAAATATCGATAAGTGCAGTCGAGAATGCGAGATTTTTTAGTGCTATATTGTAGCGTTATAGGGACAACTTTAGTGCATAGAGCAATACTGGTTGAATTTTTTTTTGTTGTAACTTTTGCTGTTTTTGTTTATAATGCATTTGTTTGCATATCAGTTGTTAATTGAATGGATGCCACAAATGCAACAGCATAACTGATCACCAAAAATGAATGCGGCACAATTGCTGTGGCTCTGCCTCTGCCCGGTGCTCGTCCTGCTCCTGTTACAGCAGGCAACCATTGTTGTTGTCCAGGCAATGTGCCCCAAAAAATGTAGCTGCAAAAACATTTCGGAAAACATTCAAACATTGCGAGTGAGATGCGATGATCAGCATATTGTTAACTGGAAGGAGCTCAACTTTGGCGATGATGTGCATATTGTAACCATCATGTAAGTTGCGATGCACAAAACACACACACACAAACACACACACACTTATGAACATATTTTATTCATTTACAGCAACGCCAGCAAAAATGCAATTGCACAAATAACAGAAGATGATTTTCAAAGCTTCACTGAGCTGAAACGTTTGGATTTATCCTCAAATTTACTCAGCGAACTGGACAAGGACACCTTTGGCAACAGTCTGCTCAATGTAGAGCGACTGAAACTGGCCAACAATTCAATAAGTCACATTTACGAGGGAACCTTTGAGCTGATGCCCAAACTAAAACAACTGTAAGTTGTGTTGCCGTCTTTTAGTTTTGACTTGAATCTCATTAATATATTTACTTCAATTTGTTAGTGACTTGTCCAACAACCCGTTGGCCTGCGACTGCGGTCTTATCTGGTTGATTGCCTGGTCAAATGCCCGCGACATTCGTCTGCTGCCGGCGCCCAAATGTGATTCGCCCATCAATTTTCGTGGCATGCCGCTCAAGAAACTCAAGGTGGGCATCGATTTTCGGTGCGAATCGCTGCTGCAGCCGCTCCTAGAGCTAGTGCCCAAACAGAATCAGGTGAGTAGTTTATAATTTGATCAAATTCTTTTTTTACGAATAGTTATGAATTTAAAAACAATCAAGCCTGAAATAAACTGAAAACAGGATTAACTTTTGTTTTTTTCAAAAATATTAAAAATTCTTATTTTTAATTTTTTTCTTATTAAATTTATATTTTAAATTTTTATTAAATAAAAATTATAAAACTTTTTTTTAATCTATGAAAATTGCTAAATTTATTTAAATATATATTTATTTAAATTCATATTTATTTAAATTTATATTTATTTAAATTTATATTTATTTCAATTTATATTTATTTAAATTTATATTTTTGAAAACAAATTTCAATAACGGAAACATCTCTAAAGTGTTTTTGATTTTCTCAACTTTTTCTCCATTCGTATCAGAAAAGTAGTTTTAGGTTCAACAAAATGATGCCCAGTGTAATTAATGCCTTTGTCTCCTCCACAGATTGCCTTTGAGGGCGACGAGCTGCAGCTGAAGTGCTATGCGCCCCGTGTGGCCATTGGAGCACCCCGGGAATCGGAGGATCTGCCGACGCGCGCCTATGTCTTCTGGGGTTGGTCCGACAAGATACGGCAACAGAACTCCACGGACGATATTGTCTATCGTGATCCGACCAAGGTCTTTAACGATGTCAATCTGGAGACGGGACAATCCACGGATTCGGGCATACTCAATTCGATACTGCGAATCGGGAGTCTGACGCAGAATCACACGGGAATGTGGGATTGTACATTGCGTAGCCAACAGGCGAATCTATCGCAGTCGATAGTATTGCATGTGGTGGCCAAGGGAACACTGTACTGCGATGCCATCGTGACCCGGACGAACAAGGGCATCTATCACTGGCCACGCACCATGCGCGGCGAGACGGTGCTCCAATCCTGCGTGGAGGAACCGAGTGACATGTCCCTCCAGCGTCGTGCCTCCCACGAGTGTGGCAACGATGGGCATTGGACGAGTCTCAGTACGGAGAACTGTGTGTATGTGAGTGAGACGACACGCATCTTGGAGCAGTTCGCCAAGGTGAATCTCACGCTGACCAAGGGACAAAATGCTCTGGAGATTGCACGACGTTTGCACAATTTCACACAGATCCAAACGCAGCTGCACAAGCTACGCGATCCCATGGACTTGGAGTATATAGCGAGAACATTGTTAAAGTATTTGGAACAGCTGGAGGCCCATCAACAGCAGGAGATTAGCTATCTGTTGATGGACATTGTCTCGCAGCTGTTGACGCTGCCGGTGAAATTGTTTGAGGCTGCACAATTGGAGCTGGCAACGGGACACAAATTGCTGCACATTGTGGAGGCATCGGCACTGAGATTGGCCAGCGCTGGAACCGTTGGAGCTGGAGACACGGACTTGACCGTGTGGCGTCATCAGCGCAACATCTTTGTCGATGTTTTCAGCATTAATCTGGAGCAATTTCTGAGCATGTCGTGCGTTTGGCTGGAGGAGACGCAACGTGGATTGCAATGCAATAGCGCCAATGATACGATACCCATGTACGAGCATGGCGACATCGATGCAGCCATCCAAGTGCCCTACCAGGTGCTCCACGAGCAACTGCCGGGCAATAACACCCATAGGAATCTTCGACTGATGATTAGTCTCTATCGCAATGCCAAATTGTTGCCCAATCTGCAGTCGGCGCAGAATGAGACGCTTTCCTCGGTGGTAATTGGAGCCAAATTGTATTCCACCGAAGGCGAATTGATAGCCAGTCCTTTGGAGGGCTCCGGTGAGGCAATCGAGGCAATGGATCAGGACGATGTCTATCAGCAGAGAATAACAATCATGTTGCGTGCTCATCCGTATCACGATGAGCGCAGTGCTCCCTTGCCCGCCTGGTGGGATGACCAGCTGAAGGCATGGAATCCCAGTGTCTGCCAACAGCATTATCAACATCGCACGCTGCTCATGTTCAGCTGCCGGCGCATTGGTTACTTTGGTTTGCTCCAACGTGCCGAGTTTCTCAATGACTATCGCAGTGAATTTTCCGGTGCTCGCTTCCGTCATCCGCCAATGCCCATCTATGTGGGCTGTGCTGTGTTGTTTGCCAGCGCCTGGTTCAATATTGTCACCTTTGTGGTGTTCGGCGGCGTCATACGCATCAATCGTGTCCAGCGTCATGCGCTGGTCAACACCTGGCTGGCCTTGTCGACGCTCTGTCTAATCTTCGTGCTGGGCATTTATCAGACAACGAATCTGTTGCACTGCCGCCTGTTTGGACTAATGCTGCACTACCTCAGCTTGTGTGTGCTGCTCTGGCTGTGCGTGAGTCTGAGCAGCATGTACAAACGTCTGACCAAGTCGACGACGGGCGCGAGTCTACCATTGTCTGGGCAATCTCTGCCAGCGACGGGTCAGCTGGAGCCACATCAACGTAAGCCCATACTGGGCATCTATCTGGTTGGCTGGGGCATTGCTCTCCTTATTTGTGGCATCTCCAGTGCCGTCAATCTATCGGAATATGCGGCCTACAATTATTGTTTCCTAAACAATACCACGACATTGAATGCTTTGATTGTTCCCGCTGGCATACTGCTAATCTTCAGCGGCATCTTGGCCATCTGCATCTATTATCAGCTCAGCCAACAGGCGGTGAATGTGCTGCAACAACAACAACACCAACAGCGTGATCACCAGCGGGAGCATCTTCATCTGGGCCAGCGACAATATTCGGATAACAATACACAGGCAACGGAGCACATCGATCTGGATTGGCTGGACGGCAATGGGTGTGTCACCCAGAACAACAAACAGGAAGCCAGCAATTCGGCGCTGCAATTGCAGGAGCAGTACAGCACCTTGAGCAATCCCCTGAGCAGCATTGTCGATGACTTTGAGCGCTCCAACATGTCCCATCTGCGTGGACATCTCATCTTTGTGGTGCTCTATGTCTCCGCCTGGCTGTCGGCTGCTCTCTACGTGCACAGCGAGCAGCAGCTGTATGTTATTGGCTTTGTGGCCAGTTGTGTTATCCTTGGCTTGTTCTTGCTCCTCTTTTACAATCTGACACGGAACGATGCCCGTCAGGCCTGGACACAGCATCGTTTGGTGCGCACCAGTCACCTGGTGGCCTACAATAATGTCCAGCTTGGCAGAGCAACAGTCGGAGGCGGAACTGGAGCAGCTGCATCGGCGGGCGGAGCAACTGCAGCGGGCGCGGTTAAAGCTGGCGGCGCTGCCATGATTAGCAACTCCATAGTGGCCTACAAAGCCGGTCCCGGCAGCTTGTATGAGCCGAACAATTCGGCGGGCTCACGCTCCAATAGCCAGTGCTCCAATAAGCAGCGCAGCAATAGCGCCAGGAGCATGCGCAGCCAGACCAGGAGTAATGGACACATGGATGGCACCACACAGCAGCTGCTGGGTGGAGGAGCAGGCGGCGGAGGTGGAGGCGGAGCAGGCATAACTATTATTAATAACAATGCAGCGGGAAGCGCTGGCGGAGGCGGAGCAGGAGCAAGTGCATCCAGTTTAAATGCACTGCTCCATGTGCCGCCTGGCCATGAGAGCATACCCAGCGCGGACATCTTCTACAATCCCAATCAAATCAATGTGGCGCGCAAATTCTTCAAGAAACAAAAGCGTCTGGCGAAGCGCAACAATTTCGAGCTGCAGCGCCAGGCGCTGCCACAGCAGCTCCAGCAGCAGCTGCACAGCCAGCACAGTCTGAGCGACGCCAGCTCGGAGCAGCTGTATGCCCGTCACCACAATGCGATGACCTTGTTGGCCGGCGGCAGCAAAGTCAACAATACGAATCTGCATTACAAATCGTCGGTGAACAAAGATGCGGGCGGCGGAGGATTGGGTGGCGTGGTGGAGGGATTGCAGTATAAGCGCTTTGTGCCGGCCAACAATAAGATAAATATTTATACCAACATACCGGAGACACTGACGCCACAGCACGAGGTGATCAAGCTGAGGACGAGCACGGGCAGGACGAGAACGCCGTCATTGCTGGACGAGACACTGCACGAGCATGACGATGAGCTGTTAACCCAGCAGGAGGATGATGATGCCAGCTCCCTGGATGAGCATGCTCCCCTCTATGCGAATACATGCCAACAAACGGATATCTTTTTACCGGATCGCTGTAATCCTCCAATTAGCTCCACGCCCGTCCAGAAGCAGCCCAGTTTGGAGGCAATGAATAGCCTGGGCTTGCCGGCGGAGGAATCTTTTTCGCCGGCCACTGTTGATCAGCCGCTGTTGCTGAAACATGAGATCTATGTGTCCAATTCGGTGCAGGTGACCAATAGCATCCGTTTGGAGGATGATTTCCCCAGCGTGCTCATACGTTTTACGCAGCAACAACAATCGAAATCCCTGAACAACATAAGTGACATGTTGGCAACAGCACAAAGTGCTGACAGTGCCGGGAATCCGGCGTCAGTTGGTCTGGATCTGCTGGAGGGTAATCCTTTGGGCTCATTGGCCGGCAGCAGCGCCAATTCGATGCTAACACAAATGTATTCCTGCTCCAGCAGTAATCTGACCCAGCTCCAGGCGAATCACAATGGAAATAACCCAGCAGTTCCATCGCATTTCCAACTGCCAAGTGGAACACGATTGCTCTCGGCGAGTCCAACGAATGAGAGTGACTTGAACTATCAGAATTCGGAGATAAGCATAAGGAGTCATGGTCTATATGCTCCACAGGCGGATAATGATTTGAATCTCACCTTGACCGATGACTTTCGTTGCTATCAATCCTCGAATGCCAGCGATGCGGATGTGGATATTCTAAATGAATTCGATGATGAGTTTGTTGGCTATGGCGGTGGATCCTCCACAGCGGAGCCACTGTACAATCACCATCATGTGGTGCAGGGCATTGGCGGTGCCGGAGAAGCCACCGCCGAGGAGCAGGCGGCGGAGGAAGAGCATCAGCTGGATCAGGATCATGATGAGGATGAGCTGGCAATGAACAACTCCATTGATGAGCTCTACGAGGCCATCAAATGTCGCAGTCCATTGAAGAGTTCCAAACCACAACAACAGTTGCCAGCAGCAACAACAACAACAACAACGGAGGAGGAGGAGGAGGCAAGCAGCTCGGAAAGATTACGACAGGTGGACACAATCACAGAGTCAAGTAGTAAACTGGAGAACCTGAATCTGAATCTGAACGAAACCGTCGAGGATGACAGCAGTCAGAGCAGCGTCATATCCTATATTGATCCTAGAGCCAACAACGAGCAGCAGCACAATAGTTCCCATAACAATCCCAGTTAGCTGGGATCTACACAAAATCCTACAGATACTATATAGATATAGACCAAGTTAAGGATTCGAGTTGTATCTAGATGGAAATATGCATCGAAGTTCACATAAATGTAGATATAGACAGGCATATAGATGTATCTATATATTTTGTAGATCTAAAACAAAAATATGAAGATATCTGTGGATCTACAAAAGTATGTAGTTATATCTGCATATACTTAGGAGATCTGCAAAAATATATCGATATATCTAAAAAATTATATGAATATGTCTGAATAAGCACAAGGATCTATCCTGATATACTATAAAGATTTCCATAAACAAATATAGTTATATCCAGATACGCATTTTTTCGTAGATATATCTATATACATACATGCATATATCCTGCAACGATTTACACAAAAAAAATATGGATACATCTATAAGCCTCTATTTTGAAATAGAAATTTAAAACCAAAATCCACGCTAAGATCTATCTATAATATATATATATATAGATACATTTGAAACCATGTCTAGATACACTCGAATCTATAACTAGATATGTTTTAAATTTTAGGCATACACCCTCAATAGAGTCTAAGCTACTTTTACATAGTAATAAACATTAGATTTGTACTTTTTATATGCTTTATATATAGTATATATATGTTCGTAATCTTAAGAGTTGCGAATCGCTCATCTGCTTTATATATGTCTGTACATTTAACTATAACTATGACTTGTTCAAATACACCACGCCCATTAACTTGACTTAAGCATAAATAGGAATCATTTTAGCTATACTTGTACTATTTATTATGACCTACACACATAGTTTGTAATCGTCATAAACATAATGAGATTATTACCGATCGAAGGAACCACCCACAACGAAAATGAAAGAGAGAGAGAATGTCGAAAACTCCATCTGAAAACTGAACAAAATGCAGTTTTTGTTTTTTTTTTAAAGTGTTAAATTTAGTTACTAATCTTTCAATATGTGTATTTTGTATATTTACAATCTTAAGTGCAAATATAAAATGTTTATAAACCGATCAAAATCGATATTTAATACGTTACTATTTCAGCAGAGGTTCGGTTATTTCTTAAAATTTTCAAAATAGAAAAATTATTTTTGAAAATTAAATAGTTATAAGAATTGGAATTACATTAAATTATTATTAATATGAGCTGAGTTTTCAAAAAATTTTAAAGTTTAAGTATAGTATTAGACTTATTCACAAACGAAAACAGGGCATTTAAAAAAACACATTCGGTTTGTAAAGAAATTACAAATGTTTTGATTTATTTTTATGATTATATTGGGGATACAGTGAACACATTTAACAGCTACTTGTAAAGTAGATACAATTCGTAGGTCATTCGTTAGCTGGACTTTCGCTCAATCGAAAGTCCGTTCATACAAAAAAAGTATTATCATAATTGTATTAATATTTAAATATATGAATGTATGAAGGGCGTTAAAAATGCCCAAAATATGTATGTGAAATGTATTTGAAGTTCATAGCACAAAATTGAAAAGTTAGTTTGAATGTGTGCGAAGAGATGTGTGTCTGTGTGTGTGTGTGTGTGTGTATAAATACTTTAACATTATCACTTAAAGTTTAACAAATAACGATTTTAAATATGAATTATTCGACGATATTATTGCTGATGCCATGGCAAACGCGTAGAATTTAACAATTTTGATGCCAGCGTTGTGCGTGTTTTTTACTTTCTTTTTTTAGATACAAAATAACATGCAGCTTGTGACGTTTTCTCAGACATTTAGCTAAGAAAACAGCCACTAGTTTTCTAATTTAGTTGTGTTTTGTAGATTCAAATGCTTCTTATGGATTTCCAGCGTCGCAGCAAAAGACACGCCGAGGTCAATCCACTGGAATATTGGCTAAATTCGCTAATATTAATGTTACGCGTTGGAATGTCGATTTTCTCTTTTAAAGTCTGCAAAAGAAGAAAATGAATAAATATATAATCTATTCAAATAGTGCGTTACATGTATCTTCAGACCTTATATGCATCTGGAATTTCAGTTGGTGATCTATGAACAATGGTGCCATTGATGTAGAGCATATTCGCCGCACTCTCCTCGGGCAGCGTTAGCTTCTGATAGGTGAAGCTCGCCTCGCGCTCCATGCGCTTCACGATCTCCTGGCAAGTGGCGCTCGTGCTGACGCAGAGCACATCTGGACCAGCCATGGTTACATAGTGTTTCAAGCGCTTGGAGCCGTTCACCTGGCAAAAGGTCAAGTTACAAGTTACAATTTAGATTTAGATGGTTTCACTGTTAAGCTTAACTGGCCAACTGACCCTTATGGGTGTCACAGGATACTCGGGATATGCCATGGCAACGGCACGTGCGCCTTCCTCGTTCGTAAACGCCGAGATGCCAATAAAGAACTCGCGTCCTATAATAGAGATTGGGATTAAGAACAATTGAAAATTGAGCTAATGGCAAGGTCAGACATTTCTCGAAAGGAATTCAAGATTTTGTTCACCTGTAAACAAAACATCGCCGCCATCCAATTGGGCATGTGGATCATCGATCTCAATAACCGGTATATCCAGCTCCTTTTTCAATATAATGGCCATGCTGTCGGCCTCGCGCCGTCGCTTCGCATTGTCGGAGCGTCCAATGAGGGCGACGCCGTTGCAGACGACGGCGCTGCTCTCGACAAAGACGCCTTCGGGCAGTTCATCATCCGGTGGCAGCTCAATGACATCGAGTCCGATTTCTCTTAATAAAGCGCAATATTGTTCGTGCTGTTGTTTCGCCAATTGGACATCAAAGCTGCCCGTCTCTTGCAGTGCATTTGAAATTCTGTGAAATTAAATTAAATAATAACAACAATAACAATAACGAATGTATAAATTAATTCACGACCCGGACACGGGTTCAGTGTGTGTGTGTGTGTGTGGGTGTGGGTGTGTGTGTGGGTGTTGGGTCAACCCTCCTGGCCCCACCCAAAACTGAGCCATCGCCTAGGCAACATGACCTAATTTCAATTTAATGCATATTCCCCCTCCTCGTCCGCATCCCCATGCCCAAAACACCACCCCCCTTCCCAATTTTCCAGGTGTGCTGCGCACCTGGACCGCTTTTTGGCGCTCGTCGCTTTTGGCTGCTGTCTGCTATAAACTCACCTGGCGACAATTGCGTGCGTATATTTGGGTGACATTTTTGCACTGTTTAATTCACCGGGTTACGGTTTATTCGGGTGGAATACAGGAAAAAACCATTAAGACAAAACTGTTTGCATTGCCGACCAGCCTTCATGTCAATGCGCTTAACAGTCGTCAATGCTGTTAGCAGACTAACCGTTCTACAGTCAACTTGACTGCTTGCTAAATATAACAGCGATGTAGTTAACAGAATTACGCCACTTACAACGAACTGCTCCACACCTAACGAAACTGTCGACGCAGATCGTAGCAAGCATTTAACGAAACCCGTTTCTGACAGTTACAAATCAAAAGTAAAAATTGTGCAGCTTGCCACATTTGTAAATCCTTATAAATTTCTACAATCAAAAGACAAAGACAATTAAATATTTATATTAAGCATATATATTTGGATTTATTGAATAGTAAGAGTAGTCAGCATGTATCAGAATCAGGTGGTGCTAACGCGCGAACGCCGTCGCTTTGGGCGCCAATGCATGTTCGAGGATCGCAACGAGCTGATGGTCAGCGTTCATCCAAGCAGTCGTCTGCGCTTAAAGTACATAATGGGGAATCCCCAGACGCGCACAATGCAGCTCAGCTCGGTGATGGCATTCAGCGAGGTCGAGACTGAAAATGCCACATTCGATGAGCACGGAATGTTTCATTTTGAGGGCGGTTGGCCCAAAGAAGTGAATCTGAACGATGAGGAGCAAACGCTGCGTCACCGCAAGAAAGTGGAACGTGACGATGCCTGGGGTGAGGAGGTCAAAGCGCTGATACGCTCTACAATGAATACGGCCCGTCAGAATAACGCCATCAATATCTATAATCATTTCTTTGATGATATTCCACCGGAAACGGGACGCACCATTTGCATGCCATTCAAATCTCGCACCATTAACATTATCCATGATATGTGGCAGCCGCAGCGACACATGTCCATTATTAACTGGATGCCCAACAATAATAAACAGATAATGACCCAATATAGTAATCTCTATACTTTGAACAATGACAATCGTCGCATGGTCACCGAGGATCCCACAAATGGCAGCACCAATGCCTTTTACGTCTGGGATGTTAAGAATCCGATAAAGCCATTGTATTACTATGACAGCATGGAGGTTGTTGAGTGCGCCAAGATCTGTCCCAAGGAGGAGAACAACATGGCAGCCGGCACATATACCGGCAAGGTGTGCACCTGGGATACCTTTGAGAGCGGCATGCCCACCAATATTTGTCCCATGGAGGCGGCACATCGCGAGAGGACCTCATCCCTTACCTGGGTCTATTCCAAATTGAATACCGAATTCTATTCGGCCTCCTTGGACGGATCGATTAAGTTCTGGGACACACGGGATCTCAAGATGCCGGCCAATGAGATATTTCTGGAGCCACGTCCCCAGCATCGCCAGAATCGTCAGGATTCACATGGTTGCACCGTCCTCGAGTTTGAATACACGATTCCGGTGCGTTTCATTGCCGGCAGCGACATGGGCTGCATTTTTGTGGGCAATCGCAAGGGTCTCAATCCCGTCGAGATGCTGGTGGGCAATTATCGAATCTGTGCCGGACCCATTCGCACCATACATCGCAATCCGTTTTTCGTCAAGAACTTTCTCATTGTCGGCGATTGGCGGGCTCGGATCTGGTGCGAGGAGGTCAAGAATCGTCCGAGCACCATGTATGTCAAGAAGCGTTCCCAGTTGATGTGTGGCGCCTGGAGCACTGGACGCGCCTCCCTCTTTGTCACTGGGGACATCGATGGGGTTGTCGATTTCTGGGATCTGCTGTTGAACCATAACAAGCCCATCTATAGCATCAACTTCCGTTCGACCATCACGGGCGTCGTCTTTCAGCCGGGTGGGCAGCACTTGGCCATTTCCCTGGCCAATGGCGATACGCACATCATGAATCTGGACGAGGCCATGAAGCGCACCACCAGCAAGGAGAAGGCCCTAATGGCAGCGGTAAGTTGGCAAATGATATCGATATGTCGATATATCGATAAATGTTTTTGGTGAGTTTATATTTTTGCCGAAAATGCGTGATGAGGTTATCATTTTAAAGTTATCGATAGGCTATCGATATGTCGATAGATCGATGTTTATTTCGTTATGTCTATGTATCGAAGTCAAGTGAAGTCATGTTTGTTTTAAGTTAACGGTATAACATAAATATGCCTAATAATCGATAATTATCTCTGTTGTGAATTGATAATTCTAGAACTACCGATAAAGTTGTGTCGATAGATCATATTTCTCTTTTATTCCTTTTCCAATGCCGCCATTCCTTCAGATGTTTGAGCGTGAAATTACACGTAGCAAACTCCTCGAGGCGCGCGTGGATGAGATTAAACTGAAACGTCGCACTCTGTTGATGGAGGAGGAGGAGCGGGAATCGAAGGCAGCGGTCGTTGAGGAAGTTGTGCCCGATCTGGAACTGGATCCCGACAATCCCGATCAGTTCATCAAGATGATCGAGTCCGACGAACAGTTCCGTCTCGCCTTGGCCCATTTCCACGAGACCCTCGAGGCGGTCGATCGCAAACGGGCCGCCGAAAAGAAAGTCATGGAACGCACCGACTTTGAGCAGTTCTATTTGGACAATCTGGCCGAGCAGGCGAAGCTCGAGGAAGCGCGCAAGAAGCGAGCCGGTTCCATCACCTCGAAGGAGGCTCGCGAACTGCGAGCGGCCAAGAAGAAGGCAGCCAAGGCCAAGGGCAAGAAGTAAAAAACGTCAATAGAAACCCAATGAAAATACATGTGTAGTCCATTATATTAGTAATAATAATAACACTCGACTGTTTCATCCAGTAATAATGCCAAATAGTCCAGTCAACTCTGAGACTCTATAACTATAACTCTATAAACTGAATAACCTCAAGGCCAAAATTGAAATTAGTGTAATAAGCCAAGATCTATAACTCTTTTTTAATACTTTTTTCTGAGAACTTTTAAAACATAAATATAATCGCAAATCATGTAGCCAGATTTTTCATAGAATCTTTTAATAGATTATGGTAGATCATTATTTTTATGCATAAAATGTATTAACATTGAACCAAATTTTTCATAATGAATCTTAAACTCGCTCAACAAAGACAATTTTCGGCTGATCTTAGTGATCTCTGAGTCCGATTTTGTCTATATCGAACAAATTTCGATGGATAATAACCTGTGTTTAACTGATATAAATGTATATTTAAACATTTCTGTAGTAATGATGTAAAAATACATCGATAAGCGACAACTCGATTGTCGCGAACTTCAACTCGATATTTTTCGATTATCAATCGAGTTAATTAAATAAAAAATTGTGTTAATTTAACAGTTTTGAATTTTTTAAAAATGCAAAATTAATTAAAATTTTAATGCAGAGTTCTGCTTGAAAATCGGATCAGTTTTTGGAAAATAATGAAAGTTGGAACTTGAATTTTGACTTACAACTTTTTTTTTTATAATTATGTTGTCTTTCAAATTTTAGCTTTACCGATGTATCGGTATTATTAGATATAGCGATAACTTAATTAATTTTTTGTACATTTTTAGATTTCGATATTAAACTTGATTCAGTTTTTGGATTCACATCTCTAGTATATCTACATAAATTAACACTGTTTAATATTTATAATTATTTATTAAGTAACAACCTTTAAGCTCGCTAAATTCACATTTTGTGTGTACATTAAAGTAGATAAAGGTAAAAAAAATGGATGCTTAAAAATCAATTGATAAAGCGTTTGAGACCTAAATCATTGGATCATAGTATCATTGGAAGTATCGTAGTTCTCCACTTGTTCCACTTGTTTTCTTCGTTCTTATATTATTTGATTTTTGTTATATTTCATTTGGTTTCCATTGCTTAATGTTTATCGGAATCGACGCCCGTGTCCAGGAAATCGTTGACCAAGCGCATGGCCTTCTTGGGAATAAGGCGACCGAACTTCTCAACGGCCACAAAGTGACGTGGCACCGCCGCCTCCTCCAATCCCTGGCGCTGTGCCTCAATGATGGAGGCAGCGGCCACTTTGGGGGAAATCAGCTTGAACAGGTTGGGGAAACGGAAGCGGGGATTCTTGCACAGACCCGTATCGATCATATACGGATAGATCGTCGTCAGTTTGACCTGGAAATGGAGGAGTTCGTTTTAGGATAAATGTCAGACCAAAAAATATACTTAACATTACGAAATCTTGATGTCGCCCATAAAGATCTCTTTAGCATTCTAGTCGTGCATACCCTCTTTAGAATTTATCCAACTTATCACAGAGTCAAGAACTACTCGAATGTTATCTAGAGCTGGTAGATATTCGATTGTTTCGCGGTGATCGTTAACTATCGAAGTCAAAATATCGATAGTGTAAAAATAAAAAAATCGATATATCGATACCATCGGGATTGGTCGACCCAGCTCTAATTTTAACCATCTCTCAGCACTATAAAAGTGCATACCCTATTTACTTTTTTTAGCTTATACTGGGTATAACATATGATGATTGCATTGCTTTCCTTTTATTTTTTGGCTGTACTAACGAATTTATAATTTTAAATAGCTATTTTGTTAGCTGTTACATTTGATATGCCGTAATATTATGCCCTTATACCCTTACAGGGTATAGCAAGAGCTGTATATATTGTTTATATCATTTCTAATCACTTTCTCAGCACTCTCCGTGTTTGTTACATACTGACTCAACAGTCGAGCATACCCCATCCCCGTTGTATGTAACTACAGGGTATACTTACATTGCACTGTGGATTCTTCTGACGCAGCTCCTCCGCCAGGGCAGCCATGTAGCCACGCACTGCAAACTTGGTGCCGCAATAGGGCACCAGATTGGGCAGACCAAAGAGTCCGGCGCAGGAGGAAAGGGCGACCAGGCTGCCCTCGTTGCGCTCCAGCATCTCGGGCAGGAAGGCCTGGATCATCTGCGAAGGAGGATAAACAAGGTTAGCTAAAGAGTAAACTCAAGGCTGGATATCACAATCAAAACTGCAACTTGGTGACTTAAAAACACATCGAAAAATCGATTAATCTATTTTTGCGGAAGCGATTATTTAATTCTTTCACTCGATAACTTTTTTTGCTTGGCAATTAATCGATTCAATTTTATTGATTTTTATGTGAATCTTTTTCATTCAAGTTCAGTTGATAATGATTTGTTTGACTAAATGTTAAGTCTTGAGATTGCTTAGCTTAAAAATCGACATCTAGATATTTTGATTAAACAAAAATAAAAAACAAATTAAATAAATAAAATCTGTTCAGTTTTGGCAAAGCTATGAAGCTTTGAAATTGTTCTGATCTTTGATCTAGCTACTTTATAATTCAACACTTTTGTTCATTTTGTCAAGATTTTTGACAACAAAATGAAACGTGTCAGAAGTTGAAACGTTGAATTTTCAAAAAGTCAAATGGGGACCCTTTGCTAAAAATTCGACATAATTAAAAAGAAGATGATTTGAACGCAATTAATAATATTTTAATGCATTACAAATTTAGAGGACAAACCATAATAAAAATGGCATTCCGCTTGGAAATTGGATCAGTTTTGGCAAAGTTATGAAACTTTGAATTTGGTCAAATCTTTTCAAGTCAAAGCTAAGCTTTTGTTCATTTTGGCAAGAGTTTTTAACAAAAAATATTATGAAAACGTGTGATGCAAAAATACATTGGAAAATCGACAACTCGATTTTTGCAAAAGCGATTTTCAACTCGATAACTATTTTTTCCGATAAATCGACAAATCGATTTTTGTTTTGGCGATTTCAACATTTCGATTAAAGACTCGATATATAATTTTTTTGGATTTGGATCCCTAATTGAAGGAGGTGAGAGGAGTAGGCTATCGGAAAGAGACGATAACAACTTACCCAGTAGTGGGCGAGCACATTGATGTCGTACATGAGGCGGAGCTCCTGCTCGCTGTGCTCCAGCAGGGGATGGCAGGGCATGATGCCGGCATTGTTGACTACCACCTCGATGAAGCCATGATCCTTGCGCATCTTGGCGGCGAGCTCCAGGATGTCCTCCCGCTTGACCACGTTGCAGACGTAGCCAAAGGCGGAACCGCCCGACTGTTTGATGTCCTTGACGGTCTGTGAGTTCGTCTGCTCGTTGACATCCCAGCAGATGACCTTTGCCCCCAGTTTGGCATACTGCAAGGCCATCTCCTTGCCCATACCATGTCCGGCACCCGTAATCAATACAAATTTGCCCGCCACATTCGTCTCCGGTCGTGTGGTGAACATCTTGATGATCTCCTCGACAATTGTTAGCCAGAATTTGATCACTAGCATCACCAGGTCAACAATGAGTAGAACAATGTTGTAGAGATCATTGTTGTTGCCACTTCCGGTGGCACCGCCACCTCCACCTTGACTGTTGACGTAACAGAAACGAAAACAAATAGAAAATCAGACAAAAATTAGGTAAATGTGGAAGTGCGTGCCGCGAACTAATTACAATGATCTATGATCTATTATGAGTGCCTCGTATTATTATGATGATTATGCGGTCTAGAACAAATGTGACCTCCCCATGATCTCCGACTACTCACAACTCGCACTCATCACATTCATATTCACTAATGTGGCCGGAACTCGGCTACAGCCACTGATGGAAATGATTTTATCTTTAGCTGACCGGTTGACCAGCTAACCTTTGACCTAACTTTATTATTAGCTCTACATTTTTCACAAGAGGCGCGCCCAAAGGGGGGAGGGGACCTAAAAGGGGGGACACTCTTAGTTATACTCATATAGGATGAGTGTAACTCGAAGGAATTCATAACTTTGTCCAAAAGAATATTCTAGCTCTATTCCAAAAACGAAAAATATTCAACATTTTTTATCAAATTTAAAATTTCTATAAAAAGATAATATACAATTTTTGTATGATTGTAAAAATCTCTTCATCTAATTTATTTGTAGTATTATTATAAGAATAATTTTTTTCATTCATTAAACTAATTTGTGCGTGAATAATATTAAAAGATTTGTTTTTAATTCTAAAGATTTTTTTAAATAAATCGCAACTTTTCGTTGTGTTTGAATTTTTATCAAAAATAAAAACTGTTGCTCAACTCAATTTATTTTGATATAATTTTTCACAAACGTTGAAATCGAAAATGTATAGCTGATGTCATCAACCAAAAATAAAATCAGCTAATATACTTCAATATTTCAATAAAATGATCTGAACAATTAGACAAAATGCAGATACCGTTTGTGAAAGAAAATTAAATAATAAACTTTCTGATAGCTGAGTTATTAAGTAGATTCCCAAATATTTTTTACTCTATAGTTTTCTAAAAGAGTTGGGTGCAAACTTTAAACAAAAGATTGACTAGTTTAAAAGGAACAAAAAATACTAATTGAAATACCTTAACTGCCAGATTAACTTTAAGGAAGGAATTCCAAAAGTATAGGTTATGATGAGTTATATATTTTAGAAAGTTGGGATCCAAAAGTGGAACCACAGCAGTCTAAAGAAATTTCTAAGGGCTTTCAGCTTCCATCAGCAATTTTTGTCAGCTCTGTTTCTCTCCCCTCTCCTCTCTCGATTTCACCTACTGCCAACTGACTTAACCTCACTCATTGTATATAATAACTAGATTAAACATTACTTGAGCTCATGGCGTGACCCTGACCATGGCTGACCTTCATGTCATCCCCAACATGAACTTCTCATGAACTGTGCTCACATTGCTGAGTTTTGATATTTGCCATGAATTTTGCAGCTTTTGTAATGCTATTCATACAGTTAAGATTGCACGTACCGTTTAACGCTTTATGCTATATAGTTACATACATATGTACATATGTACATATGTACATACATATTGTATATCTTAACTATCTGAACTCGACTCTCAGTTGAGCTGGCTTAATGAAATTTGCTACAGATGTTGCTTTTTGTTTCTTAAAAGATATATATTTCAATCAGTCGAATCGGTTCACAATATCGTAGGAAATAAGTCAACAGAAAAATGGTATTATATAAAAAACTCTAGTTAACTTAGCATCGATTTTTGTATGAAAATCTTTTTTTTTCATTTAGATTAGTCAATTAAAGTAAAATTTTTATTCTTAACTTCGGCTGAGTGTTTTTGAAAACGTGTTAATTTATAATATAAATTCGCTGGAACAATCAGTTGAAAATCAGTTTCAGACTCAACAAAAATCACGAGAGGAAAGTGTTTTCGTGTGATAACTACAATCTGAGCAGCTTTATAATAATCGGGAAAAATAATAAAAATATTTAAAAAAAAAAATCGTTACAATATACAATTTTTTTTAAATAAGTTTCAATAAGTTTATAAAAGTTCGCTTTAAATAAAATTTCAACTCATATAGTTGTTAGAGTATTGCAACTTCTGTTGTTTAACAACTAACTATTTTTCCTCATATTATAAGCAATTTTATGAAGTAAACAAACGTTCAAATATCAATTGAAAATACTTGTACTACAATAAACGTCAGCTGGCAGTAAAATGAGATAAATAATTAGACAAAATGCAGATACCGTTTATGATATATAATTAAATAATAAAAACTTTTTGAGTCAGACAGCTGCATTGCTAATTCAATTCTCAATTACTTTTGTTTTTCATTCTAAAGTTTTCTAGAAGCCAAGATAAATATAAATCGCAGAGCAAGTTTCAAAACTTTAACTGGGCTGATTAGCGGGTTCATTGGGTTGGTTATTGGGTTCAAAGAGCGGTACAGCTGTGACAGGTGTAACATCTAATTGGCCCATTTAAGGGGATTATGTAAATGCAATTAACTAAACAAGAGTTGCTCCTTCGAAATATTTCAATGGTTATTGAAACTTTTAACAATTTATGAATGATTTCTGAACCGGTTTAGCTTCGGAGGCTGTCTAAAGTGCATACTCACCGATATACATATATATAACTGTATAATAAATTAAATACTTTTAAGATTGCATTGAGCGAAATCTATTAGATACACGTGGCCAATTTTCAGCACATGGAGCGGATTAAATATTCTTAGACCTGTTCAACTTGTTGACAATCGCAGACATTTCTATTAGAATATTTGTTTGGCAATTAGACTTCAACTAACTAACTTCCAAATTCCAACTTGAGGGGCTGATTTAATTGTAATTTCTAGTGAACTTCCCATTTCTCTCCTGACTGACTTTTCCGAAATATTAAGAAACAAATTCAATTTCAGCGAGAATTTCAAAAGTCGTTTTCCAGCTGACAGGGGCATCTTTTGCAAAGTTTCGAAGAATTTTAAATATCTATATACAAATTTAGTTTTCATTCAGTTTCCATGTAGAAGAATGTGTATGAAAAATCGATAACCTATAGGGCATAAATTGAATTCTTGCCCAAGTTGGAGTCATCCATCTTTCAGCCTGAGGGGCCGGGAAATGTTTGAAAATGTCATTACTCATCTAAATCTCTGTGTGAGAGATTGACAAGTTATAGAACAAAAATCTTGAATCTTGTCCAAAATTTGAGATATTCATATGCCACCTGAGGTGGTAACTTTTTGATAATCTCTAGAAAACTTTAATATTGATCATGTATTTCATTCAAGCTTGAATTGCTTTTAAAAATCTTAGATTATAAATAATAATTTATAGATTACTAGTATAGCATGATTTTCTGCCCCATTTCCCACCTATGGAGATGACATTCCACATTCTATCGCCTCGGCAGCTAAATAGTCTATCAAATAGTTGTATATATAGAGTCCATGTCTGGTCAAAAGGTACAGCTCTGGACATGGCTAATCAGACTAATAATATAATTTTTTTGTATGTTCTTTTTTTTTTTTTTGAAGATAACAAACTGAAATTCTAGGGGTCATAGTTCTTTCAGACTTCTTATCTACAATACACGCAATACACGAACACACTCACAAACACACACGCACAACCACATATTGCACACACTCACATTTTTTTTTTTGGTACTTCGGCACAATTACGTGTCAAATCCAAAAAAAAAAAAAAAAAAATTATTGTTTAAACATTTATAAATGAGCTTTGATAAGATTATTTTTTTTTCAGTTGCACTTTAGTTGCTAGCCAAAAGTTGTTGTTTTTGTATTTTGTTTCGATTAATGATTAAAAAAACAATTTTGTGCATTTTTTTTTTTCTTTTTTAACACGTTGTTCACTCACTTTTGTTACTAACCTTTGATTGGGCTTGGACATGTTTGTTTTAATATTTAGGGGAGTGGTTGGTTTTTTTGGACGTAGGATCTCAGGATCTGTATAGATCGGGGGGACACTTCAAACCGTTAGCGTCTGTTAACGAATTCGAACTGAATTCGCCACAATATGAAAGTAAACAGAACGTGAATGCGACATGCCGGTCGTATGAGTGATTCTTTCCAAATACACACACACACACACACACACACACATACACACACAATATTCATCGCAAAGCACTCACTCAAAACACTCACTACTCACATACACTCACTCTCCCAGCTGCTGATCTATATAGAACAAACTCGCAGCGGCGTCTACTCAGCGTATGAGTACTGAATGAGTGTGTGAGTGTTTGTGACTGTGAATGAGTGTGTGAGTGCTTGTGAGTGTTAATCAGCTTTCGATCTTTACAAGCATATGTAATATTTATAAACAATGCAAGCCTATATTTTTTTTTGGACTCGTCTAGTTTATTATTAGTCACAGACTCATATACATTCAAATACACTCAAACACACTCACACACACTCACACACACACTCACGCTTACACTCATAAATAGTTGCGCTATTGCGCTGCCAATAGAGTTTGAAATACAGAACAGAGCTATTGCTACTTTTCAATTTCGTTATATTCGTGTTGCATTAGAACGACATTACGATAAATACATACACTTCAGATACCCTGTACCCCACATATGCACATATAAATTTACACTTAGCTTTGGCTTAACTGACTAAGCTGAGACTCTGAACGACATAAATATCTGAAATTTGGCATTTATATACCCAACTACTTTTATTCTAGACACTTTGTAGTTTTGTCCAAATATTATTATTATTTCTCAAGTTAAAGGCAAAACTATAGAAGGTCTTAAAAGACGCAAAATTAGGCTCACTAGGTCTTTATTTTAGTTTGAAAATTTTTTTATTTTAATAATTTCACAACTACAGGGTATACACAAGTCGAGTACTCCCTTATACGTAACAAACAACACGAAATTAAGGTCATTAGGTCTTTATTTTAGTTTGTAAATTTTTTTATTTTAATAATTTCACAACTACAGGGTATACACAAGTCGAGTACTACCTTATAAGTAAATTTTGAATTATCTCAATTTTAGATAACAAAGTTGCTGATAATTGCATGTGTAGATAGTGGCTGATAGAAATTACAGGGTATTGCCGAGGCTTTCTCAACTCTCCCATTTATCTTGAATGTTATCTTTAGCCATTGAGAAATGTGTACAACATAAAACTCAATGATAACCCCTGTTCAGGGATTTATTAGACTTAACATACATATTTACACATTTTACAACTTCCCGCCCTCGGATTCTCCATGGAATGTTGGCAGTTCTATCAATAGATCATTCGTGCAATGGGGCGTTACGTTCTCGTAGTATCCACAACAGATCGATATGCGAAATGAAACGAGACACGTTTAGGCAACAAGGCAAACATGAGTATGACGACAACCGATACGATTTCTACGGTTCGCCGACTAAATTCTTAGAAATATCGTATAGAGATGATAAAGTGTCAATTATTTTTAGATCTATTTAGTATTGATTAGAATTCAGTTTCTGACTGTCTTTGAAATAGCAGGACAAATCTGACTTGAGACAATGAGACAATAAAAAAAACTATCTCATAGATGTGCTGTGTTTCCTACTTAAAGAAATATCTATAGAGCTATCGCATAGTTAGGAGATACTATCTAAAAGATACTCTGCGATATAATGTTTCTCTACTCAAAATGAACGCAATGAGATGAGACAATAATAGAACTATCGATGAATTTGCTGTGATTAACTTCTTTTTTAAGTGTTTCAAAAGAAGATGAAATAATAAAGAACTTAGACAAGTTTAAATCCATTTATTGAATTTAAAGAAACTTTTTAATGTTTATGGAAGTTAATGAAACACATCAAACAAATTTATTCATTTATTTAATTATTTATTTATTTATTTACTTATTTATTTATTTATTTATTTATTTATTTATTTATTTATTTATTTATTTATTTATTTATTTATTTATTTATTTAGTTATTTATTTATTTATTTATTTATTTATTTATTTATTTATTTATTTATTTATTTATTTATTTATTTATTTATTTATTTATTTATTTATTTATTTATTTCATTTATTTATTTATTGATTTATTTATTTATTTACTTATTTATTTATTTTCTTATTTATTTATTTTCTTATTTATTTATTTAATTATTTATTTATTATTTTAATTATTTATTTATTGATTTACTTATTTATTTATTTATTTAATTATTTACTTATTTATTTATTTTTTTTTTTTTTTGACCAAAATTAATGTAAAAATTAAATTAAAATTAAACAATATAAACAATTTAAAGAAAATTTAGTAATTATATTTAAATTTATATTTTAACTGAAATTGTGAAAGATAGAAGAGTAAAAACTCGTTTGAATGATCAAACAATGAAATGTTTGATAAAAATGAAAACTGAAACTGAAACTGAACTAGAAACTGGAAACTGGAAGTGGCAAGGTTAAATGGTCTTGCATGTACATAAATGTCAGTAAGTCGTTGTGATATTATGTGAATGTGTGTCTATTACTACTACTGTTACGTAAGTAAGCATATCATTAGATATTATTGTCTATATTGCGCTCGTTCATTCACATTCCGGTTCATCTTCTGCAATTGCAATCGCAATGGAAATTGCAATTCAAGTGCAAGTGGAAAAATGGGTGCGAGATTCAGTAGATTTGTAGATTTTGGATGTAGCTAATCGAATAATTTAGCTCAAGTAACAAATGGTTGGTCTCTCGGTCCAGTTCATCCATTTGACTTGTTGACAGCGTTGCATTGTTTCTACTTGCCACATGCAACATTTATTAGCACTCATAAAACCCACACACACTTCAAAATCGAATTAATAAAGAACACCGCCGACAACTGGACAACTTATAGATATAAATATATTTCGTAGAACAACAGTCACCAGTGAAAGATAAGCATATATTAAAAGATACATTTATAGATAGCAAAAATTATAGTTACTAAGATACCTTACTCAGAGATACAAATAAATATGTTTAATACGAATAAAGCTACAAAGATAAGATACAAAATAAAGAGATTGAAAAAAAATATACAAAGATACATATACATACTTATCTACAATAAGTTGTGGCTGGAGCAACCAATTTTTAGATAGAAAGATACGCAGACTAAAGTATACTAACCTATTTATAGATTTACAAATATAGATGTGTAAATGTAACAAAGATTGAAATACATATAATTAATTGATTAAATGCACACAGAAAGATACATCTAAATAAATGAACTCAATGAGATATAGATCAATTTTAAATATGTGTCAATATATAGATACACCAATCAAAGATACAAGCAAACTCATTCACAATATCTACGTATCTATGTATCATCTCTGTTAAAAATGTAACTCAATGCACAAGCCGATTAAAAGATACAATTTAAGATAATTATACTACTAATGTACAGAATTTTTATCTTTAATGTGTAAACAGATACAAAGGTACAAATTATATGATGTGTATTTAAACACATGCGAGAGTCGGAAAGTGAATAAATGTTTCCGTGAGTCGCAACACCGTTGCAATATGTTGCGTGTATCTGTATCTGTATCTGTATCCGTAGCTGCACTTGTATTTGTATCTTTGAGTGTTTTTTTTTTTCATCTGGTTGCTCATTTGGGGGTCAGGAACACAACACCAAGCTGGATGACCTTAGATACGGGTAACTGCTAGTCGACAGATTACAATTACCACATTTGTACTTAGCCAAAGCTCGCTATCTCAATCTAACGGTCGAGCGGCGATCTCCAATATTAACTACAGTGCTTGCCACCTAAATAGGTTTAACAATGCAAATTAAAACAAATGCTGAGATTGCTGTGGAAATAAATCACATTTACTTATCAAGCATTGTAATTAAAGAAATAGAGAAAAAATTACTCAGCAACATCTGCTTGGTTTATTTTCAGCAGCAAATGTAGCTAATCAACTGTCGCTCACTGTACCTCATTGACTTTTATTACATGTGCTTATGGTAATCCATAAATACCTATCACAATCACAATTATGGCCCTCAATCGCCTTCGACTTTGACCAATGCTACTTCATCAGCATGACTCGGCAAATTATTAAATTTTCTAGCAACTAAATGCATTTTCTTATATGAAAATTATGGTATTTTCCTTGTTTCAACATTTTAGTGAATGAAATTTGATACAACGTGAATATTGGTGGGAAATTAAAATTGAAGTTAAAATCAAAATTAAAGTAAAAATATGAATTGAAGTTGAAGTTAAAATAAAGATAAAATTTATATTAAAAATTAAATTAAATCAAAATTAAATTTATATTAAAATTAAAATTAAATAAATATTAAAATAATAACTAAAATTAAAATAATAATTTATATTTGACCCAAATTATTCCATGAGAACAACCAGTTTCTATAACAATTGACTTTTAATGAGAAATTATGGAATGTGCTTGAATTACAGGGTATTTTATTGGGTATCATCAGCTACTTAGATTTGAAGCGTTGAGAAGAAGGAGACGACGGCGCTATCCGTGGGCAGACACTGTCCAAAAGCCTCGATAAGCAAAGGCTCCGCGGCAACTGTGCCCATGAAGTCCTCCAAGGAGACCTAGAAATAGAACAAAGCTAACCAAATTGGCCAATATAAACATGGAGAAGCATTGGAGACAACAGACCTTGCCGTCCTTATCGATGTCGAACTTTTTCAAAACAATCTCAACCAGATCCTTGACACCCTCATCTGGATCCTCGTCCTGCGGCTGCTTAATGAGGCAATTGCGAAGCAGCGTGAACATTTCATCCTTGGTGATAAAGCCGTCAGTGTTCAAATCGTAGACGCGAAAACAAAACGCGGCCCGTTCCGCTGGCGTGCCACGCAAAAAGGTTGACAAACCGATCAACCAACCCTCGAGCCGCAATGGCAAACCCTCGTGAGCTTTGTCCCAGCTACAAAAGATGCGCTCCATCAAAATCTCCTCGGTGACAATGTCGAAGGTGCTGTGCAACAGCTCACGGAACACAATGCGATCGATGCCCTGCCGAAAAGTATGCAGAATTGGCAGTAGAATTCGATTAAGACCCGTTAATAAAAGGTTACCTCAACTGCTGCATGCGGCTTGGCAATTGTCGCGCTGGAGGAGCTCGAGGCAAGCGTCTTGGCTGCATACTGACAATTGGACACCAGCTTGCGGTAGATGCGACAAAGTGCGTCCAGCTCATCCCTGGCAATTAAAAGAAACAATTGATTAAATCGAAAAAGTATTTGTGGTACAAGTGAAATGTATATTTCTATAAATCTACAGTTTTCTATATACTTCAACTTTACAGAAAAGCTTGATATATTTTTAAAAGAAAACCTCTTGGAAGCATTGAACATGGAATTGTTTATCGAAAAATCAACAGCTCGATATTCGCGGATTCCATTCTAAAGTACATCATTTTTTTGTTTCTTAATCAAGTTCAAATTTGGTCGATCTTGTTTTTTTTACATTACTATTTATAGACAAGCATGTAATTCTTAAATTGTTATTAGAAATGTTAGAACAGCCCTCGCTAGAAAATAACTAGAGAAAATAAACAAAATATGGAGAGTGTCTGTCGAGGAAGTTGAAAATAATTAAAAATAATCTAATAATAAATGAGTGAATCTAAAAATTTTTATCACGAAAAAACTCGAAATTCAAACTTCTTATTTGGATAATTGTGATTTGAGCTAGGGAAGTTCGCCTGTAATTAAAATGTTATTAAAACGTTTAAAATTGTATAATGCTTAGCCAACAAATAGTTTTTAATCATTTACAGCAAGAATCAAATCGTTATATGCAGTATGCAAATTGGCGTCACAACAAATTCGATGTCATATCAAAAACACAGAAATTCTGATATTTCTCGCTGCCATTACAACAAATTGCTGATGCTGATGTAATTATTTTTGGCTTCAATAATTTTTAGTGAATAGTAGCTCTAAATATTTTTCAAAATATATTTTATTTTGTTATTTTATAATAAATTCATTTAAAAATAAAATGTAGAACTGACGCCCTATTTCTCGAATTTCGTAAGTAATCTTTAACCCGAACGTTTCTTGAATTTTTCTAAATATTTGAGTTAGTCACTTATTAAGAAATAAAGTAAGTTTTTAAAACACACAACAAATTTTAATAAACATAAATGTAGAGCTTGTGGAATTGGAACGACAACTGGAATTGTTTTTTTGAATTTCACAAGATATTTCAAATACAATTTTAAGAAGAATTAATTTTAATATTTAGAAATAGATCAAATGGAATTTTCCTAAGTAATCTCGATTGGGTTTGTTTCGTAAATGTTTTCGTGATACTTCGCTTAAAGAAGCAAAAGCAAAAAAGAATTTGGCAAACTAGAAATTTATAATGTAGATAGCACTTACACAATAATCTTGCTCTATTTGGTTTATAATGAATTCCATTCATTCTAATTCTGTATAAAGTTAAATAAACATCTCTTGTGCTTTCTTTTACAATTTATAACTGCTTGTTTAATTAAATTTAATTCAATTTCAGTAGCTCTTAACTATGTGTTCATATTGTTAATTTCAATCTAGATAGCACTTAGAATAGTCTTCGTATTTTTAAGTAATAACTATTTGAATTCTATTCATTCAAATTCTGGATATCTCTTGTGTTTTCTAAAGATTTACAATTTATAACTGCTTGTTTAATTAAATTTAATTCAATTTCTATAGCTTATAACTGTGTGTTAATATTGCTGATTTCAATATAGTGCCACTCACTTGGTAAATCGTGTCTTCTTGCGTAGATTATCCAATAGCTTCGGATTGATTTTGCCGCTCAGCTCGTCCATTTTGCGCTGTCGCTGCTGCTGCCGTTTGTTCTGCAAAGCAGCCGCTGCGGCCTTCGACTGGTTGCTCGAGTTACGTTTGCCGCTGGCGAGGAATACCGAAACTGTTTTCAGTATCGTTTTGTTCGCATGTAACGTGGATCTGCTACAACCACCTCCAACCCCAGCTCCAGCTCCAACTCCAGTTGCCCCACCACCAGCCACAGTAGCTGTTGTTGTTGGCGCCGTTGCAGTTGTTGGTGGCGCGTTATTTGTTGCCCCACCTACAGTTCCTCCCCCTCCTCCTGCTCCATTCTCGCGCTTGGCTGTTGGTGTTGGGGAGCGTCCCTTTGAGGTGCCCGCCTTGCCTGCCAAACAATGCGACAGCACATGTTATTATGCCCACTGTTCAGGGTGTTTATGTTGTGCACACACACACCTCACACTCACACACACCTCACACTCACACACACCTCACACACACTCACCTAACACTCACACTCCAAGCATTGCTGCCCATTTGGCTATTTTATAGCTAGTTCTAGCTAATTTTTTTTTTTTTTAATTCAATTGCTACAAAAAATTCAAAAATTTCTATTAGCCTAAAATCTGTCTATTTAAAATATGCATGAAGCTATTGAAGTTGAGTTTTGGTAAGTTTGGCTATTTATTTTTTTTTAAATTTTTCGATATAATTCGACTGCCGTCAGCTGTCGTTTTCAGGGTGACTGAACACAAAAAACATTGAAAACATTATCGTTATAATTATAAAGCATTGATTCTTTAAAACTACTTAAAGAAAACAACTTACCATATATTAAGCTACTTTTTGCAACTATTTTTATTTTTTCTAAAACTGGGTGCATAATAACAAAATATAGTAACATTATATATATAACAAAATAGTCAAAAAAGCCAAAAATCAATGAAAATTTCATAAAAAAACAAAGTGTTGGCTATTTTCTAAGCTGCCTTTGATGGAAAATTCAACTATTATTTTTACCATAATTTCAAACCAAAAACAGCTATTTTTTTCTAAAAAAAAAGGCATCACTGACTCACACACACTCCTATTTGCTGTGCATTTGTCATGTGCTTCATGTGTCAAAGTCAAATCAATCCACGCCATCGACACGCTTTTCGACACACACACATACACACATTCATACCCACTCATAAGCCACTTGCACCCCACACGACACCCTACGCTGCAGTGAGAATCACTGGGGAAGGCAGCTGTGTAGGTGGGTCATGCCAAGAAAAGACCAATATGCAAATAAATTGCCACCAAAATGGATAATAAACTTCGGGTATCGCTCGTAAATTGTGTGCCATACAAATGCACTGAGAGAAATCGTTGTGTAAAAGAATATCGATTAGTCTTATTTTTTAATGAATCATTCACAGTTTTTATTACACATTCCCATTGGATGCAAGAACAGTTCAGTTACTGTGGAACCTCGTAACTTTTATTTTTTATATTAAAAACAACACTTATTTAAAAAATAAAAAATGATTTAGCAGTTTTTGAATAAAATTTGAATAAAAGCAATATTTTATAAGAAAATTAAAAAATGCTTTTGACAATAAAAATGCTAATTACTCTACTAAAGATTCTACTACTGATATCATGTTAATGCTAATATTATTCTTAATAAGAATAAAGAAAAAGGCTTCAATCAAATATTGGTAATATCTTCAAAATAGACTTGTCTTTTATGTATACCTCTAACCCAGGCCTTCTTTTTTTCTCAGTGTAATCATTAAGATACAATCCATTGAATGCAAACAACTTTAACTGAACTCATTACCAAAGTAATGTTCTGTTTGCTCATGCTACAACTTCTTTGTACAAAGTTGGCAATTGCACGATTCGATGATGGGTAAACACATCAAGAGACTTTACCCCTATTCGGGGTTAACTCTTCGTATGTATTGTACTTGCCCCTTCCCACATAGGGTACTTTGGTTTGTTTCTTGCTCAAATTTACTGTCGGGATCCGTTTAGATACTATAATTTTATTAGTACTTTGTCAGTGCTGTCAACTTTTGACTACCAAAAAAAAACTGTTTTTTGTGCAAAGAAAGTCGAAAAATTCTTAATTTTCTAAAAAAATCTTTAAAAAAATTATGTTATTCATGTCGTTTCTAAAACTAACATGAGTTTATCTCACATATTACAAATTTTAAGAAATATACCTTAAATAAATTTTAATAAATGTTGTTTTATGTTTTAAAGCAAGCCAATAAATAATGGTTTTGAAATTCATAATAAATTTATGAAGGACAATTTTTGTGACCGAAAAATTGAACTTTTCAGAAACACCGGATATATCATCAAAATCGCTATAGATTTGTGTAAGATCCCTGTATAAGAATTTTTTTCTTTTTTTTTTATAAATTTTTAATAATTTATATGGGTATATATTTTTTTAAGGCTCGTTATGGTTTATCAATATTAATATTTAAAAATTATGTTCAACCTAAAAATTTCCATTTTTATTATTATTATTTTTTGTTATTATAAAAAACACGAAAAATTTTAAAACTGAAATTAAAAAATTCAGGATTCCCGCAGCTCGCTTTTTTATCCCGCAAATTAAAATTTTAAAAAAGTCAAAATTGACGGGACAAATTCTGTTCTGATGGCATGTGGATGTGGGGATTTTCGTTCGCTTGAAAGTATGCAACAATGGGGCGCATTACCGTTATAATTTGTTGATTTACCGTTGCCCCAAACAACAACAAATAATGGGTGTTACCACTATAAAGGCCTTGAGTCTAGACTCTAAAGACTCACACACATGTAAGCACTTTTTATCTGTTATATCATTGGGCAACCCTTTTCAACAGGGAACTCTAGCTTCTCTGGGGCTTTATACCCGATAAGCAGACAGTAGTTGACGCCGTACTGCAGCCAGCAGGGTCAGAGGTTACGGTACCGTTGCGGTCTTCTCAGTACAAGTTTGTTAAAAAGAAAATGTGATAAGCTTGGCAACCCTAATGCAAGACATTTGACAACAAGTAAAATTTTTTTATTATAGTATAGATTTTCAGAGAAAAAATATGTGTCTGTTTTATTAATGTTAAAAGGGTTTGAAATAGAGTAAAGTGGAAAACCTGACAGCCCTACTTTACTGTGTGATTTGTGGCACTAAAGTCGAACAATAGTTTTAGTGAACGAAATTATGTTTCAGTTTTAAATAAATTTATTTTAAATGTTGCAGTAAAATTTAGATAATAGACGTGGCAAACTCTTTGAGTATATACTAAAAACATAAGCGTATGAAAATTCGGAAAGGTCCATTCTTAAAATAATATAATTATGTAAATGAGTGAAATAGACTTACTTACCACATGTGTCAATTCAATAAAATTTTGGCAACTCTATTCGTAGACTTATACAACTTTAATATTCTCATTTCTTAATTAAAAGCGTTATTAAGCCAACTAATTTGATTTTAAAATTAATTAAACTTAAAATATCTGGCAACCCTATTCACAAAATACGTATCAAATAAATTCTTTTTTATATATAGCATCCTAAACAACATGATTCTTATGTACTTCCGCTTTGCAGTACTTTTAAGCACAGTACATTTTTAAAACTTGGCAACCCTGAGTATTATATATGTATGTACGTACATATATATTGTATGTGTAAAATTAAATATATATTCTATACATATCAAATTATTATAAAGTATAACATGCAGATTAAATCCATTTTATAGATATAGTTGAAAATGTGACAACCCTGTCCACAAATTGCGTTATAAGACCCCTTAAAAGTACATTGACTAATTTCCACACATTTTCTATGGCTTTTATGGAAATTCTTATAGGGATTTCTTTAGATTTCCTTGCTTCTTCAACTTTGAACACTGTCTCACTTTAATGAAAACCCATCACAAGTAATTTTATCACGTCTTTAAAATGTATACCCATATTTGTTGGTCCTGTTGCTGCTGCTGTTGATGATGTTGAGGTTGCTGTTGAGAAGAACTTGGCAAAACCAAGCCGAATTCCGAATTTCTTAGGCCACGTCGAGGAATGCGAGCAGAAAAAAAATAAAAAGGAAATGAAAATGAAAACAAAAGGGAAACGACTTCTTGAGGCAATCAACAAACTCAAGTTTCCAAGGCGAACCGATGAAATGTGTGTTGACAAATTGCCGACAATGTCAGTTCGCATTGGTAGAGGCAATAGACTAGGGGATAGGGTAGGACGAACTCTACACAAGTCTAGCGGTTTTATTGACAAAACATGGACAAATTAGATAGGGACTCAACCAGACTGCGATTGAGGTTAAGTTGACATTTTTCAACTGCATAAGCTGATAAAGTCTTAGATTGTAAAGATTGAGCTTGGTTAGAAAATAGCTCATCGAAAACTGAATAAATTAAGAAAGTTTTGCTTATTACTGCTTGAGTTAAATCTTAAAGATTGAGGTAAAGCTAAAGCAAGCTAACCTCAATCTAACGGCATTCTGAAAATTGTTTGCTTCATATATATATTTAAAATTTATATTACTCTGGTTTTTTTATTTTTACATAATCATTTTTCATAAACACTTTTTTTTTTTGTTAAACTTAAGCATAAAATATTATTAATGTTAGCACAATACATAATTATATATATATATATATATATATGTATTTATATATATATAGTATGTTAAAAATTACGTTTTAGATTTACTTTATATTTTGTTTTACATTATTTAGCTTTAATTATTTTCTTGTTTGATTTGCTTAAAAACCGTGTCAGGGTTATCTCACTGTACCTACAATTCGATCCCAAATGTGAACAGTGTGTTCTACAAGTACACTTCGTATATGTATATGTTTGTATGTGTGTGTGTGTGAGTGTGTAGAGTTGTGTATTCTACAATGAAAGTAAACAAAACTGTATCTAGTTAAGATTGAAGAGAAGCAAATTGCAGCACAGAGAGAAAGATCAAGAATGAAGACTCACTGAATACTCATATCATTTAAAATATATTTATATTTATGTACAAAACATCGTAAATGTTTATTAAACACGCTAAATAAAAATAGAGAATACACAACTCTACACAAATATAATTAGTTTAATTGTTGTTTATTCATATTATTATTATTAATTGTTTGTTTGTTTGATTTCTTTTCGTTAGACTTAATTAACTGAACGATTTAGGTTCGGTTCTGTTCCATCGCAGCGACTTCTAAAAACTTAAAAAAAAAAACGGATAATATAAACGCAGATGGTTTAAAATGGATAAAAGTTTGGGCATAAATATTAAGACATAAAAAACATAAACAAAAGTTATTGCAATTAAATAACATAGATAATTTAGTTGCCTACTCGTAAAAAGTTACATAATTAACATAATAATAATAATATTAAGATAACAAGCAAAAAATCGAAAGACATTGAAATGGAAATTGAAAAGCTAATTGAAAATTGTTTGTATGTTGTCGTTAGCGACCAACTAGTCAAGAGTGTTGTGGGTGGTGGGCGATTTGGGGGGGGGGGGGGGTGTGTGTACTTTTTATAGAACCATATTCAATTGCGTTAGATTTCAATGCTCTGTTTTTGTTTTTCATTCAAAACTTATTAATTCTTTTTTTTGTTTATCAGCTACTAATTGCTATATTACTAAGAATTGTTTCAAACTTTTTGTTGCTTATGCTATTAAATAAATATATATATACATATATATTTTTTCTAAATATATATATATATACATATATATATATATTTATATATATATATATATATATGAATATATATATCGTATTTATAAGTATGTGTGCGCATATCGCATCGTATTACGATATGCGCTCTCATCGAATCACGTTCTTTATATATGTATTGTATATATCATAATATTGTTGTTGTTTTCTTCTTAATTTTTTGTTTTTTTTTAATATTGAATTATTAGGCGATCTGATTGTTGTTTCTCTCTCTCTCTCTCTCTCTTTCTATCTATCTTCATGCTTCTTCTTTTTTTGTATGTTTAACAGACAGCAATTGTTGTTGATGTTGTTGTCGCAGTAAATGTTGTTGTTGTTGTTGATTTGGTTGTTATATTGTTAAACCGATATTATAATTCCATGTCTCTGGCCTCATCCTCACTATAATCAGACATACTGGACTCACTGTCGCTGCTCTCACGCTCCTGCTGCGCCGCCCGCAGTGCATCCTCGGTCGCATACCGTTGCACATAGTCGGCGACCTTGCGATGATATTCCTCCGGCTCATGCAGGTACAGGGCGGCCGCATCTCGATTTAATGGATCCACCGGATTTGGATATGTGAGCAGTTGCGGTAAAAATGATTCGAATATATTTGATAAATCATATAATGCTGTCCAGGCCTGATTGATCACATCGAGGCAAACGGTGCCCGATGATTCGTCAATATTTGGATGATAGATTTTATTCACAAATCCAATGCTCGGTGATTTAAATGGATAATTGTCGGGCAGATAGACGCGCACCTTCCAAACGCCGCCCTCGTAGGGCGTGCCCTGGGGCCCAAAGAATTTCACGTGGAATTCGTTTAAGCCACCGAGGATGGTCACCTCGTGTTTTGATTCAATTAGCTTGATGACGTCATTGTCCATGCGTCGTTTACCAGCACTTGGCGAGGACATGTTTTATATTTTTATTATTTTTATGATTATTATTATTAATTTTAATTTAGTTATTGATCGATTTTTTGTTTAGGGATGATCGTGTGTCGTCGCTTTATTTTTATTTTTATTATTTTTTTTTTTTGGTCTTCTCGTTATCGTTGTATCCACTAAGGCTAAGGCTAAGGCGGTGATTGTTGTTGTTGTTGTTGTATGTTGCTCATTTATTGCTATTGCTGTTGGTTTTGCTTGTTGTTCTGTGTTTTATTTCTATTTTTATTGCTCCCCACTAGCTTTTCCACTATGGCCGCACACACACATTGAAAAATTGTTGGAGGAGCAATCGCAGCTGCTGCCGTCTGCCTGTAAAATAAACGAAAATTGTTATTATCAGCTTAATATATAGAGCGTGTATGTGAGTGTGTGTGTGTGTGTGTGAATTATCCTTATCAATGCTATCAGGCATGCTGTGCTGTGCTGACCATGAGGCTGCACTGCTGCGGCTGCAGGCGAATCTCGTCTATTCAAATAGAAATTGAAATGTAGGTCAAATGAGCATGCTTGCTCGCTCACACTTGCACTCCACCATCACACGCATTTGCACACAGCCTAAATAACAGAAACTATGTCAGCGTCGCAGCAGCAGAAGCAAAAGCAAAAGCAGCAGCAGTGGCAACAATACCAACAACAAAGCGTGACGTCGATAAACAAACGTGCGCTGCTCCTCTCCTCACACTCTCTCTTGCTTACTTTGGCTCTCCACCTACATCCTGCACACCAAGGTGAATTTAGTCACAAGGTGACGTATTGCCCACAGCTGCTCTCTTTTCCGTATACTTTATCTTAGCATTGACAGTATATGTACATCTTGCATATTTAAAAATGTTTAAGTAAATAATATGTTATCTTGTCGTAAGGGATAACAGCGCGAAATTCAGAACTAAAACGCATCAAGGACAATCGCAAACATTTCTTATTGCATACTTTCAGGCTGACTGTCAATCATACATATGTAAATGAAATGCAAATGTCTCAATTCTATTTGCTGTTCCTCTCGCATACACCATTCACTTGCCTCAGTTTTATTTTTGCTCATTATTTATATTTTTTTTTTCTTTTTCCGTTTGTTTCCAAACAAGCTCAGCTGTTTAATGTTATTGGCTGACTCGCCTGTTTGCTGAGTAAGAGCGAGCGAGTGAGAGAGTGTGTGCGAGTGAAAAGTTAAAAGCAACCCCCGTGACAGTTGCAAAATATCAACAAATATACAGTACGCCCAACTATAGTTAAACACAACACAAACTCGACAACGCTTAATTATTTTGTTTTCTTTCATCCACATCTACATCTTTAGTATAACAACTGTTAAAGTTGCCGCCATGTCTGCTTTTGCGAAGCCTTCGTGAGTTAACTCAGACACGTATTAGTATATATGTATGCATATGTTTTCTTTAGCAGCTGTGCTGACTGGGCGGTTAACTGTCAACACACACTGTGCAGTGTACACGCTGGTCAAGCTATGCTCTCTTTTGGGATGAGCTAATGCAACTATCTCTCTCGCTCTCACGAGTCTCTTGTTGTTTGTGTACATACAAGCTACAGTGGAGCTTTTCACTTTGAAAATTAATTTCTGACTTGATCTGTTTTTAAGCTTTAGCAAGTTTCACTGTACTCATACACACACACAGCCACATAAAAGAGAGAAGCTTCAATATGTTGTTGTTATATTTGCTTTGCCTTTGCTGTTTTGTTGTTGCTGACTCTCAGCTGCGTGTTGGCCTCTCAATGCCAGTGTATGCGTGTGTATGGAGCCCACGCTCTCTCTGTGCTCTGGAAGATCAACAGCAGCAACAACAACACATCGTTGACTAACCAAATGACACTCAGCTGCAATTTCGTTTAAGACATTGTTGTTGTTGCTGCTGCTGCCGTGGAGGACCGTGACTGTCTAATAATGATGGCACAATACATACATATGTATATATTTGTTTCTTTTCTGATATATATTTTGAATATTTCGTTTTGGGGCAAGAAGCAAGCGAATAAACAGCGTAAAAGAAATCAAATTTGAAAATGAAATGAAAACTGTTGCGTATGTATGTATGTGTTTTCTCTCTCTATATTCTACCAATGTCCGCTCTACACTCCCCACTGTCTTCTTCACCCCACAGACAAACACACTCACAAACAAAGAGACACACGCAGCTGACTGCAATTCATTTGTATTGCATTTTCAGATAATTACGAAACTTTTTAAAAACAATTTCAACAAAAACACGCACACACCCACTGACATGGCACATGCACACACTGATACGCACACAATGCCTGAGATAACATACAGATTGTTGTTATATATTTTTTCTTTATTTTGCTTTTGCTTTGTCTTTGTTTTTTGTGTTATTTCTTTACTTTTGGGGCCGTTATTGTTGTTGTTTTGTTGGTGTTGCTGCTGCTGTTAAAATTGGAGATCGCGTTTGTGTTTGTTGTCTCTGTGCTGCTGGTTTGACTTTTGATTTGATTTTGCTCTTGTTTCGTTTTGTTGTCTACTTCAACTAGTTACTGAAAATTAACTGACAACAGAGTTTGGAAGCCCCCAGCGAGCAGCACACGAACATCTGAAAGCAGCATAAGAAGCAGCGCACACACAAGCAACGACGACAACAAGCAAACGGCAACAGCAACTGCGAGGGAGCGCGCGTTCTCTCCCTCGCAGGCATTGAGAACGAGAGCGAAAGAGAGCTGAAGCGAACTTATTGAGGGAACGCTACGCGTCAACCTGCTGCCACAGCAAACGAAAGATAGAGAAAGAGAGAGAAAGACAGAGAGAGAGACTGAGAGAGGTCGTGAGAGAGAACGAACTAAAGAGAGGCCCCCACAAAAGCACATGTACAAAGAAAATCATAATAACAAAGCGAGAGCCAAAGTCAAAACAGCAACACCAACAACAAGAGTAACAGCAGCAGCGAAACTATACAAACAATATTAGGCGAAAGAGCAGCAGTAAGCAAAAACAACAACAACTTGTCCACGATTCTGCCAAAGCAACGAAAAGCTATATATGTACATAATCAAGGACAGCAGCTGTAAAGCACACACGACGCTAAATGCAACACACACACACACACACATGGACAACAACAAAGCAAATGCAAAAAACAAACCGAGCCACGCCGAAGCTTTCAATGCCCTTCATTTCCCCAACAACCAACGTTTTGTGTTAATTCGCAGTGACGCACAAGTCAGTCCCTTTCCCCCTAAGTTATCCCTTTTCCCGCACTCTCTCTCTCATTCAGCTCATATGTAGTTAGAAATTGGAAGTTCGTTAACAAACTGCAATGGGAATTGATTTAAGTGTTAAACTAACGGGGTCAAATGCATACACATGCACATTACATACATGCATATAAGACATGTGAGTTAGTATGTGTGCAAACTTCTTGTAAGTTCACGTTAAGCTTGCGCATGAACGCATTTCATGGATTCTGTGTAATCTATTTTGTGTGTGACACCTTCGCCTCCTCCAACCCACCGCCACAAACCTTTTGTCCACCACTGGCAACAAAGGGCACAAAGGGTCATTGACTGCTTATTTAAGTGCATAATAAGACAGGCAAATAGCGGTGGAGTGGGGTGGTTAAATATGGGCTAAGGCCAACGGCAATTTGGAAATGTTGAAAATGTCTTAGTTAACATTTCAATAGAAACTTTTATGTGATTGTGTTTGTGTGTCTAACATTTTCGTTGCTGCTGATTAGATTTAAAACGCAAAAGCAAAAGCAAAAAAAAGAAAGGGAAAAGAATTCATAAACACAACGCAATAAGCATGTGCAAAGCAAAGTGCGTAGTAGCAAAAACAAGAAATAAGAAAAGCAAATAAGAAATGCTTCTTGCCAATTTCATTATACATATGTATGTATTTAAATTTACTTTTTACTGATAACAGTTAAGCATCTGTAAGCAAAAAGGGCAGCAGACACAAAGGAAACCAAAAGGATATACACACACACACAGGCAGACAGCAAGCATAGAATTATTGGATACACAAACCAAAAACAACAAAAACTAAATTACAATGGCTATTTTAGCATTTGCACCCAACGACATGGAGTGAAAGAGAGCGACGTGCGAAGAGAGAGCAACAGAATCAGAAGACAAAACAAAAACTGCAAGGGCTGACTACTGATGTACATATGCATACACACACACACACAAATTCAAATATCTATGTAAAATTACAATGTGCCTACGTAAGTGCAATATTGGGGCGTACAATGAACAATGCCAATTTTCGTATTGAGCCAAGAAGAGTTAGAATCGTCGATTAAGCAGTGCGGCGATCTCTTGGCTGACGTGCACCCGTTGTTGTTTTTTTTATTATTATTGTTGTTGTTTTACTCACTGTCTCACCCCCTCCAACAATATGCACTTACATACACACACAAGCACACACACACATGTACGCAAACATGCGCAGACATTGCATTCATTTGCAAGACCTTTGACTATTAAATACTTCATGTGTAATTTTGGTATTTCGCAAAAACTAAATTGGTGCATTTCATTGGCCATGGGGTACCTTTTAATAATGATTTTCTCCGTATTATTTTCCTTGTTGTTGTTGTGGTCGATGATGATTTTGTGTTGGCTGCCGCCTTTGATTTTTACGCTTCGATACTTCTCCACATTGTTGTGTGCACCGACCGCCTGTGCATTTTTTCACGTTTTTCTTTTTTTTTCTTACTTTATTACGAAAGCGACAATTGTTTAATAATTATTGTTTAATGTCTCAACATATAGAAATGCACTGCGTTGCTATCGCTCCATTCGTCGTTTACTTTTGTCGTCTTCTACCGTTTCTGCCTGATGTCTTCGGCTTTCCAGCTGTTATGCTCTCCGCAGGCTGTTAATGTTAATCGATATAACTCGATATACTCGATGAACAAGAAATTCAAATTTTGCATATCGAAAACAAATGTAATCGTTCTTACAACGTCCTTGCGTATACATATCGATGTTGCTTAGCAGGGTACTCAGCTTAAAAAAGTTTGTAAGTTGGAAGAAACACTATGTGGAAATCGTTATGCTTGGCATATTTTTTTTTATAAATATTTGATTTTTAATAGTTATAAGAAAATGAATAACTTAGTGATTACAGAGATGTAACGTTTTTTGCAGGCATTAACAGTGATTGGCATACTGTGCGCTGTTAAATAAAAGAGCAGTGCTGCTAAATGCCGAGCAAACGAGCAGTGTGGCAACGCTGTCATTGCACTGGCAACACTGCCGATATGTGCAAGTCGTATATACACAAAGAAAATTGATAAAATTCAAATAAAAACATGAAATTTATTGCAACCGACTGCTGATGCACACAAGCCACTAATCACCCGCAAGCACTGAGCACAAAACCACAAAACAAACACATACACACACACACACACATTACAATAACAAGTGGGGGGGTCGCGCATACACACACACACACACACACATATACGTACCGCTAACAAAATGGTAAGTCTAAGGCCAAAAAAAAATAAAATGAAATGAAATAGATAGAAAATGAAAATTATAATATTGCAAATGCCACATTAATGCGTCATCCACAACCACAGCACGCCGCATCGATGACGTCGGTGGAGGTGCTGTTGAATGAATTCTACCAGCCGACGACGAGCAATGCAAGGAAGCGTGAAATCGAAACGAATCTTTTGGCCTTCAAATCGCAGCCAGAGGCATGGCAACTATGTCTGCGGGTCGCCACGGCCAGCAACAGTTTCACGGAGAATCAATTTCTATGGTTCTTCAGCACATCAACACTGGAGCATACGATAACGCGTCGTTGGACACAGCTGACGAGCGCGGATCGAAATATGCTCAGGGAGACGCTGTGGAACAGTTACGCCCAATTGGCGATTTTGAATTGTGCCCGACGGCATCGCGATACGTTGGCCCAGCTGATTGCGTTGCTGGGGAAACGCGAGTTTCCCGAACAGGATCCCAATTATATGAAACATTGCATGGAATTGACCAAAACACGCTTCGTACTCGGCATCAATTTGTTGCGCGTCACCTCCGAGGAGGTTGTTAGCAATCGTGGCGACCTAACCACCGAATGGAAACAATACTTTCAATTGTGGTAAGCACCAACACAATCATCAACATCATCATCATCATCATCATAATCATCATCAACTCATCAGCTCATATTGTGACTCAATCCCGCGAGTTTTGAGATTGCCTTCAAATTCCTTTTTATACGCTTGCTGTTGGTGTTATAAATCCATCACGAAATGTGTAATGCATTAAAGAAGGCGTGGCAAATGCCCATTAAGTATATATGTACGATCCAAATCGATATAGACATGTCCGTCTGTTGTCTATGTAAACTTGTCGTTGCATTTTGAAACGATCTTGATAAAACTTGTTACAGTTTCGTTTTTTTTTTGCTTTGTACATATTTATGTAGCAATCTTATACATAGGTAATATTTAATATGTAAATTGTTATTGTATATCTGAAATTGTCCTATACAAATTCTGACCAAAATTGATATCATCGAACTGTCACAGGATTAAATCTTCGGCGTGCCGTAGATAATCATTATATATGTCTTGTTTTTGATTTGTAAGTTACCCTCATGTTTTGTGTGTGTTTGTTTTTTATTGTTTGCCTGCTCTGTGTAGCATTTCCATGTGTATTCCCGATGTTATGGACTTGATCACCAAATATCTACTAATCGCCGTTTGTCATATCAATGGTAAAGACATCCAATCAACAATTCCCAGCACATTCATGGACTTCAGTCTAACCACAGCGCTGCCAAATGACAATCAATTAAGGTAACTAATGCAAATTCAATTAAAATTATGAGTGCTCAAACTAATTGCTTCAGATTCTTTAGATATATATACTCTAAAAGGATATAAATAGTCAGATATGTTGAACTTCTGTTGTGGATTCAGCAATTCAGTTTTGGATTCTCAGTTTAAGCAATTTATGTCTGTTTTCTCCAACACCTGAAGAAGCTGAAGCTGAAGGAAGCACATTTTATAAATATTTAAGCTAGCTAAAATTGATTTACTTATCGAAGCAGTCTAAGTCTACAAACAAAATTGTTGTTTAATTTATTATTTAGTTATTAATATTGATCGTTTATAGTTAATGAGTTTACAAACAAGTTTATAGGCATTTTTTTTTTTTGTATTTATATTGTTATTTATGAATTGTATTTAATTTAAAGATTACCCATATTTTTAATTTTTTAAATATATAAACTAATAATTTGCAAATTTGATTGCAGTTCCTCTGTGCTGGAGCTGCTCGGCTGTGTGCAGCATTTGGTGTCCTGGATACGCACTGATCTGTTCTCTGAGTATTTCCTAATGAGCATACTCGACTTGTCGCAATGGCGCCAGGACAAGGAACCCATTTCATTGGCCGCCCTATCCGTGCTGAACGAGCTGCTCTATTTGCAGAAACCATTGCCCTATGCGGGCACATTGATCAATGGCGTTAGTGGATTGCTCGAGCAGCACAATAGCACGAAGCATCAGAGTGAAATGTATAGCGATAAGTTTCGTGAACTCTTGAGACTTTATAGCACCAAATATGCGGGCAAATTGCTGCAGGAGCCCGAAATGCTCGAGTCATTTCTCGATCAACTCTATCGATGCACCATCAAATGTAAGAAACATGCATTATATAAATTGTATTCCTTATCAAATGTAAATCTATCTCTTGTAATGCCAGTGCACGGCGCTCTCGATTTTACCGAGAAACTGGATATTTGGACACCCATCATAAAGGTGATTGCCCAGCAGCCGGGACGCATGACAGCTTATCATGGCGACATTATGATGAAGCTGGTGGATGAGATAATGCGACGCACACAATTTGAGATCAACAAGCCGGAGCTAGAGCTTCTGGACAATGAACTCATGGAGGATGATGTGCGTATGCAACACTCTCAATTTTATTTCATTTCATTTCTATGTAGATTCCAGTTGTTTAGCTGGAAACTGAAATCTGTTTGTACCAATTCGAGTGATGTTTTTTTAAGTTGATATATAAAATTTCAGACTTATATGTTTCAACTCAGATATCTTACACATTTAGTTTAAATAGTCCGCACACCAAATTTTATTCTATCACTTTCAACATCTGCCAAATGAATGATTTAATCTAATTTAATGTTTATATAGAAGTGCATTAAGATATATGAATTTTCCCTAGATATATTTCTCAATAATGATAGCTTACTTATTAACTTTTGTTTTATTACAGACTCCTACAACGGAGTGGCAGCAGTTTCTCGACCAGTGCTTTGAATGTCTGGCCCTCTTGGCGAGCACACGTGGTGCTCATATTGTATTTGCACAAGTATTTGCACATTGGTCGCGTCCGCAAACGTATTTGCTATCGCTGGAATTGGCGCTGGATCATGGCAGTGGGCGTTGCTATGAGGCGGCCCGGAAACTCAAAATGGCAAATGTCGGTGAAATATTAAGAGATTTTGCGACCGTCTGTCAGGCGGTGGTGCGACTGGCGCCATTGATGGACACAGCGACAGCTGCCGCGGATGTGGTGGATGAGATGGAAAGCCAACTGCAGGTGCTGTCCGATAGATTGCTGCAAACGTTGCAGCTGCTGGCCAGCAATCGTATCGGCAGCTACGATGCGGACAAGGCGAGCTTTCAGACTGATTTGGATAACCTGTAAGTAGCCATATATCGATCAAGAAATAATGTATCGTTAACTTATTAATTTTAGAAATATTGAATAGCAAATGCTTTTGATATAAAGCAGCAATAAGCAGTCAGGAGCTTGAAAAATTAATGTTGTTGTTTTTATTATCATATTTACTGGGCTTAAAAGAGCCCTACACGGGGTAAAAGTCTAGTGACGTAAGCATTTTCAAGACCCAAAATATTTTATATCCAATTTTGTTACAACCAATATTAAATTTAATTTATGAATTATTTTAAACTAGTTAAACGAAAGAAGTTTAGCATAAAGATGCAGAAACTTTTTTCTTCAATTTATAATTATTATTTAGCTTACTAATTATAAATGTGAAACTTGAATAGATTAATAAATAGGGTATGTTTGTTAAAAGTTCCAGCAATATTATTCAGAAGAAAAAGAGCAATTTATTATTATTAATTGACTCACTAATGCAAAATGCGATACTTGCAATTAATATTGAATTTTTTTTTTTTTTCGTTGATTTTCTTCTAGCTACGCTCAAGTTTTACTGGCCATACGCAGCATATTTCCGCTGTCGAAATCGCTGAACAGCGAACAGCTGCTGCATCGACTCTTTGCCATATTGGGCAGCATATTTGCGTGCAACAATTCGTTGTCGGCTGCCTCGCCGATTGTGCAGCAGGCGGCGAGCGAAGTGCTGCTCTTCATAGCGACTGTGATACGACCCAAGTGTCTGCTGGACATACCCGAGATTCAAAGTTTAATGCAGGCGGGACCACGCCTTGGCGCCCAATTGCCGCGCCAGGTGTGCATCAATGTGCACATTAGTCTGGTCAGCTATATGGTATTGCCATGGAAATCGGTTCTCGAACCGCAACAGGACTATCCCCGACGTCTTTGGATGCTCCGGGAATATATCGATTCATTGGCACGCAATTTCGTTGAGCTCGATTTGGCAGCTGCGGGTGAGAGCAAAGTGGCAGCCACAACACTCAGTCTGCTGGGCACTTTCACCGCTCTCATCGAGTATTTTAAGGCGACGGGCGCCAATGCCAAGGACATGCTGGCCACCACATTCAAGGTGAGCCGCATCAACAGCTTTAAACTGTATTTTTAATTAGATCTTATTACCCTAAAAACGATGAAAATTTCCAAATTTGTTATGTTACGCAACAAATGTTCAAATGTAGGAGATTAGTAACAGGACCATCGGAAAAAGTATCGATATTGACATCGGAAAAGATATCGAACATAGAAAATTTAAAATATCATTCATAAGAATAATGGAAGAAAGTATTAATATATGCACATTAGCAATGTAAAAAAGTATTCCATAAAATATTAAACCTAGGCCCATTTGTCCAATATCTAGTTAAAGGATATGATTAGAAGATTGGATATTCTATCTCTATCTAATACTGTCACTCTCTCTCTCTGTCTCTTTGTAGCCCATATTGAACAAGGCGCTGGTCATATTCAATAGCTATGGACTGAGCAGCATTGCAATGGCCATAACCGTGGCGGAGTTCAGCTTGAGCATGTTGCGCACATTGCCGATGCATTTGGGTGCCCAGTTTATCAAGGAGATGATAACGCTGTTTATCGATGTCAGCAGCAGGTGAGTGTCAACTCTCTCTCTCTCTCTCTCACAATGGATCTCTTTCTAAACCATTTACGCATTCATTTTCATTAGGGAGCAACTGACGCTGAGTCGCTTGGCTGTCATGGAGAAGGTGCTGCAAATGTTTCAACTGTGCGTGGAGCAACCGGGCAGCGCCTCCTTGGCCCTATTGCCCAACATTTTGGCCTTTAGCACGCAGCAGATATTGCCGCTGTTGCAGCAACAAAATGCGGCCACCGACAGCAGCGAAATTACCAGTCTGCTTTTTGCATTGTTCGACAGGTGAGTGAATTGAAATATTTGAATGATTCACTGCATGCTAAACGAATTGGGTGGATTAAAAGTTTAAAAACAAGAATTATGACATAAGTTGCATTTTTTAATTTAATCAAGAAACATAATTTTGTATTTAAAAAAACGTTGCAGAGTAAATATTTCAAAATATATGTTTGAATCTATTTTTTATTTTGGACTTTTAAAATAGAATCTAAAAGTAACTTTTCTTATCTAAGTTTAATTTTAATATTAATGTGTGCTGCTGAACGCAGAGTGTGTCAATATCTCAATACGTAAATTGTTAATTTAAAATTCCTAACTTTTAACTTTTCTTTTTATGTTTGAAACAGTCAAGAAATGTATCTTATTTTTGCATAAAATACTCTTGACAGTAAATAAATAAAAAATCATTATTAAATAAATGTCAAATCGGCAACGTAAAAAGTACTCAAATGAGCTAATATTCTTGATTTAAAAAAAAAGCAAACACATGAATTTTTTTAACTAAAATATATATATATATTTTTTTTAAATGCAATAATCCTAATATCAATTGGAATTTTTTTTTCAGCGTGCTCACCTACAAGTGGCAGTTCTTTTATAAGAACCAACTGAGTAATAGCCATGGTAGTAATGCGACAGCAAATGGCCAACAGCAGTCGCAGAATTTCAATTGCAGCGACAATTTGCATCCGGATAACTTTATGGCCATTATGAATGCATATGGCCAGATGTTGGTCAGCGGCACAGATCCGAGCAATGTGCGCAGTGTGCTGCTCTCGATGCAGAATGTGAACGAGCGAAGTCGTTTGTATCAGCGTGCATTGTTCAAGGAGCATCTATTGGCATCCTTTCAGCGTGCCCTGCTCAATTTACTGCTCAGCGGCGAGGGTGCATTGCATTTTGATTTAATTGCCCAGGCACTGTATGCAATGGGCCAAGTCGATCGACGGCAATTGCACGAGAGTCTTGTGAATGCAGCGCTGCCCGTGGCGCAAACAGCGCTCGAGGATATATGCCAGACAACTGTAAGATCTTGAAATATTTCTTCATCTAACTATTACTAAAATTGTATTTTCTTTTTAGGACATTCCAACGTTTACGCAGAAACTGACACAGCTCATGCAAGATGCGCACTGTGCGCATCTAAATGAAACAACGTAGACTGTAGCCTATATACATATATATATCAATTGGAACAACAAGACATCCTATAAAGAAAAAGAAAAACTCTAAATTGAACACTCTGTCACAAACAATAATTTGCCTTAGTTCTGTCTTTGTCTGTTTAACTATTTATCTGTTTATCTGTATGTGATTTCATTTTATGTTCATATGTATATAGCTGTACTTATTAATGTCTCTACCACTCTTTTACACACTCTCCCTTCTCACTCCCACTCTATGTTTCTATCTCTGTCTGTTATATACATATTTGTGTATTTGCAGTTTCATGTTAAGTTTTTGTGTTCCTTTTGGAGAAGATCCTTCAATCAAATGCGATCTACAAACAACAATTTATAAAAGACAATGTTAGCTTGTAATGCAATTCCGTTATTTAAAACAAAAGTAAAACCTACATTAATATATTAGTTATTATTAATATTACATAACTATAATTATAATTATGATTATTATATTATTATTTAACTACATTATTATCACATGCAACAGCAGCAACAACACAAATTCGATAAAAGTCATATACATATATATATTAACTATATACTTCCCATAAAGTGCATAAAATTAGCATTATTCGCTTCCAAAATCGAACTATAGTTTGCGACGCGTCGTCATAAACAATTAACATCAACAAGTTTTAATTGCATTCATTTTATTTATTATATAACGAAATTCAAATTAGATATGTATATGCACATATATACTTATATATATATATGCATTTTCACGATTCGATCGTGTAACGCTACAACAATATCATGCATAACCCAATCTTAAGTATTCCTTTCTTTATCACCAAATTCAATTCGATTCGAGAACCAAAACATCATTCTAAAATTTGATTTTTGTTTCAAAATGCATTTTTGTGAAATAAAAAGAAATATATTAAAAAATCTATATGACAACTGTTTTTTCAATTTGCTATAATTTATTTATCGAATTGCTTATACAGACTGTGCCCAATAGCATTGAACGAAAAGGGCAGTTAATACCCTGTACTTATTTAAAATGACTAGATAAACACTTAATTTTATCAAAAAAGTAGGTGAGTTAATGAAAAAGTTGATTGATTTTTTTTTGAAGTTAATAATAGCTAGATTCAGCATATTATTATAGAATAGTAAGTTAGAAATTACCAGAAAATACAAAACAAGCGCCATCTAGCGCTTAAAGCGCTCACTAAGTTTTTCAAATATTGAGATGAAACTTAAAGAAACGACATATTTTGGAATATTATAAAACAAATGTAAAGAATAAGTTTTTGTATGAAAATAAATATAAAAAATGGAAAAGAACGAATTAGATTTGTACCTAATATATATTTTTCTACTAATTCATTCTTTTCCTCATGAAATTAAAATCGAACTACCCAAAATTCTTCATATAAGACGATGTATCTTATCTATAAATCACATGGGCTCCAATTAGAATACAATACCCATAAGAAACCAGTTGAAATTGTGCAGCTGCTGTCAGGAAGAGCACATCTCTAGGCTCAGGCTAGGTAAAAGTGTGGTTATGGTGCGAGTTAAGAGGTAGTTGGGATAGACAGAAGGCAGTTGCCGTCACGCGTTCCACACGCGTTGCGACAGAACAATAAAGAAACGAAATTAATCCAATCTCAAATGTAAATAAATAGAAAGGAAGAGCACTTAAAATTCAACAACAACAGGAACAGATCAACCGAGAGGGAGAGCAGACACCAGACTAAGAGAAAGAGAAAGAGAGAGGGACAGAGGGAGGGAGGAAAAGAAGGGAGGTAGCGGATATATTAAGGGCAGAGAGACAGGGAGCAAGTCCTTAAAAGCGACAGCTTCCTCTTCATTGTTTCTGCCCATTTCGGTTTTTGCATTCGCTTTCAGGTGTCGCAGACAAAGGGAAACAAAGTAAAAATGCGATGCGACACGCAGATACCCTGTAACAGTGAAAGATCATAGACTCTAACAATATGTTATCTATAGAACGCGAAAATATAACTAGAACGACACATGGAAATTTGCTGAAATTTACAGGGTATATAGCTGTGAGCATAAAACGAAAGTATAGCTAAATTTAGTATTATAACTCTAATAATACACTTGGAAAAACGTTTTCTTTTTTGAAAAATTAAAGTAGTTACTCAAGAATTTTTATAAAATTAACATTTACAGGGTACACCAAATGTACATACTAAATTTCAGGGTTCTAGCACAGCTAGTTGTCGAGTTCAATCAGGTCAGTCAAAAGGTGCGACTGTCTTTGATACTCGCAAATGCAGCTGATTACGAAAAATGTCGTCGGCATACCCTTGGAATTGCCATTACCTATAGGGTATCGAAAGCGAATGTAAATGAAATATTGCTGAAATTGAATTAAATAAAAAGCGAAAGCAAAAAAAAAAAACAAAAAAAAAATAAATAATAATAATAAAAGGGAAACGCAAGAAAAGAAGAGAAAAAATATCACCCACTTCCGTTGCAGGTAGATTATTTTTGGGAACAGGTAAAAAAAAAAAGTATTTAGCATAAAGTGAGAGAGTTTTTGAGGATCATCCTGCGGAAGTCGAAGAACGAACCACTTGGCCGATGACGTACAACGAATTTTGGTTAGTGGTGCGATCATGAAATGTGCTTTTAATCGCAAATTTGATTTGCAAATTCGTGTATTTTGTTTTTTTGTTTTTTTTTTTTTAATTTTCCGTATACGGAATACACTTGACACTTGGTACGCGTGGGGTCAGTGCTGAGGCGTCGCTGGGCACATAGTCCAACCACTGAGGGCGAGTATAATTGCCCAGTGGCAGCAGCGAACCACAGACAGTTTAACACTCGCAGCGTTACGAGACGGTTGTGTGAGTCTAAAATCAAGTTGAAAAAAGGAACTGGAGTTATCAATCGAGCTAGGGAAATCAAGTGGAATTTAAGGATGTCTGTGGAAACGTTGCAGGAGGCAGTGGCTGGTGGTGCAGCTGGAACAGCTGGTGCCGCTGGCGCCGCTAGTGTCCTCATGTTGAGTCCACTGCTGACGGGACTTGTGGGCACGATTCTGGTGATGGCACTCTATGAGTATTGGCATCGCAATACACGAGAATATCGCATGGTGGCGAATATACCAACACCGCCAACACTGCCGCTGATTGGACAAGCTCATCTCGCTGCTGGTCTAAGTAATGCCGAAATTCTAGCCGTCGGCTTGGGTTATCTGAACAAATATGGTGAAACGATGAAGGCATGGCTGGGCAATGTCCTTTTGGTATTCCTCACCAATCCCAATGATATTGAGCTGATATTGAGCGGACATCAGCATTTGACTAAGGCGGAGGAATATCGCTATTTTAAGCCATGGTTCGGTGATGGTCTATTGATTAGCAATGGCCATCATTGGCGTCATCATCGCAAAATGATTGCCCCGACCTTCCATCAGAGCATTTTGAAGAGTTTCGTGCCCACCTTTGTCGATCACTCGAAGGCCGTCTCCGATCGCATGGCCAAGGAGGCCGGCAAACCCTTTGATGTCCACGATTATATGTCCCAGACCACCGTCGATATACTGCTGTCCACCGCGATGGGTGTCAAAAAGTTGCCCGAGGGCAACAAGAGCTTTGAATACGCCCAGGCCGTGGTCGATATGTGCGACATCATTCACAAGCGTCAGGTGAAGCTATTGTATCGTCTGGACTCCATTTATAAGTTTACCAAGTTGCGGGAGAAGGGCGATCGCATGATGAACATCATTCTGGGCATGACCAGCAAGGTGGTCAAGGATCGCAAGGATAACTTCCAGCCGGATCAGCGGGCCATTATCGAGGAGTTGGAACAACAACCAACGAGTGGCAAATCCACATCCACGACCAATAAAAAGGAAGGACTACGCGACGATCTGGATGATATCGATGAGAACGATGTGGGCGCCAAGCGGCGTTTGGCTCTGTTGGACGCCATGGTCGAGATGGCCAAGAATCCCGAAATCGAATGGAATGAAAAGGATATTATGGATGAGGTGAATACCATTATGTTTGAGGGACACGACACGACATCAGCCGGTTCCAGTTTCGCGCTCTGCATGCTCGGCATTCACAAGGACATTCAGGATCGTGTCTTTGCCGAACAGAAGGCGATCTTTGGTGATAACATGCAAAGGGATTGCACCTTTGCCGATGCCATGGAAATGAAATATTTGGAGCGCGTTATCCTGGAAACTCTACGCTTGTATCCGCCAGTACCGTTGATTGCCCGTCGCCTGGATCATGATGTCAAGCTGACCAGTGGCCCATATACAGTGCCCAAGGGCACCACCGTTGTGGTCCTTCAATATTGTGTCCATCGGCGTGCCGACATCTATCCGAATCCCACGAAATTCGATCCCGATAACTTCCTGCCGGAGCGCATGGCAAATCGTCATTATTACAGCTTCATTCCATTCAGCGCTGGACCAAGGAGTTGTGTTGGACGCAAATATGCCATGCTGAAACTGAAGGTTCTACTCTCCACCATTGTCCGCAATTATATTGTTCACTCCAGCGAAACGGAGGCGGATTTCAAACTCCAGGCGGACATTATTTTGAAGCTGGAGAATGGCTTCAATATTTCGCTGGAACAGCGCAAATACGCAACAGTTGCGTAAAGAAAATTATAACTCGACTATATATATACTGTATATACGCAATCTGATTCTTGAACCGTAGCCTGAAACTGAAACTGAACCGAAACCGAAACAGAAACCGGAACCTTCAATGTCAAATCCATCAATCAATCAATTCAGCCAGAGAGTCAAATTTGTCAAAAACAAAAAAAAAGAAAACAAATTAAATAATAACCAGAGCAACAAGTTAAGGAAGCAAAAATCTTAGAGGAAGTTTTTAGTTTTGTTTTTATTTTTTTTTTATTTAGTTCATTTTTCACATTGCTTTCGATTTTTATTATTTTTTTTGGTATATGCGGTTGGTGTACTTATATCTTACACATTTGTTTATCTATGTTTGTCTATCTTTAATTGTTTAACAAATCTATTTTTTTTTAGTTTTTAGTGTGATTTTTTTTTCTGTTGTTTTTAGTATTTATTAAGTCACATGGTTTATATGAAACCCAAAAATAATGAAAAATATATAAATATATGTATCAAATGCAAAGGCAGCCACAAGAGCTCCAAAAATATAAAAGTATCTGTCTTTTTCTTTGTTCCAGCTAACTGAACTCGGGGCTCTGAGATGATCTAACTTGCAGAAATTTGGTAAAGCAATTTCTTTGAACTCGATATCGAATAGCTATCGTTTATTAATATTTTTGAAAATTTCTAGAAAAAATTAATGGAATGACTTTAAAACCAAGTCTTAGCTGAGATCTTTTTCTTCCGAAGATAAAATACCAAGCCCGTCTGTTTCATTCATTTCTGATCTATCTGAACTCGACTCTCCCTGGAGCAATCTTCTTGAAATTTTTTACAGATGCTGATTTTAGCTAGACATCGTACATATATTGAAATTAAACAGATCGTATTGCTATATTACATACATAGCTGCCGCTGAAAAGTTGGTAAGAAATTTAGTTTACGATTGAAAAAAAGTATTTTTATGATTTTCAAAGCTTATTTTGAAATATAACTGAGTAAAAGTTTATTCTTAAATAAATTTAAATTTAGTTAAAGTTGACACTTTTCCGATACATAAGTGAATAACGGTAAAAATAAGGAAAATTTAATTGGCAATCAAATATTTTAGTAAAGAATCATTAGGTACAAGTTCTAAAATATGTACTTATATATTTAGTATAAAATTTATTTAAGTAGGAAATCACTAGGAATAAGTTCGGAAATTAGCCGCATCAGATTTTAAAACAGTCTTAATTAAAATCGTTTTTTTCGAAGCCGACAGGGTAGACCTAATCTCAAATTTCATTTCCATTGATCATTGCCGATTTTTATCAGATGTTAACTGGTCATTAGAGTGATTCTATTTGTACATACATACATTCGTATTTTGGCAGTTGTGTGCACGCGACAGGTCCTAAAAGGATGTCAAGCGAAACGGATCTAGAAAAAGGGGTTTGAGGTTAGGTTGCAATAAAAAAGCAATGAATGTACAAACTTCCGGCCTGCAGGTAATAAATGGCTATAAAAAATGAAATGAAATTGGTTGGTAACCATAGCCAGGGTTCTAGGACCTGAATGCTGAATACTCGTATTTGCCTAGCGCAAAAAAGGACAATGACCAAACAAAAAACGTTTGGCGGCATGACGCCGTGCGCTACACACACACACGCACACACACACACATGAAGATACATATGTATGTATATGTATATATATACACATACATGTGTATGTGTAAGGACCTGCTTCTTGTCCTTTTGGCCGCACTGCACCCCCTTCATTAATCTTGTTAGCAACACCGTTGATCCTGGCTAAAAGATGAAGTGCAGCTGAAACCGAAAGGATTTCCGTTTCGTAACACGATGATGCTCAACGGAATCTGGTAAATTGGATAAGAAAATGCGCACAAGGCTTAAAAGTGAAAGCCGACACACACACACACACATGGATGTACATATAGTCGTAACGATTGTAGCTTTATACAAGGGCGTAGCCAGCATTGCATAAAGGGGGCAATGGCAAATTATTCAACTCTTTTTAATTTTACATTTATCTCAGTTTAAATTCATATTGAAATATTAATTGTGACTAGCTTACTAATTTATAAGGATGCTCAATAAAATAATATAAAATATATAAATAAAATAAATACAATTTTGGTTTTAACATATGCAATACATAGTTGCATTCAATAAATATAAAATATCCAAATAAAATAAATACAATTTTGTTTTTAACACATGCAATACATATTTGTATTCAAAATCTGGGCTGTGACTCTCCACCCACCAACTGCCAACGCCTCTGGCTTCTTCAAATATCGCTTAGTGAATTGAACATCAGCTTCAGTTGTGTAGGGGGTGGGGGGTAACAATGTTCAATTGATTGCGTCTACATTTTGCATGCTGATTAAACGACATCAATATGCAAACAATGGCATTTGCATTTGTCACAATCGATGCCGATAGCCTCGTCGATTAATCGCATTACTTAAATGTCTGGCCCCAAAAAAAAAAAAAAAATCGAAATGAGGTGTCAACTTAAGTTAGTGAAAGGTACGCTGTGCATAATGCTAACAAATATGTACATATATGCAGATACTTACATACACACAAGCAGACACTCGTACAGGGTGCCAATGGGATCAAGGACAAAGGTGCATCAATATTTTGACATTGCAAACAGTTGCAGTTGTAGATTGCGGCGCATTAACGCACGTACATTCAATTTGTGGAATGTGTTAGCAGAAGCACATAAAAATTAATAAACAACATCCATCAATTATGACTTTTATCACTTCACAAGCATTTCTCACGTTTATTACACAGCAGGCGTTGCATACTAACCGATAACGAGATCCATTTAATATCGATATTAATCGCGCTGAGTAACTGACGTCAGCACAGCATGCACTTTGCATAACATGCGCATACATATCTACACACATGCATAGTAGTTTACATACATATATGATTTGCCAAACAGCCGCTGTTAAGAGTGGAGCATGAGAGTGCGGTGGCAATGATTTGACATAGAGCACAAGCTGTTGGTAAAATGTTAGTGGGCGGGAGAGTTTTTAGTACATCGCCATTTGCCTTTTATTCGCTCACTCACAAAGATAGTAACCGAAGACAGACAGATTACTCCTTGTGAGAGAGAGAGAGAGCGAGTGTAAGAAATTGTGATCGATTAGTTGCGAGTCTTATTTGCATCGCTTGGTTTCTATTAGAAAATAAAGCTGCGTTTAATTGTCTTTTATTCGCAACTCGCTGACACGGCTATAGTGTAATTAGTGCGTGTGTTGATCGTGAACAGGTTGGAATATAAAAAATCGAATGGGCCTAATTATTTTCTTTTTGTTTTGTGTTTTTCAATTTTTCAATAATGAGGAGCAGCAACACCAACAACAACGCAGTAAGCAAGCCAATATGGCCGACGAAGCCACCAGCAAATTTTTTTAGTGTGCGAAAAAATGAAATTGAGTGAGTTAGGTGTTAAAATTTATAGTCAAATCGTGCGTATATTTATCGGGATGTGTTTGAAATAAGAAGCCCCACATGGGCAGTTCAGTTATAGCTTGTGTGACAAATTTCAGTGTGGAGCGCCAGCAGCAACAACAAAAGGAATCATAACCAAAATGGCCGCTGCCACTTTTAGGCATGCAGTGAATTATAAAATTATGAAATGTAAGTACAGTGGCTCCCAGCACATTATATTCACTTATTTATTTATCTCTGAATGGAAATGAGATAAAAATTATATTTAAACACCTTTTTTTTTAAATTTATTAAAAATTAAGCAAATATTTTATCGGAATTAAGCAAAAAAAAAACAGTTGAAAATGTATTGCGTCAATTGGTTTACAGGTTTAAGTAGATATTCACACCATCAAGGTGATCACTATATCCAGACACGACAGTGAATCGTAAATGTAGAGTTCTAAGAGTTCTATATTATTACAGAGTGTATTATTTGCTTATTTTGTGCATTGATTGAGCTGTTTCCGGGTTGTTATTGTCCTAATTGTCAGCTCTTAGCACCATAGAGGACCCCACACTTTGCACTGAGAATGTTTTTGGCCAAGTCTTTGGCAAATCTCAAGTTGTCCATAGACTTCTGTACAATGAGCATAGAAGAGCAGCTTCGGGGAATGACAGTGAGAATGTGCTGAATAAGGACAACGAGGACAACTCAATCAATGCAAAATGCAAACGCTGCCTGGTGAGTTGTCGCATTGAATCAGTTCGAACAACTGTCAAAATTGTTGGTCAGACAATTGAGAGTTGATGACTCAATGTTGTCCTTTGTGTACCACCCTGGACGCAATAGTCAAAACAAGCAGCAAATCCAACAGAGGCAGCAACAGCGACAGCAGTGAACACGTGGACTGAAATTCCAATGACAAGGAAAACATGTGCAGCCAGACCTTGGGGATGGAAACAGTGACACAAGGAGCAACTGGAATTTGTAACAAATAACAGATGTTTACCTTATGGTTTTCGCTGTTTTTGGAGTAGAAATGGGCCCGGGTCTCTTACAAAAATCAAAACACACTTCCTTTCTCAGAAAAAGCACAAAAAAAGGAACAAAATTCACAATTAAATACTTTCTTTTCAAATCGATTTCTAATACTAATACTTAATAATACTCATCTCTTTTACCGATATGTTTGTAAAGATTAATTTTAGAGAGCTTCGCATCGAATGAACAGCTATAGATGCATCAGGCTCAAAAGCTCTAATTTAGATAAAATAGTTTTTCTACAATTTTGAATGATTTAAAAGAAAAATTATTATTCAGTAAGACATCATTTAAACAATTTTTTTAATCAATTTTACGAGGTCGGGTTTTCAAAATTTGTTTCGGGCTGGTCTGGGTATCAAAAAGGATACAATTTCTAGTTTAAAGTAATCCTGAAGTCTCAATATGTAAACGAGCTCTTGGCTTATGAATGAACTCGAGAAATTCTTTCGAACTGTATGCTCTGATTATGCGAGCATCGCTGGGGCTTAGGCCAACCGCAAGACAACATGGCTAACAGTCAACAAAAATAAAAAAGAAGAGAAGAAAATAAAAGAAAAAGAATGCGATTGCTAAGCGGTTTCTGAAAGTGTTAAACTTAGCCCGTTGTCCTCCTGTTGTGCCGTTGTCTTCTTTAACCTGCTGCCTGAACTGACCTGGTTTAAGCGCTTAAGGACTTAGGCACAAAGCGCACACTTAAGTGCCTCATTGTTGGCTGAAGTGCAGCCACTCGACGACGGTACTGATGCAAAACTGCTTAAGCTGCTTAAGTTTAAGCCATTCAACAAATCGTTTAATTGACACCGCAAAAAAAAGTATATATGTAGCCAAATTCCCAAATCCAAGATCAGTTCCAAGACGCAAGGTTTAACTTTGTACTAAGGAAACCGCATTTATGAATGAACACTCCCAAGATAAAGCCAGGTCAAGATCTCTGGCTTAACAGTCTTAGTAAATTATGTGGTTAATACTTCATTGAATCTAATTTTGATATCTCAGATTTGATAGTATTCATATGATTAAAATATAAATATATAAATATTACTAACTATTATACAGGGAATAAAACAAATTTCTTGAAGATTCTTTTTTAGAAATTTATTGTTTTGTTTTTTTTTTCAATCCATATGCAAGTCTTTGGTCAATTGCCTATAGATATAGTTTTTAGAATATCGAAAATAGATAATGTACAATTGTTTTATGGCTATATTCTTTGATCGCGTGTGTTAAACTCGTGCAGGAGATCAATGAGAAGCACCTGGAGCGTAACGCAATATGACGAGGATCTGGCGACAATGCAAATGGAACGCAAGCTGATGAAAAGGACGAAAAGGAGGAGAAGGAGGAGCAGGAGTAAACGGTAAAGGAGATTGAAATTGAACCGAAACAGGCGGCGCACACGCCAAAAGAGAACACATGGATAATGAGTTATTACATGAAATGATTTATGAATATTCAATGGTTGACATGATGCGCCTGTGGGCGTGTCCGCAAATAGCGGCAAGGAACGCACCTAACTGTATACAGCTTACAAGCGAAAAAATAAAAATATAAACGTTTTGCTGTAACCAAATACAGCGACAGAAGGGCACGAGTTGAGGCACGAAAACTTATGAGAAGAATCAGAAATAAGCCTTTTTATTACAAAAGGACATAACGGAGCAGAGCTCAGGAATCAAATTGATTTTTTGACAAGCAACGGGTATGAAAATGGAATCGGGAATGGCAACGGGAATTGAAAATTGAAATACGAGAGCGAGAAATCGAAGGTGAGTGGAAGAAAAGGAAAGAGAGATGAAGGGCGTGTCGCATTACCTGGCCCAATATTAATAAGCATAACGGTGCCGAGGCTCAGGATTTTCACTCATAACGGCCCGGCGAGATGAACAGTTAACTCATAGCATACCATATTTGGGCACCCACAAGGGTACGAGCCCTAGACAAACACACCTGGAACTGGGAACGGGACCCTACACTGATAAAAACAAATATGTTGTGTAATTCAATATTATCTATATTATAATATAAATATATATAGTTTTTATTTTGAAATTAAGACACATAATTTAACAAAATATAATTTTTATAATTTAATACAAAAATGAAAATTATATTAAATTATATACCATTTTGTTGTTTTTTATTAAATTGAGTATAACTTATATTTAGTTTAGATATGGTAAATAATATGGGTTAATAGTATATATTAATCTGTCCGAATTAACTCAGAATATATATGTATATGTATGTATAAAGTGTCTTTTGAGCAACACTGAAGATAAAAATAGTGGAACATTTATTATTTATGATTTATTTAGATCTACATTTATTTTTCTCGGTGTAGATCTGGATCTGGCCTGGCTGACTACTTGGCTGACTGACTGGTTGCCTCACTGCCTGGGGGTAGTAGGCGATTCGAGGGATTCTCAGGCCATAACAGGCACTCGTATTACCCAATTGAGTCCGAGAACGGGCGCTGCAGATGCATTGAAGATGCAACTGCCGCATTGTTTTGCCACATTAGCAGCGACCCCCTCTTCCTCGCCCTCTCTCTCTCTCTCTCTCTCTCTCTCTCTCACACACAGGCCGTTTAGATCCTTGGGTTACTTCATCTTTCTTTCAGTTTTTCTTAAATGATTTTCTTTTCTTTCATCTAACTATTTATGTGTTTATATATGTGTGTGCGTAAATAATTTTGCATCATTTCGGCTTTGGCGGGCTTTGTCTTGTGCCTCGAGCGCCAGGCCAATGGCAGCTGCATGCGCGGGCGCAGGACACAGTAAACAGGACACAGGACATAAAGAAAACGACGTGCAATTAACACGGCCTCTTATGGAAGCCGTAGAGCTGCAGCACCCCAAGATTTTATTTTATTTTCAAATTTTCATTTATTTGAATTGTTTTAGAAAAATCCAGAATTTTTGATATGGAACTGGGAATTCTAAAATACTTAAAAGTTTTATATTTAGATTAAATTTTTATCAAGTGAGAAAATACTTTTAAGTACATTAAGAAAGCATTTAAAAGATTTCCAGAAATATATTTGAGCCCTGTTTAAATTATTATGCAGGTGAAGCATTCAGAAGCATTCTAATGTGAATCGATCCTAAATTTAACAGCTTCTAAATGACATCTAATAGTTGTTTTGTGCGTGTAATGTATGCAAATCATGCTTATCTTATATTTTCCCATCTTTTAAAGCCAAATTGATAAAGTTAGCATCATAATCTCTGCCATCATCAATTAGCCTCTCGTTACCCTTAACAGCTTTGAATAAAACTTGCACTGAGATTTTCCACGTGTGATCCTAAAGCGAACCCATTGCGGTTTTCGCAGATCCAGGGTAAATGGAAAATACTGGAAAATGAAAAACACTTGCAACGATTCCCATGGCCATTCCCATGGGCTGTGCTGTCATTTATCAGGACATGGCATGCAACGGGGGGCGACTCGACACTCATTTGAATAAAAGCAAGCAACGCGCTCAAGCGCAGTGCCTTGTACCTTACCGGCTCCTGGCAACAGAACGAGAGAAGGGGAATGAGAGCTAGACTGAGAGAAACATAGAGAGAGACAGAGCGAGAGAGATGGAGAAAACTTCCCAGCAACCCAGTAACAGTCCAACTACCCGACTATCCGTATGATCTTTGGGCAATGCGTTCGCTTATGCAAATGTTGCCAGATATATTCTATATGGTTTTTGTATCCCAGAGAGTCCTGTGCCCTGTGTGTCCTTGCATGCTTCGCCGCTTATGAAAATGAACATGATATGCTGATTTAATTCCCACTTTTTTTTGTACTTTGTACATTGTACTTTACTTTTCCCTATTCCCTATTCCCTACACCCTGTCTATTGTGTGTGATGGGACGGTCTGACTAAGACTAAGACCCTTGGCCCATAGAGCACACACATCAACATATGGTTCTGGTAACTGTTTGTATGTCTGTCTATCAGTCTCTCCCCGTCTAAAAGTGTATTTAATGCTAATGACGGTGCATGTTTCATTGCCATTAAGGGCATAATAAAAAGAAAAACCGTTAAAACATTTAAAAATTGTTCGAAAACTTTATGCAACCCATAAAGTCGGACAGCAACTTCTCTTCTCAGCCTGTCAGATCATACATATATAATATCAATAAACACTCACAGGATTATTCTTTTCTAACTATTTGTCTGACAGTCTATCAAATATTTGAGCTTGCAGATCCTTAAAATTCAAATTTCTGGTTCAATTAATCCTCAGGAACCAAGTTTTTGATATAATTAGATACAATAAGTATCTGTTGTTCGGTATTTTTCGTATATAAATTAAATGCTTTCAAAATTACTTATTAGCTTCAAAAGTTTTTTTTAAAACAGAGCAAGTTCTTTAATAATTATTAAAAATTCAATGCAAAAACCACATTTTATTTAAATTTTAGAGAAATTCAAAAATATTATAATTATTGTAAAAAAATGAAAAATCGTTTTATTGTAAAGTTTAGAAAATTGGATTTGAAGAGTTTACAAACTGAGAAACATAATTTTTTGTCTGAAACTCAGTATTTATGAGAATTGTCATTTACTTTATTAGCTCGAAAAAATAATTGAATCAGAGAATTTATTACTTTCCGTAAGGGAATCCGTAATCTGAATATTCGAACGGGAGCTGAAAATTTTAATGTTTTTTTAACTCTGAAATCTTATTAAAATAATTAAAAGTCATTGATTTGTTTTTTTGTGCACATATAATCATTGTAAATTATATAATGGTTTTAGTTATTAACTTTTTAATTCAACATCATAAACATGGCAACTTAAGTCTAGACAAAAAAATTTGAGACTTAAATTAAGAAAAAAAAAAATTGAGGAGTAAATATAAATTAATTTGTTAATAATTAAAAGTAAACATTGTATTTTTTTTTTTGAGGCTCAAGATGTTCTATGCATTTTGGGATATTATTTTGGTTTAGGTGTATCACTACGTTGACTATGCTACCGATAGCTATTATGTACAGGCGGAAGGGGGCGTGGCAGGCGATGATGGAGAAGAGGGGAAAAGTGTTGCTACTTTTTAAATGCCTCCAACTGTGCCGGCATCAGATTTGGGCGTATGCGCCTCCCACCAATCAATGGCATCGATCATGCTCTCATCGGAGAGACAACCGCCGGCTGTGTTGGTCGCTTGATCCTGCAGGACATCGGTGAATTCCTTTTTGAAGCCTGGCAAGCCGACAACAACATTGTCATAGAAGGAGGCAGATGGTTCTTGGTCATAGAAAGCGGGCAAAACGGGGGAGCAGAGTGAGAGTTGTTGTTGTTGTTGGTAGTTGTTGTTGTTGTGGTTGATTGCTGGCGGGGAATTGCTGTTGATGTTGTTGTTGTTGTTGCGGGTGACATGTCTAAAATCGCCCTCGCTGTATTCCTGTTTGATCAGTTGCTGTTGTCGTTGTTGTTGTTGCTGTTGTTGCTGTTGTTGTTGTTGTGCGGCACACGCCTGCAACAAGAGTTCATTAGCAACAGCAACGGCGACAGGTGAAACTGCAACTGCAACAGCAACAACAGCGTCACTTGGTGGTTGATGCAATGATGAACTGCCACGTTGTGTTGCTGTTGTTGCTGCTATTGTTGCTGTTGTTGCTGGCGTTGAGCTGCGTCTGATTGTTGTTGTTGTTGGCACGGGCGATCGCGATAAAGCCGAGGCAAATTTTACACATTCACCGTTGCTGCTCGTTGGGGCAGCTGGCGCAGCTGCAACACCATTGCTGTTGTTGTTGTTGCTCAGACAATTTGTGTCAATTAATGCATTAAAATGCTCCTCATCCAAACTGGAGCTATCCTGCGTTGCCAGCATATCCGGCGTAAGCAGCTGATATGTGCTCGTACCTGGAATGCGAACATATTGCAAGCCATTCAATGTTGTCACACTTGGCAGCAACTCCTGCTCCTCCTCCTGTTGCTCCACAGGTTGCAATTGTACTGGCAACTGTTGTTGTTGTTGTGGTTGCTGTTGTAGCTGCTGCTGTTGCTCCTCCAATTCATAATTGCTCAACGAATCATCGAAATGCTCGTCGAGACCATCGAACTCATCCTTGATAAACATGAAACTATCATCGCCACTCGATGAACTATTTGAATTGCTGCAACCACCGAGCGGTGGAAAATCGAATCCCAGTAATTTTTCCAAGCTACGTATATACTCGACGGCCATGCGTAGGGTTTCCACCTTGGATAGCTTTTTGCTGGCACCACGTCCCGCACCTTGGGCCTCGAATGCCTCGGATACCTCCTCCGGGATGCGCTCCCGCAATGCGGCGAATCCATTGTTCACCTGCTTGACGCGATTCCGTTCGCGGGCATTGCGACGTGCCACCGCCTGGGGCAGTGGCAATCCCTTTCTGCCCGGCGTGCCCGCCGGACGTTGTTGCAACATTTCAAGCTTTTCCTGCTGACGCAACGTGAGTTTTTCCTGCTGCTGATGCGACACATTTTTCTTGCTTAACTTGATGCGTTTTGGGTTTGTTGTTGGCGGTTTATTCGTCGTTTGTTGCTTGGACTCGCAAAGTGGACGCTTGCGTGGCATTGTTGTTGTTGTTGTTGTCAGTGTTGCTGTTGCCGCCGCATTGTGTACAGCGCCAAGCATGCCAAAATCCTTGATTTTACGTATTATGGTATTCTGATTGCTAATATGTTGCTGCAACGCATTGGCGCCACTTTCGCTGAGCACATTGTGTACGGTGATCTTTTGAAATGGTTTGTTGGCGCCCAACGTGCTCTTCACATGATTAATATTGGAGTTCTCCTTGCTATTGCTGTTGTGCTGATTGTTCTGGCTGCTGTTGTTGTTGCGTTGGGGCATCGTTGTTGTTGCTGGCGGTGGCGATGGGCTGAAACTTAAAGCAGCCATTGTTCTCGGACTCCTTGAGTTTTGCCTTTCTCCAACTGAGACTTGGTTGCACTTGAATGATGACTTGACTCTGGAGTCGAGAGAGAGAACTTTTCTTTCCTTTTTCTATTTTATTAAATTGTATTTTATTTGATTTGCTTAAATTTGTATCTTTGGTTTAGTATTTTATTTAATTTAATTTAACTTAATTTTTTTTTTTTGAATTTTTTGGATAGGTCCTTACGGCAGGACAGCTGCTAGCGTTCTGTGTCGCGTGCCCGACGAAATGTCATGGGGCGTCGACGTTGCACGACGCTGCCGCTAACGTTGGCAGCGCTGCCGGCAGCGAGCGGCAAACGGAAATGACTTCGTTGACTGATGGCGCACACACAATGCACAACAGCAACCAAAAAAAAAAAAAAAAATTATAACGTATCCTTGGGTATCCTTCGCTGCCGTTGCCGTTGCCGCTGCTGACGTTGACGTTGCCGTTGCCGTTGACGTTGCTGGCAGAGCGCCTGCGTCTGCCGCTTATGTAAAACATAATGAAATGAAAACAACAAACGGCATTTATTTCACACACACACACACATGACTTTTCATCCCCTAGGTATTGGGTGTCCCTCGCTTTGCAGCTCGCATTCCCAATTCTTAGTTCCCAGTTCCCAGTTCCCAGTTGTCAGTTCCCATTCCCTCTCTCACACATACTACACACACACTACACACACACTAAACACACACACACACCTCAGTCAGTTGGTCTGTCAGCTTCGGCTTTTGGGAAAACTAACATCTGATCGTAACGGCGACTACCTCTACTCCTGATCCTACTTTTGCTCCTGCTCCTTTTTGGCTTTACCTTCCTTCCTTACCCATAAGGGTGGTTTGCGGTCCAAGTTTTTGCGCCTTTTGCCTTTTACATAACCGTGTTTATATACCGCCCCTCGCACACACATCTAAACATAAGCTCTGGGTAGCCCTGGTCACGATCTCAACTCAAAAGACACAGAGACAGAGAGAGACAGCAAGACTGTAGAAGGAGATAGTCGTATTAATATAACTGACAACGGTGCCATACACCTTGGTTCCCACACAGGCGCATAGATCACCTTATATAGGAAATATATTTATTTCTCTTCAATTCCCAGCAAAAGACTGTCTAGCATATGTTCAAGTTCAACTGTATGTCAAGCTTATTCCTACACTGATAAAAATTAACAACGACTCCTTGCTATGTACAAATTTGCTAAAAATGTTTGAGACAAGCAACTTATAGTTGCGTCGAGAACCAAAGTTCTTGCAATAAGAGAAGACGCCTCCAGGGTGAGATTATATAAATATGTATGCTCGCATTTCATAGGTATTTTATTTTAAAGGCACTCCTCAAAAGCTACATTTTTACTTTTACTAAGCAGTTTATTTCAAGAGCCAATATAGCTGAAACTCTTAATCTATCTCAACTAAAAATTTTTTATTTTTCCATGTCAAAATCAAAGCAAAGAAAGCTCCATGTAAATAAATTTTAAAGATTTCTAAAAATAAACCTAATGGAAAACTATTTAAATTTTAATACGGTACACAATTGTGTTTTTTTTTGCATTCCTAATAAAAAATTTAAGCGTTTCTCTTTCAGCAGCTTTCTCCGCAACATCTTCTTGAGTTCTCTACACATTTCCACATTTTCTCACATGTTCCTTTAGCTATTCGTTTGTTGAGGACGTCAACTTGATCTAACTTTTCCACTTAATCACTTGGGTGATATTGCATTGTTCATTGAGTTCTTCTAGCTCCGTGGGACTTTTACGCTTGTCGCCTTCTAAATTGGCATGCTCAGAGTGCAGGATCTATGAGTTCATGGAGATGAAAGATCTGTGATGATGTTGAGGGTACTATTTCTTTCACATTGCTTTCACTTTGATTCGAGTTTCGAGGCTCGTGATTCTACCCCCTGAGGGGTGAGGGGTGTGGCATGATCATAATTCTTAATCATTGAACATTTGTCTTCTTCTATTCATCTGTCCTGTTGTTGTGCAAAATCATTTGCCAATTGTTGAACTAATTATAAAAAAAAGGAAATAGAAGGAAGGAAAAAAATAAAAGTAGACGTAGCAACTTGGGTCAAGTTTTTCTTCGATTTGTATGGCTATAAATTCTAATTAATACTGACAAGATCAGCATTTAGCCATGGCTAGGAAACTATTGAGTAAAAATTGAAGAATTGGCTGGCCAATTAGGGTGCTGAACGGTGGGAAAAATACATTTTCGAAAGGATGCTTGAAGCTAGCAGAGAAGTCTAGAAACTAGTTTGAAATTTTTTGGGTATAGATCTCTTCGATCCTCTTAGTTCTGACATGCTACAATAACTTTGTTTCCTTCCAGTGCTTTTAATATTTTTTTTATTTTCTTGTGTGTTGTGCCAGGTAGTTGAACATGGACCTGAACACACAATTAGAGTGTTCTTTGTGGTGTTTGTGCGTGTGTGTGTGTGTGTGTGTGTGTGTGTGTACTTGCTACACAATTTATAAACTTGAGTTCAGTTGAAAAGTTCAAGGAAACATCTACGAAACAGAAGAGGAAGCAGCATAAGGATAAGGACTACCGGTTTGCAACTGCTTTTAGCTCTTGCTTCATCACATTCAAAAAAGCAGTCAATAGTGGTGTGCGTGTGTATTATTCCAGCTTGATCCTGATCGCTTTTGTTGCCGACGACTTGGATGACTTGGTTGCGTCCCACTTTGCCGTTAAGATCGCAACACGCCCCGAGCAAGGATCTAAGCGATCCAAAGGATCTCTCACATAGACGAGCTTATCAGCCGGATATGTTCATCATCTAGCTACTGTGCGTTATATGCAAGTCAAGTTACTATCACAGCAAAAATTATAATAATAAATAAATAAATAAAATTCAAAACTGTTGATCATCATCATCATGCGATGATCACGTTGATCGAGCAACCCCTTTTTTATGTGTAGAGTCTGTCTCGGGGTTTATAATTTCAATTCGACGCCCTGATATGCACAGGGTTGAAATCTCATTAATGCGCTGCTCACAAATATGTCAAGTTTGGCGATTATTGTTATAGGCATTATAATAATTATTATTTACAATACCCTGTAGTCACTAAATGACACAAGAGGGTATGCTGACACCTAAAGTATAAAAACTTTTGTTAGGTAACAATATTTGATCGGAGTTTTGATATTCTTAAATTTTCTGCAATTTTAATAAAAAGGCCAAAATTCGTATTATTTCGTCACTAGTTGCGGCACTAACTTAGAAGTTATGATCTTTTCATTCTTTACTTTTCTTTTAGGATATTAGAAATATTTGTTTTCGTCACCAGTTTCTTGTAGTTTCCATTAAAGCTAGTCACCTTTTTAAAACGCGATCTGTAATCAGATCTTTGTTGCAGGGTATTTCATAGTTTAAACATCACTTTTGTAGGAAATGCTTACTTGTTTTTTTTTTATAATTCAGATTTTAGTTTTATTTTCTGAAAGGGGGCCTGACACATTATGCATATGTGCCGCATTATAAATAACTGAGATTTGTTGTGGTCTTTTTTTTCATTTGGGTTCCGTCTACGATCAACCCTTAACCTTTCATTGCAACTGAAATAACTGTATGATTAAAAAAAAAAAACGACAAAATTTATTAAGTTTTCTCAGCAATTTGGAGCAATGTTTAACTAGATTTTCATCTTCATCGAACCTGATACGATTTCAACTTTCAATCTTGCGCACATCCTGTCCAGGATTCTGTGTTCACCTTCTTTTTTTGACTTTCATCTTTGGCGGCTTGAGAAAATACAACAATTTGTGTAAACAAAATTATAAAGGACGCTACCTTGCTCTGAATTTGGGTTTGGATTCCAGTTTGGGATTTATTTGCATTTGCGGGGCATCGATTTCACTGGGAATGGGAACCGAATGTAGTCGTAGTTGTATGAATGAATAACATGAATGAATATGAATATAGATGAAGAGTGAAATTGGTATTGTCGAGTGCAGAGTGAAAGCAGACACATCCCTTTCAACTCAGTGTCAACTCACACTCTCGTCGCCCGTAAATCAATCAAGCAAAACATTTAAAGCACTTTTTTTTTCTTATTCTTTCACTTTTTTCTCTTGCCATAAAATTAGCTTTACGAGTAGTAGTTCTTGTTGTAATACGATCGAGGCAAGAGCTGAGTGATGAAATACATGTACACGGTAGTTTCAAAATCCCGAATTTCCACAACTCTACTTGTCGTCGACTCAAGTGCCCCTCCTTCCACGTGGAAGTATGTGTCCTTGCCTCCTGTCCTTGCCTCGATTCACTCACATACATCTCGGGCATCTGTGCACAGTTGTGCGCACATAAATTGACTTTTCTATTCAGCATATTTTGTTTTTCGGGTTTACTTGTACGAGTACTCGGCACAACATGTGAGTGCAGACTCTGAGTGCACATTGAGTCCTATGTATAAGGTATGAGAAGTTATGAATTTATGAGTGCACACTTTGGGCATTCGATTGCAGCAGCGCGTAAGAAAACTTCAAACGGAAATCCCTTATGGAGGCACCAACTTTTCAGTTGGAAAGTGTCTGACACAACGTATGAATCAAAAGCCCTGGGGGGTAACAAGGATATGTCAAGTGGCAATCAAAAAAATTCAATGAGTAGAAGAAGAGAGCTGAGAATGAGAAGTAAATGAAACTCTGAGAAGGCAGCAAAGCATCTATTTTAATAAGAATCTTGCTTGAAAGCCTAAAGAATCAGTTATTTCGGAATCTTAACATTTGAAAAGTTATTAAAATTTATAAATAAATTTTAATGAAGTGAAATAAAATTTGTTTAGCATAATATGGCTTAAAACAACATTATAATTATAACATATAGAATTGATAGTACTACGAATCCAAAGTTTTCATAATTCTCGTACTAAAATAAAAATCGAATTCAATAAAATCCAAGTTTCTCTATTATTGTTGATAAATTAAATAAAAATTAATAATCAATTATACATTTTTTTTTAAATTTACCATTAATTGTTATGTATAATAAAATGATACCTGTTGTTAGCTGCTTTAGTCACTAGCGGGATTATGATTTAAAAGTCAATTGATTAAATTTACACTTTCATCTTTAGTATTTTTTATCATTAACATTTTTATTTAATATTACTATCACTAGCAATGTGATATCTTCGCAATACAAAACTTGAAAAATCAGAAAGGACGACAGACTTGTTGAAATTTCCCTACTGATGATTACTTTCGTCACAAGCCTGATTAAGTTGAGTTTTGTTAAAAATCATGTTTTTTAAACCGTTTCTTGATCAAAAACAAAACATTCTAAATTCGAAATGGCCACTTGAGGGCAGAGTGTAGATGCTCACATTGGCATTGTTTATCCTTTTGCATCCTGTTTACCATATAAAGACAAGCAAGCGGCATGCGCCGAAAGTGTGCGATCGTGTGGAAGAGTCGACGTCCAGTTAGCCAAATAACAATGACGCTGAAAGTGAAAAGCGAAATTGTAATTGAAATTGAAATTGAAATTTTCCAGCAAATGGCAAAAATGGAATCGGGGTGCGGGATAAGCGCACGTGTGCAGGACCAGACCCAGGACCAGGACCAGGACCAGGATATGCAAAGGAATTGAGAAGCAAACAATAAATGCTACCTGAAAGAACTACTATTGTGGAATGTGTTTGCTTATGTGAAATGGGAAGGGGAATTTCGATAGGAATTGGGTGTTGGGGGTTGATCTGGCAATAAAAAACACTCACCCTCTCAATCGGAGTGGAATCAACAAATGAATCGATGGCTTTTGGGCGCACACAGCTACAGGACACTACAGGACCGGTTTATGGGCCAAAAGCAACGCCAACAACAAATAATGCGAGTGGTGGCCTGGAATATTGTCGCCCTTTCTCCCTCTCTCCATCTCCCTCTCCCTATTTCTCTGTCTCTGTTTGGTTTGCCTGAACTAATGCCCATTGTTGGCATGTCCCGTGCCCGTGCCTCGGCCCAGGACAAGGATCGCCATTGGCAGCCGCGAAAAACATCTGCTCCTGCTGCAATCGCTCAAATTGCCTCGTTCCACGATTCTCGGTCCTCCGTCCTGGTAATCAAACTATCAGTAAATGGTACGTGCAACCCCTATTGGAGTTTTATGTTGCTGTTGCTGTTGCTGTTGCTCTCGCTGTTGTTGTTGTTGTTGTTGCTTTAGTTGTTGCTGTTGCCGTTGCTGTTGCTCTGGCATTTTGTCAACAACAAATGTCCACCTTTGAGTTCCTTTGGAGTGTGCGTGAGCGCGCGCGCGTCACGACGCGTCGTCCTACATGCTTCATGCGTCCTCTGCCTCTGGCTCTGCCTCTGCCTACGCTCCCCTCCCTCCGCACACATTAAGTTCCAACAGGATTAGCGACGCTCTGTACAAGTCTCTCTGGGTGTTTTGGTGTGTGTGTGTGCATTGCTCTTTGGTGGTGCTTTGTCCTGTCGGGGCGGCAGCAGCTTTTAGTTTTTTGGGCTTTTGCTGTGCGCTACAGTCAAACATTAAGTGTAGGGCATATGGATAAGTAGAAAACCTTTGCGACGGCTTTCTTTTTAAATTGACATATTTTGTAGGTACTAATTTAAGTTTAAATAAAATTAAAACAATTAATTACTTAACAATTAAATCAACAATTTGTATAACTAAAAATGTAGAAAAGTTTATTTATTTAATTTGCATATGATTAAGAGTGGATTATTTTTTATATATATTATATTTTGTAATTATCAAAAGAACGATTTTATTAAATAAAGAAACATCCAAACAAAATTAAAAACATTGGGCTTTTTAAAAATTAGTTTAAGAGAAATATATTGGAATTCTACATAAGAGTCTACTGTTGGATTTCTTAATATACTCCAACCAAATACTCATTTATTTGATATTGTGAACTGTTTGGGTTAGGTATGATTTATGCTCTTTAATTGTAATAACTTTTTTTCAGTGATAAAGTTGCAAATGTTCTATGCTTAAACTTTCACCTACAATACACATATTTTTGGTGTTCGCTTTGTGACAGATGTCTTCAGACATTTAATTAATTTAAAGCTTGAATAACCTCTGATTCTAAGCTCTGCTCTGTTATTTTTTAAAAGTATCCAAGCACAAGACTTATTTATTTTTCTCATGCTTAGCGCATACAACTGTCGCCATAGCCGGCACAAATTTAGTTCAATTTTCGCCTACCCACCCCAATTTATACTTGCACAAAGGAATGTATTTATCGCATGTGTGTGTGTGTATGTGTGTGTGTGTGTGTGGTTGTGTAATTGCAACTTTTTGCATTGAAGTGAGAGGGTGACTGCGCAGGCGCAACAATGGCCACAGCAAGAACAACAACAATGAGACTAAATGAGGGAGAGAGAGAGGGAGAGTGAGTGAACAATGCGCAAAATTAATACGTGAACAATTTGGAATGAAATGAAATCTATTTGAATAACTGATTAGATCGAAAAAGCTCTTTGATCGATGCATACAAAACTTGTTGCCGTTGGCCTTCCAAATGAAAAAGGGGTGCGGGGTAAACTACAAAGGATAAGGGAAAAGGGATAAGGGGGTGAGTGCTGGTGCGCACGCGCACAGGGTCCTTCATTAAAGGATTTGATCAGCGACAACAGCGTTCCGGAATTATGCAAATATCGCGGCCGATAATTAAAATAAAACTTCAGTCGGTTTAGGGGATAACAACTAAAAATTTTGAAATACAATAACAAAAAAAAATGAGGGAAAATAAATATTGTTGCAAAGTTGATGTTGAAATACCCTTTAAAATTTAAATTAATTAAACGAAACTAAATGGGTAAAAGAAAATTAATTAAACCAAATTAGATGCAAATAAAAAATAAATGGGAGCGAAGAACACAAATTTGAATGATAGCTAGAAGGTAAACTAAGCAAAACGGTTTTTCATAAAATTCCATATGAAAAGGAATAACTATATAATATACCTAGTAAACGTTTTTTCAAAAAAGTTTATTAAAGAATGGATATTTAAATCTCTTATTTTTATGGTACTTAATTGATCTATATAGTTATACGATCTAATAAGTAACAAAGTTTACTAATCAAAGCATAACTGAGAGATCAGTTCATATAGATAAATATACCAGTTTTAGTTAAAGTTGATGAAGTATGCACTATGTATCAGAGTAATATATAAACAGTTTAGATGGACAAGCTATTTCAAACGAATCTTTTGGATACAAAATATTTTATTATATTTTACTGTTTTACTTTTTTTCTTTTATTTTTTCAATTTTTTACACATTTGCTCAGCAAATAATAATACCCTCTTTTTAGGGAAAACTGAATGACATACTATAAAAAAGGGGGAACAACAACAAGTTGAGCTATTCACAAAAATCAACCACTTTAATTTGTACGAATAAAATGACCTTGCAGTAGAGTCGAAACCTGGTCGCCAGAGAAAGGGGAAGAGAGAGAGAGAGAGAGAGAGAAAAAGAGGGAGAGACAGAGCTGGACCGAGGCTTACATATTAATGAGCCGCGTGTGGCACAACTGGCAAAGGGACACACACAAATGAAATCAATGACTTTGCCTTGTGTGCCCGCCTGTTGTCCGCGTGTCCCCTATCACCTAGCACCTTTACGCTGCCCCTTCCCCTGCTCCTGTCTCTGCTCCTGTCTCTGTCTCTGCTCCTACCCCTGTCATTGCCACTGTGCGCACGCGCGTTTTGAAGTCGCGCCGCTGCAGGTGTTGAATGAACTGGTTGCGTTACGCCTTATATATCATCTAGCCTCGGCCCGGACTCGACTCGACTCGCCTCGACTCGACTCTAAATGGACTTTAGGATCGCTGGCACTCGAATATCCTCAACTCGTCGCGTTTTTAGCATAATTTTACATGTTACTTTTAGGCAAAGAGAGTGAGTTGAAGTGAGGGGTTTCGCATTGATGGATCTTAATTAGTGCACGCATCTCTGATTCCTTCAGTTCTATAAAGTTATTTAGGCTAAAGTCCCTTTACCCTTAGACTGTCCCTTTATCCAAAATGAAATCCTTTTTCAGAGTGTCTGGCATTTGTGGAATGTATGAAAAGTTTACACGAGTAAAGTATTTTATTTTATTTTAAATAGAGTCTGATATAGATTAATAAAGATTGGTATTATGTAGTGTAGCTCATTATAAATTGGTACAGATTTTTTTATTAGCAAAGATTAGTTGTATACCCGTTCTTCAGTAAAGATTGTTGACTTATAAAGATTTCAAAGAGATTTCAATAGTATATATTCAATAATATTTTATGTTAAGACCTTTTGCTTTTATTATGATTTTTTTCTTTTACTTAATTTAAAAAGTCTTTTTATTGCTATTGTAAACGATCACGGATCAGTTTTAGCTACGCTTTATGCACTTACCATCGCAAAATATTTTTTTCTCTTTCTGTCTATGAAATTTAAAGGTCTTTAGCATTGCTTTGATTCAATGATTTCTGTGTCAAGCGTTGATTTCCTGCTCTCTAATGATAATGATAATGATAATGATAATGATGATGATGGTAATGATGATATTTCTCTTTTGTGGAAAATACATTTGGTGTAATTACCGCAACCCGTTCCTTATAGTATATACATTTTGTTTGTATTTTTCTTTTTGATATTCGTGGAAGCCACGCTTCATTGCATCCTTGAGAATTGGCAAAAGGTTTGGCTTTGCCTTTTGTGTCCAAGTGCTGTCTGGGATTTGAAAATATTTACGGGCCGCTGCATTTAACCGATGCGGTTAGACAGTGAGCTCCTGTTACTCGAGAGAGCGATAGAGAGAGAGAAAGAGAGAGAGACAGAGAGACGTTCATTCGATGAGGATTTAAATGCACTTGAATGATCGCTTGAGCGATCCTCAAGCGCGCTGTGAATGCGTCAAAAGTGAATTGTAGCTCAAGGATTAAATGCTACTGAAGTATGCCGCTGCGCCAGGATCGCAGCCAGGATCGGCAGGACTACTTGCTGTCGCCAAACTATAGTGTGTGCTCACTCTACAGGACACTTGAAACTGGAATAGAACACAAATTTTTGGGCAGAGGACAATTAACCTTTAATCGCTGTTGTAGCACTTTGGCATGCGGCTTGCTCTGTGCCTTGTTGCCCGATAAGATACGAGCAAGTACTAACTTGGCCCTGTCATTCTAACAACCTGCGCACGACAAATTATGGCCCTCTCGATAAGATACTGTTACAGCTGCTCCTTCTGCTCCAGCTCCCGTTTTATGATTAATCATAAGTTTCCATTGGCTCTTTTCTTTTTCTTTTTCTGTCTTTTTTTGTTTAATTCTTGCTCAATTTCATGGAATTTCATTGCCTCTTTGACGACAGACAGTAGCCTTCAATCGTCTTGTTTGATTAAATGATTTGTGCATTTAGCTTAGACTTGTATGTTTCTTTTCTTGTTTCTTGACCAGACCTGGCCCCCTATACCATTTGTATTTTGTATCTGTGAATGGACTCACTCCCTGTTCTGACCTGTCTCCTGAACCGGAGACATTATATTATTCCATTATATTGGCATGTTGCAATGTTTACTCAAAACATGCCCTCGCCAAACAAAACAAGACAAACGCCCCGTTTTCATTATATTATTTTATTATTACACTTTTTGTATTCACAACTTTGTTTATTTTCTTTTTTTATTATTATTTCTTGTCCCTCGTTCGTTTATCGCACATTTTTGCACTTGTTTGTATTTTTGCTCAATTAAAAAAGTTCCTTTCATTTGTTCTCTTGGTGTTTTTTCGATCAGTTTTCTTAGTTTTCTCAGTTTTCTCAGGTTGTTCATTGTTATAGATGCGTGATTTTTGCTTTTCTCATTGTGACTCCTTGGGTTACCTTCTGGGATTGCTCAATGTGCCCACATGCTGAGCGTTTGTTGCGTCTGTCTATGGAAAAATTGTGAAAAATTTCATGCATTGTCCGATCGCAACAATTTGTTGGCTCCTCTCCATTCTCTCTGCATTCTTTATGCATTTTCCACGGAAATTACGAATGGCATTTGACAAAAATCAACTAGATAGTATGGCATTTATATTATACGACCGATCGTCCCTTTATTTAATTGTCTATTGGACAGACTCTGGGCACCAGCTAGACGGAATACGCTACCTTAAAGGTTAATACTCCACCTTGTGGTACGGTCTTAAGTAGTGATGTAAAAATACATCGAAAAATACATCGTCAGCTCGATTTTCGCAAAAGCGATTATCAATTACATTAACTCGATAGTTTTTTTTTAACTATCAATCGAGTTAAGTTAATTATATCAATAAATCATGAAAAAATCAATAACTCACTGCAGCTTGCTTAATATAGTTTATTTGATTATTATGACGGGAGTTGATCTTAAAACTTGAGATATAAAATTTGAATTATAATTTTGCAAAATCTATAAGTTGGAGTAAAAAATTATTGAAACTAAATTAGTAAAATTTGAATGCAGAATGAATAAGGAGGTCAAATTATGATCATAATCAAAGACCGCTTGGAAATGTGTTTAGCTTGGGCAAAGTTTGAAGTTGATCGGGTCTTTGACCTAGCAACTTTACAAGTCAAAGGTTACGCATGTATTTTGTATTTAAAAGTGCGTTTTCTATTCCTTTTTTTTTGGAGAAAACTTGATACATGTACCTGTATTACTTGGAAATATATCGACAAGTCGATTAATTTTTTCGATTTTTAAATTTCGACATTAAACTCGATTCTCTGCTTGGATTTAAATTAAACTCTTCAGCTACAGATATGGTTAAGATCTGCCATTCAAAATATGGTCTGAAATCCCGGTCTTCATATTATTTTGGGGCATGCTCGATAAGAAGATTACGAAATTCAGTTCATGTTCAGTTCAACTCTTTACACTCCATATATGAAATATGCCTTACTTAAGAGATTGCTCCTCCTTTGTCGAGCTGCCTGATATCTGTTTTCTTTATCAATTCTTCTTCTTTTTCTAGTTGTGCAAATGTTTATGCTCGTATTTATGGCACAGGGTAGCTCCTTGCAATTCGGACTAATCCTTTTTGAGCAGCAGCCAAAACATTTTCTTAGCTGCAGCTCAAGAATATTGCGCAAATATGAACTGCAATATACGATGAGACTCAACATAAGGACAATCGCCCTTCATGTTTGGATTTCGTCCTTCGTCCTGGCAGGCTGTGTCAATAAGATATATCACTGTTGTTGGCCATTGTTGTTGGCCTAAAACATTTGCAGAAACCACAAAAATTGGTACAAAAACGCTGTTGTTCCAGCTTCTGGGAATGTGAATGTCCCCTTAAACAGAGATTCAAGATTGTCTCTCACGTTTCCATCGCCTGGTAGCTCTGGGAAAAATAAAACTCGATGCGATTGGTGCGTGATGTTTGGGTAATGTTGCGATTTTGTGTATCGTTTTTTATGCAATTTTTGTTAGTCTTCTTGGTATTCTAGGAATTGCGAAAGGATTAAACATGCTGCCAGGACATGTAAAGGGTTTGCTTTGCTTAAGCTGATGTCCTCGTATGTGGGGGGAGTGACAGCTGCGTTGAGGAGGGAGAAAAAAAAGAAATGAGATGTAACATATGATTATATATAACATAAAATTCCATAGATTTCTTCGATGATTGCATGGTGAAACTTTTCATTTTCAATTTGATCAACTTTGTTATTAAGATGTTTTACTTATTTTTACTCAGTTGCCAAACTCTTTGTTCTGCTTTCTATCAGTTTTACTTTTCTTATTATTTGCATATATAGTTCATCACTGAAATGCCTTCGACTGAAATGTAGATATTCTTTATTGTCAAGTACAAAAAAGAAATTTTATGTATAAAAAACTTTATTGTATTACAAGTTTATTTTGTACACTTGTATTCTCCCAAACCTTAAACGAATATTTGATCAGTATAGTATACCTGTATACCCTTATAGTTTCTATACTTAAGTCTATTCTAAACAAATTTCTATCTCTATTTCTTGTGCTAATATTTTTTTCAATTTTGCTTATCCTTATTCTCAGAAATGTATCAGGCTTCACTTTTGATTACTTTGTTTTAAATGTAAATCTATTCACTGATCTATTTAGATATTTTTTCCCACTCTCTTTTGCTCATCTCAGACTTAAATCCGAAGAGCTGCACTTCCGATTTTCCTGTTTAATATTCATAAATGTATCTTAATATCTGATTTCCAATTCTTGTCCTACTCTACTTTCCTACCAGTTTAATTGCACTTGTTTTTTTTGCCATTTTGCCGTTTGGTCGCGTGGTGCTGGCGACACTTGAGACATGGCTTCTTATCAAAAGGCGCCTTGTCGTGGGCCAAAGTGAAATGGGACTTTAGATGTTTTGCCGACAAATGTGCCCGTTGTCAAGTGTCCGAAGATCCTTTTTGGCATGTTTGTTTATTTAACTGTGCACAAATTAGACGACAAGCCAAAAGACTCGTCTCGCAACAACTCAGTCGCCTATCTAGGCCACTTGACCATTTGTTTTTTGGGACGCGCCTATTTAGATAAGAGAGAGACTCGAGACTCAAGAGGTTCTGTTCATATGTTATACCTTAGTGCCCAGCATGTTTCTGATTTGCCTCAGTTTGTTGTGCCGCACGTTGCAAACTTAATTCTTAATGCATGAGTAGGGGATAGCAAAATATATATAGAGAGAGAGAGATGAAAATCTAGAACCAGACTGTGGTGCTCTTTATATGTTGCCTCATAAACATTTTGGGCTGTGACTGCTGCATCCTAATTAAGTCATTTTGCCAGCTCGTTACTACCGTCCGGCTCTCGAAAGGAGATGCTAGACACCATAATGCTGAAATTCCGCATAAATTCCGCACTCACAAATCACTTTTAAAATGGCCTACACAATCTGTGGCACACTCAGAGAAATATGCCAACCGCAGTCTCCATCAAAAACTATATTAAAATACAAATAAAATAAACACCTTAGAAATTAATAAAAATAAATTACAGCGAAAATTTCAGCCTTTTAGCTCTTACCGTTTTGGGGAAGAATTTGATATGCATAAATAGTAAAAATGATAAATTAATTAAAATAAATTGGATGCTGTCGGGTACTATGTAATAATAAGTATATTTATATATTTATATACTAAATTGTAGTATTACCTATAGTCAAAACATCTTGTGTTGATCTTTTCTCTGAGTGCAGCTCCCAGTTCCGATCCCAAGTCCATCGTTTGATGCCCAGCGCTATCAGTCGCGACGCGACGATAAACAGTGGCTCGACGCAGGACTTGGAGAGGATCGGAAGAATGGAGGATCGCAGGGTATTTCGAAGAGTTACGGTGGATTGGTGGATTCGGACTAATGAAGGCAGGGCGTAAAGTGCTTGATTGGCATAGACCACACAGCGCTCTGAGCATTGACTTTGAGAAATTAATTTGATAGCAAGCCACACTCCAACTCGTTTGTGTGTGTGTATGTGTGAGTGTGTGTGTTTGTGTGTATGTGAGTCTAACAGGTATTACCTTAGTCTAAGGTAAGTCAGCTCATTTTGGCCGCTGTCTTGTTAGGCTAATTGACTTCTTGGCCAGTGGCAAGTGGAAGACCACCTTGCGCGTGTTTATAAGTTGTTTGCCTCAATGATGACAAGCCAAACAACCGACAAACGAGAAGCAACAACAACCACGAACAACGAACAACCAACAACCGACAAATGGCAAATGGCAACTGGCTAAAAGGCGCTTTAGCAGCTCAATTAATCAGCTTTAAAGGGTACTTATACCTACAGGTGTGTACAGGGTGTGGGAATTTCTTTTGTTTTTTCTTTGCTTGCCAAATCGAATCGCAAGAACTCACTGAAATAAATGCTCAACGCAAGACAACTTAATTTTCAATAAGTACGCCCTTAAACAGTTTTGGGGATTTTTTTCTCAGCTGAAGAAAACAGGAAGGAAACGAAGAGGAAATGATCAAATTTAATTAAAAGTATGTACTTTATTGAGAGAATATTCAAGTTGATCAGTAGAATTGTTGTGTTAATTTAAGATTTGTATAAAAAAAATTAAGGTACTTTTCTGTTAATATATAATATGCTATATTACTATTAGAAATGTTTTAGAATGATATGTTGAATGGCATGAACCATACATAGAGTAAGGAATTACTGAAACCAAGATATTTGTTGGAACCGTGATATAATTTAAGACAAAAACATTTTATTTGAATTGTTTTCATTCCAAATTTACATAGTTTTGTTTTCCGTCATAGTTTTCTCAAAATCCTGAATGGATAAGAATTCAGATGTCAAATTATTCAAAAGTAAATTTTCACATACTATGATGAGAATCATCTATTCCTCAATAAAACTTCGTTCAGATTCGAGTTCACACAGATAATTGAACAGACTGACCATAAGGTCTTTTCAATCAGTTCTCCTTTTTTTTTATCAAATACTCTCAATCTTATGCCCTCTACATTTTATTTACATTGTATAATAAACGATGTTATTTTTGTTATAAGTACAAATAATCTCAGACTATTTACTATTAATCAATTCCCAAATGCGTAGCTGAGAATTAAGAATCTCAGCCAGTTTTAAGTAGTGCCAACATCAAAGACTTCCACTGAAATACAACGAAAACAGCAACAACAACTAGAAGAAGTTCGGGAACTGCTTTTGCCCTCTGGTCACACCCCCCAAAACTAATTTTTATAGATGGGTATATCAATGTCAACATATCAATTTCAACATGATGTTTCATTGGAAATTGTCAACCAGAAATAAAGACAAAAAAACAAAACAAAACAAATTGAAATGAAATGAAAGCGAAATTGTATATGGGTCGTTTTGATATCGATCTACTTCTCATTTTTGGCTACTGATTGCATAATAAAACGCCCATAATATCAGATTGTAGATCAACAAGAGTCTGGTCAGAATTGTGCTTATAAATCAAATGTGGAGCGCTCTAAGAGATCTGGGGCAAGAGGCGCGAGTGGTGCCACCTACGGTTTTGTGTCCTCTATGTTTATGTCATGTTTTGTGTTGTTATTGATATTGTTGTTGTTGTTGCAGCACCTGCAGCTGAACTCACCTGAATTCGGTAGCACGGTAGTTCTACCTGCCAGCCGAATCTTCATCTATGTATCTTGAGCTGACATCTTTTTGGCTTAATTAGAATTCAGTTAGACCATAAATTTAACCAGCTCTTCACTTTGTTATTTTTACCTCCTCTATTGCTTCATTTTCTTAAGTTTCCTCTTCTTCTTGTCAGCGGGAGATTGTCCCCCTTATTTTTATTTGGTTATGTAATCCCCTTTGACCATAATGAAAATATTTTGTAACATAAATTACAAATATTTCGACTCAATGACTCGAAAAGCATTGACAAAAGCAAATCAAAAGCAACAACAGGTCATAAGGGATACGTTAAAGGGATATGCAAGGGTCCTGGGGTTCCCCTTAGCTCCCCTGTTGCCCACTTCTTCCCCTGCTCTCTGTTACTTCCTTTTCTCTCAGTTGATTTTTCTTGGCCCGCGGCGGTGGCAAACGGTAAATGTTGCACCTGCGATCCTTGCAGCAGGCCAGCACAGCTGCCGACTTACAGGTGCGCGTGCGCAGGACAACACACACACAACACACACACAACACAGACACAACACACACACAACACAGACACAACACACACAAAACACACTGCACACGCACTTCCAAATGGAAGCTGCAGTTAAAGTTGCAGTTAAAGCTCTAGAGGGAAAAAAGAGAGAATAGAGGTAAGAGAAAGAGAGAGAGAGAGAGAGATAGATAGACAGAGGGGAACACTGACAGAGAGTGTGAGGTCGGTGGGATGCACTATAGATAAAATAGTTCGATATATTGACATGAATACTATTCTATGGAAAAGTCTCATAAATTGTTTTATTTGTGGAAATTTAATTATTTTTTTAATCATTAGATTAGTTCATATAAAAATATAATATCCTTCGTCAGAAGAAGTTTTTCTCAATTAGAGGTTTTTTGTTTTTTTGTAAAAGAAAAAAATATATGTATGTAAATTTATAAATATTTAAAGTTCTACTTTATTCTTACAAATATTTATGTCTGGAGATACACATATGTATACGTGTATTAGGATTTAATGCCAAAAGGTTGCGAATTATGCCCATAGTGGGTTTGTGCCCTTCACTTGAACTGCATATTCCAAATGACCCCCAGGTCCAATGTCTGATCTGGTGACGTCACACACACACACACACTCACAGACACATACACAAATATAGAAGGCAGCGTCTTTATTATGAAACTTCCTGCCTCAAATGACGAGCGGAAATCACAAAAATGAGTTCGCTTTCCGGTGGTGCAGCGGTGCTGCAATGCTGACAAAAGAAAGGGGAAATCTTGTTGCCAAATTGAAATGCAATAAAATTTACACTTGTAACAACAACAGCCACAACAACAACAATTACAATACAGTCGAACTCTGGCTCTCTAGGCCCTGCATTTATGTTAACTACATGGCTAAAATGGCAAAAGAAGCAGCCAACAGACAATGCAACAAGTTGTTAATAGCAAACAGACGGGCGCACCACACAAATGCGTCGAATTTGATTTGCCAATGCTGAAAGCTTTACATTCTTAAGCTCTGCTTGTCGGTTATTCTCTAGCTGAAGAGTCACACGTGCCTTTAGTCTCCTGAGAGACTAATTGTTCTAATTAATTATTTTTTCCATTGATTTCTCAAACACATTTCTGGTTGCTTTGGTTAATATATATTTTTTAATTACTCTAATTTTTATTTTTCCTTATACAAGTCATCGCTTAAAATTTAATGAAAATATGATTTGAACCGGGAAACGTATAAATGGGATTTTTAACCTGTTTAAGAAGTAGAAATACTTAAAATGAAGTAATTTCTAATCCAATATAATTTCATATCGTATTAATTTTTAGATCTTAAAATAATATTTAGATTCATAAAATGAATTGACTTAAAAACTTTTTAAGTTTAGTTTATGGAAAATTAAGAATATCATTGAAAGCTATATAAGTAATTTAAGGAGCATCAAGTTAAACTTAGATCTTTAGCTTTCGTATAGAGTCATATTTGAGTGAATTTGTATATTGTTAATGAAATATTGTCGGCTGTTGGTTGTGTTTGGTTCGATATAGACGGCAGACAGACACACAGGGAGACAGAGAGACAATCGACACTCACATCGACAGACATCGAAGTTGAGAGAAACGACGTTTTCCGTTAACATCAATCTTGAAGATCTCTGTGGCTATAAGAAAGCTAGAGAGAGAAAGAGAGAGAGAGAGAGAGAGAGAGAGAGGGTGAGAATGAGAGATATAGAGAGGGAAAGAAGGAGAGATGAAGCAGCGATCTATAAGAGACCAAGTGTGTGTGTATGTGTGTGTGTGAGTGTATGATAAACTGCAAGTCTAACTAAATGACCTGAGGACTATTGTGATATTTTATTGTATTAAATCGCATCCGACACACGATGTTGTTGCTGTTGTTGCCGTTGTTGTTGTTGTTGGTGACTCTGCAGTTGGGTTTGAATTTGAGTTTCGATCGAAAGATTCGAAACGATCGAAGGAACGAGAGCTGCACAGGAAGCGCCAACTTGCGCCAATCTTTAAGCGTATTATTAGTGTTTCGGCATATTTATTTATTATCATTTGGCTAAACTTGATCAAGTAAGAGAGAACAAGAGAACAAGAGAACCAGAGAAAAACAGAACGGGAGAGAGAGAGAGAGAGAGAAAAAGAGCAACTGATCATGACAGGACAAAAAGAAGAGTTGCAACATATTGAGGCACAATCAACGTTTTGATTACTTAACTTTTGCCTCCTTTGGGACATTGCCACATTGATGACATAACTCTCTGTAGAATTTACTTCTTTTTATGAGTATTTATTTTTATTTTTATTCTTTTTTAATGGAATTTTAAGGAAATACGCGTAATTTCTACATTTAAAGTGCAAGTGCTGAACTTGGAATTGGACCCAAGGGATTTCAAGTGTCCTTTCGCTCTCTGAAGATCATTGACCGACGACCGGAGTTGACGAAGATCAAAGATCAAAAAAACGGCGAACAGATCAGAACAATTAGTTTAATTATGCCGAGAACATGGGCAATTTTTTGGCATGAGGTGACAACGATGCGACATGATGATGATGCGATCTCTCAGGCAGCTGTCTACCTCCTTTTCCCTCTACCCCACATTTGAAAACCCTTTCTCAGCTACCTACCAACAACATCATCAATTGGGTAATTTTAGCTGTGCAACTTGTTAGCACCGGGTCCCGCATGTGGCAACTACTCAGCCTCTGTCTGTCTGTCAGCTCCGTTGACGTTGCAAGTCAAGGCTCCAAAATGTGAAGAAGAAGTCTTCAGTCAAACAGTCGCCTACTGTCTACAGTTTACAGTCGACAGTCGACAGTCGACAGTCTTCAGCCGACAGTCTCCAGTCGTGAGCCGCTTCTTTCCATATCATTAGTTGTAATTGATCCTGTGTGATCTTTTGATTTTGCGTCAACGCTCTGACGTTTTGCATACGAGAGCGCGCGCCTCTTCCAGAATGAAAAAAATCAAGAAGAAAGAAAGCTTTTCTTCGGCACGCCGAAGATTCGATACTCTTGCAGAGCCTTGTGGGCTCTATTTTTAACTGAGCTTTTCTTTATAATATAAAAGTCAGATTTTGGTCAAAGTTTACATCGTGAAATTATCATTTATACAATCTGTGAGAATATTTGAGATATCTCAAGTTTAAAATATTATCGTTAAAGCAACCTAAAACGTGGATAATATTTCAACCACTCAGCATTAAATAAGTCAAAAAAGCTTAAATCACTTGATTTACAAAAAAAAAAAAATCGAATATATCGAAATATTTGTGAAGATATAAGAAATTTCGAGGTATCTTCTTTTGAGACCATTTGGTATTGATTATATTTTTATTATTACTAAATTATATTATTTATTTAGAAACAGATAAAGATTGGTTTTTCACTGATCGTTCCTATAGAATGAAATGTGATCTAAATGTTTAGTATAACATCAAAGGCATATTCAGTGAGATCGTTTGAGATATTTCTATTAATACACATTGCGTGGCAATATTTTGATACCCTCGGCAAGGGTATAAAAACACCAGCAGCGACTTGTGGCACGTTCAGTGATCCTCCCCCTCTGCACTTGCCCCCTTGCCCACATGTCGCTGGCACTACCCCTTTACCCTGTACCTGCCCCTCATTAACATGATCATCAACGCTGTCGTATTTGCTTGGCTGCCAGCAAATTAAAAACATCAAGTTCCAGTCTTTTGCCTTTTATTTTTTTGCATGCGGCCCACGTTGCACGTTCTGAGTCTCATTCTCGTTCTCAGTTTCAGTTTCAGTTTTAAATCTCCATCGTCAGCTCGGTTTGGGTCTTGAGTCTGTCTGTGGGTCTTGGTCTGGTTCTGGATCTGGGCCCCCATGTAGTCCATTTATGCTGGTGCCCAGCTTGGTAATTGCCTGGGTCCTTTGCCGTCATTTAAATAGCTACTGCGGGCGAATATTTAACTAACTAAGTGCTCTCAATACCTTTTCAGCCCCTGTTCTCCACCCTTTCCTTTCACCCCAAATACTTGTCAGGATCTTTACAACACCAAAAAATAAAAAAAGACGTACTTTAGATTTGCATTTGTTATATTTTACCGATATTATACCCTGTAAATAAAAAATGATTTAAAGTTGTCTGTTTGTTGCTATTGAGTATAAGGACCACATTTTTTTAAAATCTATGTAAATGCTTGACTAGTTAAATTTCATTCTTTTTTTTTAAATATTCCAAATATCGCTTAGTAAATAATTAACTAACTTGCCAAGTCTCCAGAGTATGTATAGGACTGGGTGATCAAATTTCTTTTAGTTTATTTTTTAATTTGTTTTCCTATACTTTATTATAGGTATATTTGCAATATCTGCTGTCTACAGGGTATCTTATGGGCATGGTCACGCAACTAGAACACTTGTTGCTCGTTAAATTTTTTGACAATAATGTTTTAATTTATATGCTGCAAGTTTTGGGCTTGCATTGGTTTCTGATTTCCAGCAATGACCAATGCGCCAAGAACTTCTCTTCTCTTCTCTCCCGAAAAGAAGCTTGTCCCTTCTTCTGTAGTACAAGGAATGGTGCTGCCCCCATTGCCCCCCTGGGGCGCATTGAGTGTCATTTAGTTAATGGGCCATAAATTGCGATTGCTTTTTTTTTGTTTTGGAGGTTTGTTCAGCAAATTAGACTGGAAAAATGCACAAACACAGGTAGGCAATTATCGAATATCAATATTGCTAGGGGGAAGATCGAAGTGAGAAAGAGAGGGGTTATATTTGATAAAGACAGCAAGAGAAAGGTGGAGAAAGAGAGAGAAGCCCGTCAAGTGACAAAAGGAAACAATTGAAAAGTAATGTCTTAATCGTTTTTTAATTTAAGTGATCGACAATCAGATATGACGGCTTCATTTTTAATGCTGTTTTGGGTATTTTAAGTTCATCAAAAAATAATATTAGCATTATGACAATTTTTCTTAACTTCTCTAAGCAAAGTTGAATGTCAAATAAAAATCAAAGCTTTATTCTTTACTCTACTGCCAAGTGCTTGACTAGTAGATACTCTGTTTTATCTATTATTGAGTTGCTGGGTCTATTTAGTCTAGCATGAGCTCATATAATGTATGTGTAAGCGTTACACTTTTTTCTAAGGCCACTGCATTTTTTGTTTAATTGAGAGTTAGCCTAGTAGATACCTCGTCTTATGAGCTTTTGCCTTTTATAGCAGCTGAGTAATCTGTTATATCATTATCGAAGACTCTGCACTTGGCTTCAAAGTAGATACTCAATTTTATCTATTATTGAGGTACAGGGTGTGTTCTGTCTAGCATGTTTAAAAATAATGTAATAATGTAAAACTTTTGCACATTTTTTTCTTAGACAAGATAATTGTCATTTCTAACGAAAGTTGGATTTTAACTTTACTGCTAAGTGATCGACTAGTGGACACCACGTTTTAAATATTATCGAATACACTGACCACAACTTGCTTAAAATTGTTGGTAGTATTATAAGAAATGTTCAACAAACTCTTTATTGGCAGATAAGAAACGAAACTAATTGAAATGAAATGTTCAAATGTATACCCTGTAAATGCAATGATGCGATTTTAGGGGTATCTAAGGTTTGGATGCAGTCCTTGTTGATGATAAATCTAGGCTAATTTAAGGCTGTTTACCGTTGGATCAACATGATGTTGTTTACTGTAGAGGTAATTTATCAGCTGGGCTACAAGTAACTGGCCAAAACGGTAGCTGCCACATGTTGCCACATGCAGCATGCAACTTGTGGCTGATCTGCTGATGCTTTCCATGGAAAAAGGCGAATCCGATGGCAAATCTGAAGCGCCGTTAGGCCTGATGCCTTCGGTTTTCCTTGGGGGCGTAGCAAAGTCAAATAAAACAAACGGTACATTTTGCTGTAGAGCTGTGTGGCAAGTGGTAGAGTGGCAGAGTGGCAGAGTGGCAAGAGGCGCCTATCGACAGACACATCAGTAAATTTGCGAATTTTTACGCTGTTGCAACACGCGCTTGGCTTAATACGAGTAATCGGCATTGGGATACAACAGCAAGGTTGATGTTGCAACTGCCAAGTGGCAAGTGGCAATGTGATGAGTTGCCAGTTGCTTCTTCCTCTGCTGCTGCTGATGATGATGACGACCAGAAGGTTGATGCTGATGGTGTTGATTGTGCGCCAGTCAAGTGTAAGCTGCACATTAGTCAAAAAATATGAAAAAGCGAGTAAATATATTGAGAAAAGAATAACAAAAAAAATAAAAATAAAATAAAAATACAAGTTGCACTGAGAACTTAAGCGGCTTAAGCACAGCAAGGAGTCTCATGAATGAAAACATGCCACATACTCCAAACTCCACACTCCATACTCCATACTATATACTCCATACTATATACTCCATGCCACAGACGAAACTCGATTTTACCCGGCAACAGGTCAGCATCTTTTTCTCATCGTTGGCAGATCGTTGCGATCGTTGTGATCGTCTAAAATGGAACTGGAATTTAAGCTCAGCATTTGTTCTGTCTGTCCACAGATTCATCTGTCCTTCAGTCTGTCTGTCTTCCCTTCTCTTATTAAGAGCATATGAGATTGCAAGACGATTTAGGTATGTAGGAAAAAAATCTTTCCTAAAAATATTATTTTATCATCAGTAGAAATGTAACTAGTTAATTAACGTAATCAATTTTTTTTAATCATATATCAGAGCTTTAATTTTTTTGTAATTTTAATCATTAATCATTAGTCACTAATAATATTATAAATTAAGGTGTTTTAATTTAATTATTCTAATATATTTTTATGGAAATTTTTGACAAGTATATGTATATTTACATTATAAAAATAACTGTAACTATTTTTCATTAGTTAGCTATAAAATCATTCAAATAAACATTAATTTTCGTATTTTCATATATCAACTGAATAATTTTGTAACAGCTTTATCTTTATATATATCTACAATCGAAACCAAAATTTTGGCAGAGAGATAAAAGTTTAGTTTCGATTGTTAAGGAAGAAAATACAAAACTTATATTATCTAAATTACCTGTAAATGCTCTATCATTTATATCTTCTTGAGTTTGAAGAGCATTAATGTTTCGGCTGGAACAAAATTTAATTTTTGGCTACCAATTTTAATTATGAAGCCGCCACAGAAGAAGCGGAAGAAGAGGACGAGGACCTGAAGACAGAGCCAGAGCCCGCTGACTGAGACTGTGAATCTACCACTGACTGTGCTTGGGTCTTTGAGCCTGGTCTTAATCCACTTGTTCAAACGCTGTTGATATTCATATGCTTTGTCAGTTGATTCGCTAATATGACGTCTGATGTGGCTGCCGTTGCACGTTGCACGTTCTCGGTCCCCGATTCCCGATTCCCGATTCCCGGTTGCCTGTTCCCGGTTGCAAGTTAAGAGAGAGATTTGGATGGGCTGCGAAAATTTGCACTTTTGACTTGGGACGCAGCAAACTTTTAATTTTCGCGGATGAGGCGAAAATAAATAAAGCTTGAATAATGGCTAAGCTACCTCAGCAGCCACTGAGCTGAGCTGAGCTGAGAAGGGGGACAAGATGGAAGCAGGAAGATGGTAGATGGAAGATGGTAGATGGCAGGAACAGGAGCAGGAACAGGAGCAACGTCAGGCTTGGGCCATCAGTCCAGCGCTAAAGTCACTCATTAAACACAATTTTGACTGGGCTGCAAATTTTTGCCGGGCGCTTGGCAATTTGTGCAGCTAAAGAACTTCGGATCTAAGGATCAGCAGACAACAAGACAGGATCAAGAGCAGGAAGAGCAGGAAGACGGCAAACGACGATGTATTTGATTTGTGCGCGATTTGATTTTGATTTTCAGTTTTATGTTGTGTTGCACGTGTTTGTGGTTTTTTGTTTTTGGAAGGAAGTGAAGTTTGCAGAGATCGTTGGTGTTGCTCACTCATCAGCGATAATGATGGGCAATTATATAGAGAGCGCGCCTTTCACAAGCCATAAAAAATGAAAACACCAAAACGTTTCGAAATCCCACAGTTTGCAATACTCAAAAAAACTGAATTTGGAGTGTGGGACTCAAGCAACTCGCGTGGCTCCATTATAAAGGCTTTTGAAATACCCTGTGACAAGGGAATACGCACTATTTGAAGAGACTCAAAGGAGAAACTGTGGTGTGAAATGGGGGAAAAATAATATACTTTATTCAATAAACTTTATTATCATTTTAAAAGTTCTATGAGAAAAGTTTTCTTATCTCTGTGCGGTTAATGGAGAGCTTTAATTTGTATCAAGTGGCACCTTTTTATTGAGAAAACCTGTGTGGCAAATTAAATATAATTATTAAATATATATGCTAATTATAAAGCGACACGTACTTCGGGAATTTCAGAAAATTTCTAAAAATGTACGCTATTAAAAAATAACTTGATTGAAAATTATTTATTTAATTTGTATAATAAAAGCAATAAATGCACCATGTGTAATACAAATTACAATATTACTATGTCGTATTGACTATTTATTTATTAATTAATATGAATTAAATTATTTTTTAAATTTTAATTTAATTAAATTTGTAATCCGAATGACTCTATTACTTTCATAACAATTGCAAGAGCATGTGCACTTCGCTAACTCTCGGAGTTAACTTTTCATTATAGTATTTGGTTTGCTCTGCGTCGTGCTCCTCCTACCAATTTCAGTGTGGATCTGTTGTCAATGGGGCAATTGATATATGGTCAAAGGGTTCGTTTGTCGTCGTCTAATGCCGCATTACTTCATTAAGCGAGGCTTCGACTTTTAATTATGCGCCAGCGCATAAGAATTTTAATTTGAGTTGGACCCAAAGTTGCACTCTGAATCTACTGCATCTTACTGGCTTCCTTTTTTACTTCTACTACTTCCCTCCCTGCTTCTTAACTCCCCATTGGCTTCTCCTGCCTGCACTCTGTGCAATTCATTGTCAGCAAACAAATGCGAATGGCAATTGATGAATGCGCTGATGCCACGCACATGCGGAGGAGGCTGGCCAGGATATTCTATGGCGCATTATGTGCGCAAATTAATTTATGTACAGACGGCAGGAATCGGCGAGACGGCAGCCACAAGAGCGTTATACTCAGCACTCTCGGTGGGGTGGCATCGACTATGCCTAACACTTGAAATATTAACATACATACAGTCGCACTTCCATAACTCGAACATCTATAACTCGAATTTTCTCCAACTCGAACTAAATCGATTACTTATTAAGAACAATTCCATACGTCGAAGTCTCCATAATTCAAAGTTTTGCTTTGGATACGGGTGATTCGAGTTTAGGGAAATTCGACTGTATTTTTTGATAGCTTCTGCTTACTTCTCATACTGGCGTCGTGGTAGTGCGTCTGCTCGACCAAAGAGGGCGCTCTTATATTCATTTCACAGCGTATTTTTTGAGTTATTGAATTGAAATAGTTTTAAGTTACAGTCCATTAAATTGACAAACTAAAGTTGACGCTAGTTTAAGTAGTTCCATAGAATATTTAATAGTTAGTCTAGTCATTATCATTCTCCTATGTTTTACCTATAATTAAGCTATTGCTTGAGTTAGTTGTCAGTTTTATTAAACTTACAGGGTATTTTTTGACAATTTGCTGCATTAATATGCTTTTCTTTTTGATAAATGAATGAAGCCAGCGTTGAAAGTAAATGACATTAAAATACTAGAGTTTGACTTTCATTGATTCACTTGGCTCCCGCGGCTCTTTCCATTTTTTGTTGACAAATTGTAAAGCTCACTTGCAGAATTTGCTTGCCCAACGCTGCGTTACAGGGTAACTTGTGGTTGTGTAGTTTTGTTAGCTGCTATTAAAGCATTCCTACTGGTTCACACCACAATTTGTGCCGCGATTCACTGAGTTGTTTGTTTGTTTGATTGTTTTTTTCCCCCTTTTCTCTGGGCTGTCTGCTGCTCCCGTTGGGCAGCAGGCCGCGCAATTACGCGCTGCACTTTGATTCCATTTGGCTGGCTGGCTTTTTGGGGCCAACACAATTCAAAATGTTCGTGTTTAAGCGCTATTAAGTGGCAAAAATCGCGCGCGCTTCAGCTTTGCCCCCACTGAGGATGGGCATGTGGATGTGGATGTGGATGTGGATGAGGATATAGTTGTGGATGAGGATGAGGATGTGAATGTGCTTGAGTGTTTTTGAGGTGGAGCATGTCGAATGTGACCACGCGCATGCTCAGTCAACGGCCTGGGCCGCCTGCGTGTTGCTTATAATTAAAAAAAACATGCCAAGCCGAAGCTGGAGCTGAAGCTGAAGCTGCAGAAGGAGATGGAGATGGAGCTGCGGGTGCAAGGACAAGGACAAAGGACAAGGGACATCGGATTGCACATACAGCAAAATCAACTTATTTGCCTTTCCATTGAAATAATTAGTTCAAAGTTAAATATTGGCTGGCTTGGATCTGACGATGGCGATGACGTGCGACAGAAGACAGGCAGAGAGAGCGGGAGAGATAGAGAAAGAGCGAGAGAGGGAACTGAGTGTGTGAGGGAGAGGCAAGTCGAGGCTTATCGCATTTAGGCGCGGAATTAATCGATTTGCGTACCGGGTGCGAAAACATTGGTGCGGCTTTAATTGATGCATGCACAGCACGACAGGCCACTGGGCCAACCACTTGCCACTTGCTACTTGCCACTTGCTACTTGCCACTTGCTACTTGCCACAGCAACAGAGTGAGGGGCAGAAAAAGAGGCCTGGCCTGGCCCTGTGTCAGAGATTGTATAGAGTTGTATAACTATTGATTAGCCGGCCCATCAGATACCAAGTTGTTGACTCTTATCGGCCGCATTTCAACATTCCAGATTAACCAGCTTCAAAGAGGCTGTCAACAAGTCGGGACAGCTCCAAATAACGACAGCAGACAGTTTGAGCAGTTTTTAAAAGCTATTATCGCGTTGAAAATAATGAGTGGATGCAATTAAATGCCTCAACATTTCAATTGAGTAAACAGAAAAGAGATAATGCCCAGAAATATCAATGGAAGCACATTAAACTTTGCTCTTTCGAATTAAGTTTGAAGCTTTAGGCTCTACAACACGGACATCTTGAAAAGCCTTTGGAGGCAAACGAGCGGCTTTTTAAAACTAAAAGCTTAGCCCGAAGAACTGTAGTAAAAATTATTTGTATTTTCTCAACTTTTCTACTGTTTGTACTTGAGTTTTTTGCTAAAATATTTTATTAAAATTTGTGATTTTAAATTGGAATGATTAGCAAGTTGATTGGGGCTTCCTTTAAGAAATAAAGCAAATATATTTACATGTTTAGTATTACAATTATGAGGTTATTTGCAATGATTGGGAAAGCATTTACCATAAAAATGAAGCAAGAATTGTGCAAGTTTTCATTTTGATTCATTTCTCTCACAGTTAATTCGTTGATAATATTGTTAAAGTTGTGAGTTAAAACTACAAGATACGAGTATAGCTAGTTTTTTGCCATTGGCAGGACCACCTTGGTCCTTGGTGATCGCAGCGGGTCAGTGTGTGGAGTGTGTGGTCCAGGACAACAGGATGCAGGGCGAGCAGCGAGTACAATGCATGTCCATGAATTGCATAAAAAGTAATGAACCCAACTGAACAACTCAATTAAGCAAGCAATAGACTGAGGAGATGCATAACATACATAAGTAGGAGATCGCATAATGGACGCTGGTCGAGCCAAGCGGGAAGCGCTGTCTGCCAACAATTTCCGGCCCGTGGACCAAGTACCGAAAATTGAATTGTCAGCGACACAAGAATGGAGTAAAAGATGAGCATCAGGATGAGCACAAGGACTGAGGACCAGGGACCAGAGACAGGGAACCCACACACAGTCTACACACCTGAAATCACAGCTGGACTTTTGGTTTGGTTGTTTTTTCTTTCGGGTAAGTGAACTTGAACGCATTGTATCCAAAAACTTGATTACTATGAGGATCCTGCAACGGATGTCCGGCGCACAGGATCAATGCATTGCACTTGGGGAAGACAGCGACTGAGGCAGCGACTGCGACAGCGACTGCGACAGCGACTGCGGCAGCGACAGCGCTGACAATATCTGAGATTGCTCTAATTTATGATTGTTCGACTATTGCCATCAAGTCTGGTCCAATCGCCACGCTACGTTGACACGCGTTGGCATTTTCCAAGGAAAAATTGACTAAAGGAAAACGATTTTCGGATTTTTGTTTCCCATTTATTTTTCGCCATTGTCTCGCACTTTGATGCGTGTGAAAAACGAACAATGCTGAAAACAATGCACAAATACGTTTCAAATACGTTTTCAATTACAAATTTACGATTGTCCCTTTCCATTGTAATGTCGCCGTGTCCTTTTGTTTGTCTCCTTGCACATCCTTAAACAAAGCGTGCGGCTGCGACTGCATATCAAATTCATTACGATTGCTCTCTGACCTCTGCTCCTTCTGGTGAAGCTTTGACTTTGCCCTGTCACACTAATTCTGCGCAGATTTATCAAACAGTTTTTGTTTTTCTTCTATATATCAAAGATAGGGTAGTATAGGTTTGTCATGTAGGTAGACAACACATTAACCAAGTAATAATCAACGTGATATGATTTTTGTTTCCATTATCATTACTTTAAATTTAAGGCAGACAGTATTCTAATCATTTACCATCATTACCATTAATAGTGTAGTACGTTTTCATTAGCATTAACATTGCTGATTATTAATTTACGCCAGATTATACAAATTTTTACAAGTATTATTATTATTTTTTAGTATAAGCAATATCATTATCATATATCATATATATCTTTAGAAGTAGTTTTATGAGTGCTCTCTTCCAGGAAACGAAAATTTTGTTCAAAGAGTATTAAAAGTTCGTCTAGTCTTAGTAAATATTTGTATTTTGAATAGTGGCAACGTCTTCATGTATTTTGTTCTTGTGCTCTTTTCCGGGAGCTGCGTTTTCGCTCGTTTCACACATAAAAATTAATACGAATTTTTAATCGTTCAAAAGTCAGTTCTTTGAGTCAGTTGCTCACTTGGACAGGTCTGGTTGGATCTGATCGGGTTTGGTTCCATTGCCATTGCCAGCTTTGACAACTGTGCGAGTTGTCAGCGATTCGGCTTGCCGCTGATTTATGCCACTGGCCTCAGGCAACATTTCCGCGACCAGTTTCCAGTTGGCAGTACATTAAAATTTGTCAATTTCATTAAATTTACAATTTTAGAATATTTCCAATGGCGCGCTGAGCAATTCATTTTAGTATTTTAGAATTTTTATCATGATTGAAATGTGCATAGCTGGCTGCATTTTACAATGGCACGTCTTATGACTTATCACAAATTAAGCAAAAATACTAAAATGCAATTGCAGTTCAACGGAAATGAAAATGCCACAGAGTGATGAACTGAAAGGAAGTTGTTTTCAATTAAGTAAGTTTAATATTGTGAAGAGTTAAGAGTCGAAAAATGTTTTTATACTTACGTTTATCTTTTTCTTTTTCTATTTCTTTTATTTTTTTAATATTGCAGTTATAAAAATTGAGTTGGGAGTAAGACTCCGGTGAGTCATCATTGTAGAAGAAATTTGATTTGTTTTTGCCTACAGCAGGCAAGGAAAGTAAATGACACATTCTTGGGTTAAGTCAACCCCACAGGTCGAGTCGTAAGTCATGATCATTTTGGTAACTGTCATCTCTCTTAGGACCTATCTCGCAGTCGGGATCAGCGAGAGTCACAGTCACAGGCGCAGCATCCTGGTGGCAACTTTTCGTGGCCTAACACCACCAAAATCTTTTACGAGCACAACTAATTTTTGTCATTCTGCTCGTTTTCTTGGTTTGCTGAGAGTTTTACGACTTTCACCTACCGCAGAATGCGTTAACCCTTGCTGGGGTCAATTAGTAGGCCAGGCGATAGGAAACAAGCGACAAAACAAATGGGACAGGACTTGGATGATAGTCGACACAGTAGCTAAAGGTCGGCGGGCTGTTGATCCCTATCAGACGCGAGAAAGAGAGAGAGATGGAAAGAGGGTTTTTAATTAGAAATTAGAAGGACCCACAGCCAACCAGATATCCTTTTTTTTTAAGTATTTATCCTTTGGCCACATCCTGCAGCACACTTTCTTTAGCTGCGTAATTAAAGTGGTCGATCTGCGGCCTAATGAAATGTTTGATGGGTTAAAGATGAAGCATCTTCAGGTCTGGCAATGTGGGTCAGCCTCGGTGTGTGTGTGAGTGTCTCTGTGTGTGTGTGTTTGGGTCAGTTTGAGAGCTTTGTTAATGCCAGTGCTGCATAAAGTTACTAATTGTTTGTTATTAGCGCGCCGTTCTGTAACTGTTCTGTTTTTTTTTCACTTGCTCTATACCCTGTAAAAATAGCAAAGGTCTTGAAAGGGTATGCCAGCTTTGTGCTAAAACATTAAGCTGTCATTAGAAGACGACACTGCAATTGTAGTTGAATAAATTAATCAATAAAAACTAAGAAAGTCTATCAATTTAATTTAATATACAATCCTCCACTTGGTGCTTACATCAATTACAAATTTAAATATAGAACTTAAATTTTGGGCATGCTTAAAAAAATATATGTTCTAAATATTTCATAAGGATCGCTTGGAAAATTGAAAAGTTATTTGAATTTTAGTCGAGATGAGAAATTCGAATATAGAATTTCGACTCTGATATAATATAATTTTTTATATAAATGATTGAGTATAATATAAATAGGGTAACTGTTAGTCGAGCACTTTTGGGAGTAAGTCCTGCAACGGTACTCTACAATATCGTTTTTGGGATTATGCGCACGCATTGATTGTAATCTTACCATTTATTTTCTTCGCTTCTTCACGGTCGGAATGGAAGATTGAAAGAGTTGGGTGATGAGAGATGGGAGCTGGGAGAACTGGGAACTGGGAACTGGAGCTGGGAGCACGTTGATCGATAGCCATCACAACTCACTTGATGGGCCGCCGATCTCAACTCGTTTTCAGCAATTTTTGTTTTGCTTACTTTGCTTTTCTTTATTTTTCCATTTCTTTTTTTTTTTTTTTTTGCATAAAACGCAGCTCATTTGCCTTACATGCCACAAAACTTGAGTTGAGTTTTTAAAAAGCGTTCAGCGCCGGCGTCGCCATCCTCATCAGCGGTATTCTGTTCGTTTTGTGCGTCAGTCAGAGACAGACCACCCAAGCAGTCAATATTTACCACCAAGGTTGTCTGACCACTGAGCCACTGAGCAACTGAGCCACTGGACACACAAACCACCATGGGATAACCACTCAGTGGCTCAGTGGAATGGTGGCGCATCTTTTGCATTCATTTTGGGCTGCAAATTAGAAAAATGTTGCACGAAAATCAATAAAAGCTAATGGATGTTCATTTGGGGCGGCGACTAAATTGGAACCACATCAACTCTTTATACCTCTGGGCTAGTTGGTTGCCCAACAATGTTAGATAATTGCACTTGGCCATCAACCTGCCATATCATTTATGCGGACTTTTAAATTGCACACAAAGTACAAATACTTTAGGTAATTTCAGTTCAAATTTTTTTTATTATTTTTCTCTCTCGATTTTTGTCAATTTTCTTGATAGTGTCTCTACACAATTTGAATAAATTTTAAACAAATTTCGTAATTTTGAACTGTTGTTTAAATTTAGAGTTGATTGTGGGCAACTCACACTATCAATTTTTAAATTATCAGCTAAAAACATATTCAACTTTTTCTCCGCAGCTCTTTAATCATATTTCCTTTTCCATCCTATCAATTAATTATTTAGAGTTTAGTGTATACAAATATCTCTGAAGAAAATTCCTGTGACTTTAATAACCACTTTTGACTAGCTTCGCATTAATTTGCATCTCGAAACGAATTGAGATTCTTCGCCATAACAATCTTATGCTATATCATAGGGTATTTAGCCCTAGAATTCAATTATGTCTGCATGGAAAATTATTTAACTTGTATCTGGCAGAGACTTATAATAGTTGTTATATCATCGAAATGCGATGCACTATCGAACACACCTCTTGAACTGATTTCGAGCCTCCTGCAGTTCAGTTCAGTTGGGTACTACAGGGAGAATGAGGGCAGTGAAGGAGGGGAAGGGAGTACAATATAAAAACAGGAGGGAAGCAAACTGCAAACCATTGCGCAAAGCAAATAAAATTATCTCATTACAAATTATGCCCGCAATGCTCAGAGAGTTGAGGAGGAGTCGAGTGTGGACGCTGAATGGGGCATGCGGAAAGCAGCACAGGCAGCATGCAGCATAAGCTGCACCACGCTCCTCTCGATGCGCGTACGCTAAATAGATTATGTCAAATGATCGAAATCACATCATAAATTCAGTTTGCAGAGGATGCCCAAACTTGAATCCGATCCTGATGCCAAAGCCCAAACCCAAACTCGAAACCCAAAACGATGCCGCTGGGTGCGAAATGAACGCGTCTGAAATCAAATAAGCCAGGTCGGCGCAGTGTAGGCGTGTGTAAAGGAGGCGGTAACAAGGAGGGATGGAGGGGGGGGGGGGTAGGAGGAAAAAGGTGTCTTCTTGTGGTCGGATCTTTGGATCGTTGGCTGCCTCTTTAACACGTTTTAAATGGAATGGCGAGCAGTGCGGCATTGATTATTGTTTTGCATGTGCCTCCCTAATCCCAAACTGATCCACCGCCTTTCCTCCCTCATATATATATATATATATGTATATTCGCCTGTAATCGGAGCTCAGGCTGCTCAACAGGCCGGTAGCCAACGGCGCTTTGAAGGTGGAACTGAAACTGATAACGCACCACCGACACCAACAACGACTTCAACCGCAGCTGAGTCTTTGGCACTTGGTCGGAGACTTGCGTCTTTTTGGTTGCCCTGTCTGGAGGTGCAGAAGTTTGCTTGTTTGCCAGGCAAACAATAAAATATTGCAATGGCCAGCACAATAAATTCAATGGCTAAGTACGAATCAAAGAATCGAGCATCGGACATCGGACATCGGACAGGAATCGCAGAAATCGGATGAATCGAAGCCGGATCGCTGGATGACTCCCTCACACTTTGCGTGCAAAAATCGATCAGCGCGAAATGGAAATTGAAGTTAAAATAAAAATAAAAAGAGCTCAGGGCCTGTGGCGCTTTCAGTATATCTGCGATTTACGCGCAGACGAGGGTTGATCTGCAAGTTTGAAAAATATAGATGAAAGCAGGATAATATTAAGTAATTCATTATGTAATTAATATTTTAAGGAAGCTTATTTATAGCAAATATAGCGAGTTTGAGCAAGAAAGCTTAGCTCGGCTTATATATCTTACTTAGGATTAGAAATTTATTTATTGTTATCAATAGAAGCAATTTGAAAATAATATCTAGCAACTGTGGGAAATTTAATAGACAAAATTTAGTCAAGATTGTTATTCTCCATCTAAAAAATCGAATAGAATAAATCGAATCGAATAAAATAGAATCGAATAAATTGGTTTTTTTTTTATAGAACTTTTTTAATTTTTAATTTCATACTTAGTTGGGCTATACTTGAGGGACAGCCCTCGCATATGGCATGCTTCAGATATACCCATGATATATCTCGATGCTGTGCAACAGGCCAATGACTTTGCATTCAACTTTAGGCCGAGTGTCGGCTTTTGCGTGTGAATTTGCTTTGAAATTGGATAGGTTGGCAGTTAGAATGTATGGATAGATTGTCGTCGGCATGGTTATAACATAGCGGGAGAGAGTCAAGAAATTTGCTCTGGATTTGAGCACAGCTGGGCACAGGGCTGCTGTGTGTGTCTTTGGCATTATGATCATTGCCAGTTGAAATCAATTTGCAAATGGTTGAATGCCATCGACGCGTTGTGCCGCCTCTTTGTGACACTTTTTCCTGCACAGTGTGGCAAGTGTAAAAAATGCATTTGCTTTGGCATTAGAAGTCATCATCTGTGGGGTGATAAATTTTCAATTTGTTTGACTTGAGCTCAAAGTCAAAGTGTGACTCACACACAGACAGACAGAGAGAGAGAGAGAGAGAGAGAGAAACGTATAGATATTTGTCTATGTATTCTCAACTCTCATTGAGCGGCTGCTGGTAGCGCAACGAATCTCAGTTGACACGGGGGAAAAGCAGTAAAAACGCCGACGTTCATCATGGCCCATTGTGTGTAGTGCAACATTAGGTCATGCCACATCAGAGATACAGCTACTCCTACACCTACCTACTGTGCAACTTCTCATTCTCTTTCTCTCTCTATCTGTCTATCTCTCTGTCTCTGTCTATACCTCTGCATATATTTAAAACAATAACTCTTTGTGCCACACTCTTGTTTCATTTAACCACTTGGTGGGTCCAGCTAACTCATAAATACTATTCCCAGCGACCGGAACAAAGGGAGAAAAATAGAGAAAGAGTGATAGAGAGAGAGAGTGTACAAAAGAGAGTTGACCATTATCTATTGAGCAAGTGACAAGTCCATTAGTAATGCCCGGCAAGTTAATTAACATTTGAAATCTTCCCAGCTAAACGGCGGCTACTTTATGATTGTCTCTATCAATTTCCATTTGAATGCAGCTCTTAACTCACTTCACTTTTAGTTTTAGATACTATTGTAGTATCATTTCCTGTAAACGAATGACTTTCCTTCTTCCCTTAGTAAGAATTTATAATGAATAATCTTGGACAGGCTTTATCCCTTGGACTAGCTAGATTAGCTTAAAGATTTAATAGATTCTTTTTAAGTTTCCTACATAAATTCAGTCATAAGTTGAAAAAGAATCCTTAGTGTTACATTATGCTTCATTTATTTATCATTTTTCTTCAATTCATTCCTTGTTTCAATAGAAGCTTTTCTGCTTTCAGTGCGACTAGCTCTTCAGTTGGTTTGTTCCCATTTCACTTAACCTAATGTTAACCTAGAATTATTTGAAATCCATTTGTATTTCTATAGGTACTATTTTTAATCAAGTGATTAAAATTAAAAACTTGTGACTCTTGTTTGTTGCTCAGTGAAGGGGCCACTCAATCAAGCATATCGAAGACTCGTAATCCAAGAAACCCAAAATACATTTGAATGATCTGAGCGGTTATTCAGTTACTCTGCTTCATATATTTTAGATTTACCATTTCTTTCTACATTCATTGTTATTTTCTTTGGGCTTACTATCTGTAAGTATAATATTTGATAGCACCATATCTCAAGAGCGTATTTATATTAATAGAAATAAATATTTTCATTTTGTTTCGCATCAAAATCGTGACATGGTTCGATAAACTGTTCACTCGTTTTTTTTTTTTTTGGTATAGCCAAAACTATCAGCATCTGATAATTCTTTTGGGGCGTGCCATAATATTTATTGATATGATTAAAATGTGATAGCTGAAAATCAGAGCAAAGCTTAAGCACTTTCCAATATAATCTTCCATAGCCCTCAAGTAACTTGGCCTTCCACAACTGTGTAAAAATAGTAAATAGATTTTCTTTATAAAATGTTATACTCCATTGAAATTTGTTTAAGGCATTCAAGTCTAAGGCTGCCCTAATTTTTATTTTTTTATTTTTGAGTGCATACGATTATTATAATTAGATTGGTTATCTATGTTTTATTTGATAAACAATTTTAAAACTTAAAAGTTTCTCAATGCATTTATTATCATTTTATACAATTATCTTAAAAATTTTCTGAGAAACGTCTAATCAATAGAAAAGATATTTTTAGACCAAATACGGTCTTGATTTTACAGAGTATTTCAGGCACCCTTCACAATAATTCTTTTAATAACCAATATTTACAAATTTGAGATTAGACAATGATATTTTGAGTGACAGAAGGCAAAGATTAAATATCAACCCTGTAACTAATTATATGGTTATTGAGTAGTTATATTCGCATTTAAATCGAATGATCTTCCGTATTAATTGAACGATCATTTTACCATACGACTGTAATGAATGTGACGAACAGTTTTCACGACTTAAAGACAATTACTGATAAAAAATCAATTAACTGAATGAAAAATGAGTCGTATCATATATTTGTATATTTGAATTATCTTTTACATAAATAGTAATTGAAACACGAGGTGAAGGTTTCACATGCCTGTTAAGTAGTTGGTTTGACAAAGCCTTGAGTAAACAACGATCCAAGTATTTGTGTCCCTCAATATCTTTTGGGGAAAAACCTTATCAATGAGGTTTAAAAAGCTTGGAAAAAAACACTTACTACGTATCTATAAACTTAAACACGGTATTAAATTGAAAAAAACATAGACCTGCATAAAAAAAAAGTGCAAGTCTGGTGTGAAAAAGTCGAGGTATTTTAAAAGCGCTAAGAAACTAAGTAAGCTGCAAATCCTCAAAATTTTAAAAAAGTTCATGTACGAAAAAATGTATTTTGTTTCCTTTTTTTCTTGAATTTTTAACCCTTTTAAATTATTTAATGAAAAGCCTTGTAACTTTTCTTAATATCTAAGCTTAGATGATAATTTTTTTAATTTTTTTAATTTTTTTTTTTATTATTTTTTATTATTTTTTGAATATTTGAATATTAAGCTGAATTAAAATTATGGAAATTAAAATGTATTAGATTGGCCAATTTATATATTAAACAAATTATGTAATTTGTTTTTTATTATTTTTGTAATTTTTTTAGAAATATGTCCTTAATATAATGCTGATATTATTATAAAATATATGAAATGTTATTATTGTTTTTTATATTTTAAGAAAGGTATCTTTAAAAGAGTGATAATAATAATATTTCTGCTGTTGTCTACATAGATTTGCCACGATGAAAATAACTGCATAAAGTGGTCAAAATTGTTTAAAGTTGTCTTGCACTTGACTATTACTTTAGCCGCTAATGAAACCTAATGCGATGACGTAAATACTAGAAATGAATAAAAACAAATGCGAAAACTGAACGAGCCCAGAAGCACTCGTCTGATCATTGTGCCTGGCTGATAAGAATATTATCGGGATCGTAGACGAGCAGGCGGTGAAGATACTCGTATTAACACCTTATCTATGGCAGATCTTCAATGATTTGATTTGATTGAATTGCACGCGTATTGCCTAGCCCAATATTGATAACAACCCTCGTATAAATAGCAGCCTGAGCAGCACCACTTAATTAGTCGAAGTTTAGTAGACAAACCATCATACAACAAATATGCTCAAGTCAGTTGCAATTCTTGCCGTGGTCCTGGCCCTGGCCAGTGCCGAGTTGAACCGCATGCCGATCTTCAAGCACGAGAACTTCGTGAAGACTCGCGGCAACATCAAGGCCGAGGTGGAGCATCTGCGTGCCAAGTATGGCCTGCCCCTGACCCGTGCTACCAACGAGGAGGAGCTCTCCAACTACATGAACATGGCGTATTATGGCGCCATCACCATCGGTACTCCCCCACAGAGCTTCAAGGTGCTGTTCGATTCGGGCTCCTCCAACCTGTGGGTGCCATCGAGCAAGTGCTGGTTCTTCGATGTCGCCTGCATGAACCACAACCAATATGACCATGATTCCTCCTCCACCTACGAGCACGACGGCAAGGCCTTCTCCATTCAGTATGGCTCCGGCAGTCTCTCCGGCTTCCTGTCCACCGACACCGTCGACGTCAATGGCCTGGTCATCAAGAGCCAGACCTTTGCCGAGGCCACCTCGGAGCCGGGCACCAACTTCAACCATGCCAAATTCGATGGCATCCTCGGCATGGCCTATCAGCAACTTGCCGTGGACAATGTTGTCCCTCCCTTCTACAACATGGTCTCCCAGAAGCTGGTCGATGACGCCGTCTTCTCCTTCTACTTGGCTCGCGATGGCACCTCCACCACTCAGGGCGGTGAACTGATCTTCGGTGGCTCCGACTCTTCCCTCTACTCGGGTGACTTGACCTATGTCCCCATCTCGTCGGAGAGTTACTGGCAATTCGAAATGGACGGTGCCACCATCGATGGCCAGACTCTGTGCGAGGATTGCCAGGCTATTGCCGATACCGGCACCTCTCTGATTGTCGTCACCGAGGAGGCCTACGATATCCTCACCAATCTGCTCAACGTTGATGAGAACGGTCTGGTCGACTGCGACACTGTTGATAGCCTGCCTGTGCTCAACCTGAAGATCGGCGGCACCACCTTCACTCTGGAGCCATCTGCGTACATCATCCAGTCGGATGGCAATTGCCAGTCCGGCTTCGAGTACATGGGCACCGATTTCTGGATCTTGGGCGATGTCTTCATCGGAAGGTACTACACCGAGTTCGATTTGGGCCAGAACCGCATTGGTTTTGCTCCAGTGGCTTAAGAATTGAAATAAAACTAATTGACGAAAGCAAAACTATTGTTATTATATTTTTCTTTGAGTTTGACACTTTTAAGTTAAGTGGACTTTACAGTCTCGAACTGTAAGCCCTTGAAATACTTGGCATTCCGACGACTTGATGTGCTGTAATATTACTTGAATGTTCCATCAGTGATATAATAGATTAATTCTTTGAAGTGCCTTATAGAATAAAAAGGTAGATTTAAAAGATACCCTGTTGACTTACAATGACCAAGGAAGGGTATTAACTTTTGAAACATTTATTTTTTCCCGACACTGTCCAATTTTGTAATTTAACCCCTTAAGACTTTTTTAAAAACTTTACGCCGCCATAACTTTTTCAAAGCTTATTTTATTGCCGAATTTTATCTTAATTTGAACCATAATTTGATTCAGCATCAAAATTTTATTCATTCTGAAAAGTTTATTTTTTTTTCCATTGACACTTTTTATAAATTTTAAACTGTCTCAACTTTGTCAATACTTAACCAATATTCTTGCGGAATGTCAATTTCCTGACTTTATTTACCTTTAATTTGATTCAGCATCAAAACTTAATTTATTTGAAAAACTTATTTTTTTTTACAACACTTTTCACAGTGGAAATTTTTTCAAGAAATTCAATCTGTCATAACTTTGTCAAGACTAATCCAATTTTTTAGCGGAATATCAATTTTATCATTGCTTGACCTCTAATTTGGCTCTGCATTAAAAGTATTATAAAAAACAAATTTGAAACTCGATATATCAATACTTTTTTGGTGATTGATCGGCAATTTGTTTCTTTTTTTTTATGTTGCTATTGTAAATTTTTACATTTCAGTTTGAAGCTGAATTCACCGTTTGGATTTACATCACAAAAATCTGAAGATTTTCTCTTAATCGTACTTGATTTTCTTATAAAAAGTATCTTTTAAAGTTAAGCAAGAGTTTTTAATGTTTTAATTCAGAGAATCGAAATATTTATTTTAATAATAAAGTTTGTTTAAAATACTTTGTCTAACTGTGTTGTCTTTGGGTTACGAAAAGTGCTAGCATAGAGTGAAGGGTATTGATTAAGGTGCCGCGGTACTTCAGGGGTTTATCGAAGAGTTCTCTCTAGGGCCGGCAGCGAGTATGGGAAACATCGGCGATAAAGAGGCCACAACTAATGCCCTCTTGAAAATCAGTGATGTCAACGTCGAGTGGCTCGTGAATCTGGTTTTGTTGGAATGTCCAGTAAATGCGAGTCCCGACGGCACACCTGTAAGATAATGCGAGTACAACGCAGCAATTGAGTAGATATTAACAATCTTATCTAAAGTCTGATTTGCTATAATTTCTATGATTTGATAAGCAATTTGCTATAAATATGCGACTTAGTAGCGCTTAACAATTAGTCGAAATTAAGTAGACAACCCAATCAAACTATGTTAAAGGCAATCACAATCCTTGCCGTCGTCCTGGCCGTGGCCAGTGCCGAGCTGCATCGCGTTCCCATCCTGAAGCGGGAGAACTTCGTGAAGACTCCCGGCAACATCAAGGCCGAGGTGGAGCATCTGCGTGCCAAGTATGGCCTGCCCCTGTCCTTCCGCTCCGGCAACGAGGAGGAGCTCTCCAACTCGATGAACATGGCGTATTATGGCGCCATCACCATCGGTACTCCTCCACAGAGCTTCAAGGTGCTGTTCGATTCGGGCTCCTCCAACCTGTGGGTGCCATCGAACACCTGCTCCAGCTATGCCTGCCAGGTGCACAATCAGTACGATTCCAGTGCCTCCTCCACCTATGAGGCCAACGGCGAGTCCTTCTCCATTCAGTACGGCACTGGCAGCCTCTCCGGTTTCCTGTCCGAAGACACCGTCGATGTCAATGGATTGACCATCTCGGGCCAGACCTTTGCCGAGGCCACCAATGAGCCGGGCACGAACTTCAATGACGCCTTGTTCGATGGTATCTTGGGCATGGGCTATCAGACAATTGCTCAGGACAATGTGGTGCCTCCCTTCTACAACATGGTCGAACAGGGTCTGGTCGATGACTCCGTCTTCTCCTTCTACTTGGCTCGCGATGGCACCTCCTCCCAGGGTGGTGAACTGATCTTCGGTGGCTCCGACTCTTCCCTCTACTCGGGTGACCTGACCTATGTGCCTGTCTCGGAGCAGGGCTACTGGCAATTCAACATGGCTGGCGCCTCCATCGATGGCAACTCTCTGTGCGAGGATTGCCAGGCTATTGCCGATACCGGCACCTCTCTGATTGTCGCTCCCGCCAACGCCTACGAGCTCTTGACCGAGATCCTGAACGTGGATGATGAGGGTCTGGTCGATTGCTCCACCGTCAGCTCGATGCCCGTGATCACCTTCAACATTGGCAGCGGCAGCTTCGATCTGGAGCCATCCGCCTACATCATCCAGTCGAATGGCAATTGCCAGTCCGCCTTCCAGTACATGGGCACCGACTTCTGGATCTTGGGCGATGTCTTCATTGGCCAGTACTACACTGAGTTCGATTTGGGTAACAATCGCATTGGATTTGCTCCCGTTGCTTAAACATGCTCCCAAGCGAACTTTCAGTGATAGCTAATGAAATAATTATGTAAAGCAAACTATGGGTATTATCAAGGCTAACTCTTCAGTTAGCTTCGAGTTATGTATTCATAAAGTATTGTAATATCATTTAAAATGCTTCTGCGTTTTTGTTTTTGTTTTTCTTTTGTCTTGAATTGAGAATGCTTGGCTTGGAGATCAATGAAAAGCAACTTTTCACAACTCAAAATTTACTTTAATTTAATATTAATATTAAATTAAATTTCTTTACATTTAATTAGTATTTCAATATTATATATTGATATTAAATATATTAATATATTTGGATAAAGTAAATGAGTTCAAGAAAAAGCTCTAGGGGTCAAAATAAATATAAACCAATGTCAAATTAGCTTTTCTATTTGAATTTTAATTGTTTACAATTGATGAAGTACATTTTTTTTATCGATTCTATCTTCATTTTGTTGTGAGAGGCACGTGGTTATTGATTTGGTTTTTTATCGTTGCAAAGACACGTCATCGATGACGAACTCTTTACCACGTTAAATAGTCAAAAAATTCCCATTACTTGGAGGCGCTTAAAATGCCATCAGTGACCATTAAGTTGTTCGATATAAACAAACTTATCATTGTCGGATTTGCATGGATTTGATTGATTTCCCCACAGTGATAACAACAAGAGGTCGAAGTATAAAAATGTGTGGACAGTGCCAAAGAAGCCTCAGTATACAATTAAATATCCAAGCAAAATGTTGAAGGCAGTAATTATCGTCGGTCTTCTGGCGGGAATTCTCGTTGGAGCCGAGCTCCTTCAACGTATGCCGATCCACAAGTGGGAAAATCCGAACAAGAGTCGCAATAATATCAAAGCCGAGGTCTCCCATTTGTGCAGCAAGTACAATGTGGCAAATACAAATGTCCTGGATGATCTGGCAACGACGACGACGGCGGGTACAACAAGTACCACGCCTAAAATGGGCTATGAGATTTTGTCAACCTCAATGAACATGTACTATTATGGCATAATATGGATTGGAACACCTCCGAGCTTATTCCGAGTAATCTTCGACACGGGCTCCTCCAATTTGTGGGTGCCATCGTACAATTGTACAAGTTCAGCCTGTGATCTCCATGCTCAGTATAATCCGAGACAATCCTCGACATTTCAGCCAGCGGAAAATTCGAATATTACGCTTCAATATGGAACTGGTGGAATGACCGGTTACCTCGTAACGGATAATGTGATTGTCGGTGATCTCACGATATTGAATCAGACATTTGCCGCGGCCACCAGCGAATTGGGCGATGCCTTTGATAATGTCAACTTTGATGGTATTCTGGGCATGGGATTTAAGGATTTGGCAGTGCTTAATATTACCCCGCCATTTAACAATATGTTTAGCCAGGGACTGATCAGTCATCCGATATTCTCATTCTTCCTGTCAACCGCCGAAAATAGCGATGGTGGTGCATTGGTCTTTGGCGGATCCGATCCTGATTTATACTTTGGCAATCTGACCTATGTTAACGTCTCTGTGGCCGATTATTGGCAGTTCAACATGACGGCCGCCTCGTTGGATGATGTCTCTCTGTGCTCCAATTGTCAGGCCATTGTCGACACGGGCACTTCATTGATCATTGCACCCTCGAATGCCTACAATCAAATTTATAGCATGCTCAATGCCAATCTGGGTGGATCCGTGGATTGCGCCAGTGTCAGCACGATGCCAAACCTCGAGTTTCTCATTGGAGGCACCTTCTTTGGGATTCAACCGTCTAACTATGTTCTCAATATCGATGGTGAGTGTGTTTTGGGTATTCAAGCCATGAACACTACTTTCTGGATTCTGGGCGATGTCTTCATTGGACAATATTATACGGAATTTGATTTGGGCAATCAGCGCATTGGATTCGCTTCTATCACCGCCCCACAAAACGTAAATCCCACAAATTCCACAAATCCTTCGAATCAAACGAATCACACAAATTCCGGATTTGTCAGCTATTCAACTATGTGGAGTGTGTTTGCTCTAGTCAATATCTTGAGTTATTTCTTTTGAAATTGTATCGAAACTGATGTCTATAGCAGAAGGATAATCTGAAATAAATGATATCAAATATTATTTGAATAGTGGATCTGTAAAATCATCACGGAACAATTATCAGAAAGAAAAGAATTAACAATGACATTGTTTTAATTACTATAAATATTGTTTAGTTAAGTTTTGCCTATCGTAATATATATGCACAAAAAGATCTTTTAAATCGCTGTAAATTCATCTATTAATATTTTGTGAAATATGATGTTGTATGGGAACTTATAGCACTAGATAGTTATATTGTAAGACGAAGGTGGATAAAAAATAAATAAAACTAGTAGATCCCAGCGGATAATCTTTTCTGCAGCTCGGCTGATTGAGTTGCATCAGGAACTGAAAAGCGTTGCACATGAAGAACAAAAAAAACAAATGCGGAGATTCTTTGGCCAAGTTGCGCTTAATTGGGCCGCCAACGATTCAGGTGATTTATTGTGAAAAAGAAGAAGAAGACGAAGCATTGAGATGATGAGAAGACAAAGTGAACTGCATTTCGCATTATTTATGTGATGTTATTTTTTGTGCTTGTCCGGGGATTAGGAATTATACGCAGTACGCCAGGCTCCCACACACAGGGAAAAAATGGCGAAAGGAGAAAGAAAAGAGCAACTCAAAGAAGATCTTTGTTGGTGGGCCTCCAGGACGATGAATCAATGGATCGTTGGATGGATCGAGCCCTAATGAACGTTGCGCTTAATAAGTGCAATTGCCGTGGAACTTGGAGCTTGGAGCTTGGAACTTGCAACTCTGGAAGCTGTTCGACTTTTATTTATTGGCCAAGCAATTGCACATTTCGACGCTCATCAAAAACCAATAAAATATCATTTGTTGTAATTGGTATCTGACCACGTTCTTGGCCCACAGTTCAGTTCAATTGGAGTCGCGTTGGGTTCGAGGTTCAGTCTTAGGTTCGATCAGGCTTTGGATCTCTTGTTCTCCTTGTTGATTTCAATCTCTATCTCGATCTTGATCTTGTTCTCTCTCTCTCTCGCTCTCTTCTCGTCGCAGCAATCTGTCTCATTAGTTGCCAAAGCGCTTGATTTATTGTTTAACTCGTTGTTGTTGTTTCTTGTCTGTTGCCTGTGTTGTTGTTATTGCAGTTGCTTGCCAATAAATCACATTAAAATATTTGCAAAAAAAAAAGAAAAAAAAATTAAGCAAACAACTAAAAGCCGTCTCAGACATTGGCCCAATCTGTGGCTCAGCTTGACAAATCTCTAAACGAAATCAGTTAACAACTTAACTAATGATTATCAATGTGTGTTCAAGCAGCAACAAGAACAACAACAACAACAACAACAACATTGTCGATAAGACTAACAACTACTTTTTGCCACAGACCAACAAATGTTGCACAAATCAGCGGCAATCAAACACACAAACATCTTTGATAACGGCGTTGTCGCTTGAATCATCTGCAAATTGTGCATTTTGTGCATAGTCTCTTCATACACTCGAGAAAAAATGTTAGAATAGCCTAATGTCAAAGCAGCAAAAATGCAAATTTAATTCGAAAATAAAAACAATTGATTTAAGTTGATGAAATGAGACTAGCACAATATGATAATAAATTAGTTTCATAATTAATTATTTACATTTTTCTTATACAAATTAAAAAATAAATTCTTCTAGAAAATTGTAATAATAATAATCAAAATAATTCGTTTATATTAAAAAATTGAATTTTTTTTATTATTTAAATGCATTGTATTTGATTTTTCTAGTAATTTTCATTTTTTTAAATTGTTATTTTGTTTATTATATCACTTCAGTCGACAATTAAAATATATTTGAAATGAAATCAAAGCAGGAGAAATGCAAAAAAAAATTATGGGCAAATTTAACATTATTTAAATGCATATTTAAATTCCATTAGAATAGTAGCATATTGTGTTAATTTAAAAATACATGCTAAACCTAAGGATTTCAAACTTGAATTTAACTTCTATTACTTTCTCAACTTTTACCATTTCAACTGAAACTAACATTTTATAACTGGGCAAATGACAAATCTTTTCACTTTGACAATGTCGACGACGCGATGCAACGTCTTCGATATATTCGCTTATTGGCAGCTAAATATGCGACAACCCTAAAGGCAAACCCTAAGCCCAATGGCAAAGTCAAAGCCGAGAGAGTCCCTTGAGTATTTCCGAAATATGCAAATTAAATGTAAATAAGCTTGCAACTATTTGGCAGAGAGAACGAGATAGAGACAGAGACAGAATGAACTTCTTCAACTCGTGGACAGCGTTGCCAGATGTCAAGTCACTGATAAAGCAATCGAGTGCTTGTTGTTCTTTAGCAGTTCTCAGTGCGCAGATAAGGCGACTCCAACAATTTCCCATTTGGCCTACGAACAAAAAGAAAGCAAAGGCACTCAAACAAAAGCCGAAGCGTAATAAGAAGCACGTCACATCTGATAAGAAAAGCCAATCGATAAATTTTGTTAAGCTGCCAAGCTGCCAAGTTGCCAAGCTGCCAAGCTGCCAAGTTGCCGGACTTGCCAACTTGTCTCGCCTTGTTGTAATACTTAATTGTAAAATTGTTTATTATAAACGCAATTAGTATGGGGCCACGAGAGTGCATGGTGTGAGTTGAGAGATAAATCAAAAGGATAACTGCGATAAGAAGCGACGCCAATTGGATTCGATGCGATGCAAAGCGATTCGATTTAGGGAGTACAAAGTATCGATAGGGTATTAAAAAGTTATATATACATATATATTTTTCTCAAAGTCTAAAATGTTCCATGATTAAGGTGGATATTTTGACATATGATCTTTTGTTGACCCAAAGAAGTGTTTGAACTCAGAACTTATAAGAGCTAGAATAGATCAATTTGGTGTGTACAAATTTCAATACCTAGAATTAAAAAAAAAATATGTGTATAATATGCAGTAAAGCTGCTCTGTAAAAAAAAACAGCGTAATAATGCATTTTTCTCTTAGCCAAATATGTGTTTTGATTATTTTTGCTATACGATCAAATTTGTAAATAAAAAACTTTTGATTTTGTTCCTGTGTCTTAATAAACCGGTTTCCTTAATATTCTGAAAATTTCAGAACTATCGATAAATCAGTTGAGAAGTTGTGATAGCAAAACTGAGTGCTGTATCTGACGGGAGTACAGAAATATGTTGGATATATAAAAATTATAATTATTATTTATTTTAGGGTAACTGCTGGTCTTGCTGTCTTAGAGCATACTGTGTATACTGTGTGCCACTTGCAACGTTTCGATAAACGATAACAAGTTTTATTTTTATTTTTTTGGGTCGTCCGTGTAAGTGATTACAGTTTATGAGTTATTGTTGTTGTTGCTGCTGCTGCTGCTGTTATTATTGATATTATTTACTTTAATCTGCTGCATCGCGTTGTGACTTAATTGCAATGGGTAAAAGTTTTTGGCTAACCCCTTCTTCTCCCTCTCCCTCTCCCTCTCCCTCTCCCTACCACTGTCCTTCCCTTTCCCCACATTTTCCTGACGAATGTGAGGCACGCATGCGGCACACTTTTGCGCCCAGGCAAAATGTGTAATTTGTAGCAATTTTAGGCGGCAGTAACAAAATGTTGAAATGCACCATGAAATTGGGTCAAACTTTTATAGTTGACCGCCATAAATGAATACAACGCGATCTGAACTTGTTGGTTAGGGGAGGTAAATCCCCCTTTCCCCCTTATCCATTGACTGGATTTAAGTCCAGTTTCCTGGTGCCACAATAAAACTTTAGTTTAATGAAAGTGTTTTTCATGCGCGTCACTTTTGGAGCTTGGTAGCTTTTTTTGATGGCTTGATTGTGCCTTCAGTTGGATTATGATATATAGTTGAGAGAATATAACTCGTCGATCACAATCACAATTACGATGACGATGACGATGACGATGACGATTATATTATGAGTTCAGCCTCGAAAGCGCGTTGAAATTTGTCTGCCACTTTTATTTCGCCTTGGCATTTATGGCATAATTTGGTCATTATTTGCTGCCCCCTTTATTTTATAGTAGCACTCTACAAATGAACGTTCTTCTGATCATAATGACAACGATAATGATCACAATCATGATGATGATGATGATCTACATCAGTAGCAACGATCAAGTTGTAGGCAACAGTAGCGAGCACGCAGTTCCCTCAGGGATTAAAGGATTCCATATATGAGTTTATATAAAGAAATACCAGACAGGGAAAGTTGAAGAATACAACTGCATGCCCTGTACGCATTTTTAATGAGGGTATATTGGAAAATGCAAATTTTTCAGGAGAGAGTATTCGACGCGGCAAATACATTGAGTTTTGCAGTTGCAGAGGTTCTAGGAGTTATCTTTAAATTTTCCAGGGGAGAAAGTTTGTCTATGTGATAACCTTGCAATTTAACAAGTCCAAATATTTGTAAATTTTGACATGATTTTTTACAAAAAAAATGAAACGTCTCAAAATCAAATGTAAACTGTTGTTTTATACTAATTTGGGTACCAGGAGTTGATTAAAAATGAAAACTCGATATTTAAAATTTTGAATTTTCGAAAATGTAAAGGAGGGACTCTTGGCTTAAAAGTCGATATTCTTGATGAAAAATGTTTTTGATCGAACTTAATTAAATTTGAAATCAAAATGAATTTAAAGGTCAAACCATGATCAGAATGACATTCTGCTTGGAAATCGGATCATTTTTAGCAAAGTTAACGAAGTTTAAAGTTTGTCTATGTGATAGCCAAGTAGTGATGTAAATTTAATGTTCGATGCATCGATGTTTTTTGTAACTTTTTTATAACTTCTTATCAGAACTGCTTTATCTAAGCAGATATTAAATATTTCATAATGAGAATAACGCCGTAAGAATGAAAAGCATTTAAAAATGTGGCATAAATTAGCGCTTTATCAAGTGGAACTCATTAGGCCAATGCTGAGATGGCCAAAAAGACAAGGGCGAGATCTGATCAGGTGCACCTACAGGCAGAGTGACTTAATTAGCATGCGAAAAATGCATTGGGAATCAATCAAAATCAGAAGAAAAAATAATATGCGCAGTTTTCATTGAAGCGAAACTTTCTTTTTACTTTTTTTCTTCTTTTTTTGGGTGGAGCACGAGATGGAGAGGGAGGAGTAGGTTGAGGTTGAGGTTAAGATTGAGGTCCTGAGGCAAAAGGCAACGCTGCTAATTGAAATATTGTTAATCAGATTTTATTTCGCAGCGATTCGTTGATGCATTTAATCCGCAATTACTACGCGTATTCCGCTCGGGACTCCAGATGATTGCCACTTGCCGAGGCTACGGTTCAATTTAGCGTAAAAACCTAAAAATAAAGCTTGAATGTGGCATGTGGAATCTGGGATCTGGGATCTGGAATCTGGAATCTGGCATCTTTTGTGGGCAAGTGTGTGTGTCGATTGGCGGCACGCACCGTTGCGACGCACTGTAACAATCAGTTGCTGTTGTCGATACCAGTTTGTCCTTAGCGCTTAACAAGGTGGGCGCAACGCACTTGGACATGCCCCCTAAAGAAAGTGGGCCTCTACAGAAAATGAGGCTTTCTTAAGACTCGAGACTTGAGATTGCAAACTGCAAACTGCAAACTGCAAACTGGGAGCTAAGTCGTTGAGATTAAAGAGCTGCCGTTTAGTGGCTACTTAGCCAGCGATAAAAAGAGCCAGCAAAAAAAGACTGAAACTGAACGTGAAATTGCATTAAACGGCGTGGCACTGCCACTGACTGACTGACTGACTGACTAACTAACTGACTGACTGACTGACTGACTAACTAACTGACTCAGACTCACTGACTAACTGACTCCTCGCCATGGGTAACGCCGAGTGGTGCCACGGATTTGGGGCAAGCTTAACAAGCTTGTAAGCTTAAATGGGTTTTTAAAGAGCTGCCGCTTGCCACAGTTCTGGCCGGGCCAGAGTTAATAATCTGCACAGCAGCCACAAAACAGACAATTACAAGTAGCTCGTCAGAATGAATCAATGAGCGACAGAGAGAGATTCACTCAGAACGCCACAATCGAGCGAACTCGACAGTGAGATACTCGCCATTCATAGCATTGCAATCCAATTAGATACAAAAATAATTTGAAATAATTTATTACAATATTTAAAAATTATTTTAATAAATTTCAACAATTTGTTTCTAAGTAACTTCAGAATTTATTATCATATTTTATTAAAATTATTTAGACAGATTGACAATTGCTTTGATATTACATTTGTTATCATCCATTTTTTCGATTTCGAAGACAAACTTCAATTGTGTGCATCCTATAAAATTATTTGTTAGATCACGGTTTTCAGCTGACCATCTCTATATGGATTTGTCAATTAATGCTAATCATAAATAAATATGTTCTATATAGTCTCAAAAATGTCTCCCTGTGCCCTTTAGACATTATATAATGACACGTAGCTATAATACTCCTGTACTCTTGGAGCCACCGAGTATAAAATGTGATATAGACAAAGAGATGGAGGAGAGCAAAAAGTGTATAGGAAAACCTTTATTGACTTGCAGGCGAATGAGGGAACTACTGCTGCGTAGAAGAACACAACTAATGCTATTAAGCCCTCATCATGATCATGATCAACGGGCAGGCAGGCATTCAGGCCATTCAGCCATCACTCTAAAAAGATGGCAAGCTGCCTGTCCTGGCCCAAAACAACAATCTGTCCGAAAAGCGATAAAGTTATAATGGCGCAAATGTCGTACACAGTTTTGAAATGGAGCCAACAGACAGCAGCAGGATCAGTCGGTGAGAATGATAAGACCATCTCTTTCTCTCACTCTATCGCACTCTGTCTCACTCGCTGCGGCATCTAACTAAGTCGACGCGTCGTTTTTGGCTTAAAGCAAACGCGTCTTTATCGCGATGTAGCCACTGATTGTGCTCGACTTTGAAAACTGTTTACAAACTGTCTGACAGAGTTTTGACTGCTGTTTGGCTTCGGCTTCGGCTTCAGCGGTTGATGTCGCCGCTGCCACGCAGCATGCCACATGATCATGCCCCATGCCTTGATAGACTGATCTCTGTTGCCAGGACAGCATGTCAGATGAATGACTCGGACTCGGACTCGAACTTAAACTCTGAGTCCGGCTTCAAACTACAGCTTCTACTACTAGCTTCAGGCGACGACACGCTGTGTCTGTCAGTCAGACTATCTTTCTGTCTCTCACTCTCCTTCTGTCTCTCCGTCTCTCTCTCACCATGTTCCTCGTCTGTGTGGCTTAAGGGCGGCACAGTGGGCGTGAAAAGTGTACAGCGTTGACTGTAAGCAAATAATGCATTAATATTGAGTATTGTGCAAATCTAAAGACTAACATTACTTCAACCACACACTGCTTTGAAATCACATTATCCAGCTTTAAGTGAGCCAAACTGCCCTCCACAGGCAAACTTAAGCATGTAGAAAGTTAAAACCTTCTTGATTTAAGTATACAGTTTCAATAGCAATAAGTTAATGCAATTAAGCTTTCTTCAGGATTGATTTTGAGTATTTTTTTTTTTAAATTATGTTTTTTGACAAAGCAAAGCTTCGAAAGCACTTTATATCTAAAGCTTAAACACAACTAGTTTCTTATTAATTAATATGCACTTCTTTATTAATTTAGACTTGAAGCCTTGGCTTCACTATCAATATTTATTTTACTTTTGGTATAATAAATAAAGAAAAAAAAACAATAAAAGTTTTGAACAAACCGAAAAGCATCTCTATCTATTTCCAATTCAGATTTAAATTATGGGAGGTTTTTGTAGAAGAAAAAATGTGCACATCTAGTGATAAATTATCTGGAAATAAGTTTACTAGTGCCTTTAAGTTACACTTTAGCAGCATCATTAGTTCTTGATCGTAGAGATTAATTATCAGCTCGATTAGTAGTTCACTTTGTCGAATTAATTATGTAAATAAAACGAAATGATAGCGATGATCGTAGCCTGTCCACAATCAGTTTTATTAACAAAGTTGTGCTGATCGATCGAGTTGAAAACTGATCAAATGAAGCAGAGTGATTCACCATAAAATCTGCTACAAAGTTTCTCTGATCGATCGAGCTTAGAATAGAAGAAATGATCTTATTTTAGAATGCTCAACAATGTTTCACTGATCGATGAAGCTTAGGGATCGCAAATAAATATGAATAGCTGATGCAAAGTGAACCTCAGATGATCCTTAGAGGAAAAAAACATAATAGATCGCAAAAGTGATCGCAGTTGAAGCTTAAAATGAGCTTCACTGATCGTATGTGCTGAAAGAAATTATGATAGAAACTGATCGCTAAAGATCCTTACTGATCGCTTGAACTAAGAATTGATTCTCAAATGAATCTCGACTGGCCCCACTGTGCAACAATGGGCCAATTGTCGACTTCAGATACCGATTATCATTTCAATTACGGATAATACTCGCAGAAGACAAGCTGCATTTTGGAGTTAGCCTGCATTAGATGAAGGTGGATTATTATTGCGATATCGCAGCCGGATGGCAGCGATCGCTCAATTTATCAAAAACGGAAAAAAAGAGAAACAAGTAAACTCTCAGTCTGTGATGTCGAAGAAGACTGGAAGCGTTTGCATCTAAACACCTTCTCGGAAGGTGGACGAGGATCATCATACTCATTCTGCCCGCAATGCAATTGTCTTGTCTATAGCCTAAAGCTGCTGGCGGCTATTTGCACAATTCCGAGGGTTTCTGTTTGGATTCTGTTCTCTTTTTATTTTTTATTTTTTTTGTGCCATAATTTAGGCGCGGGCGAGTCATATATCAAGACTGGAGAGAGATGCTTGACGGGCAGAGCTCAGTGTGATATATGACTGCAATGTCCTAATGATAATGACGTGCCGAGGTAAAAGGTGGATATAGCGAGGTAGAAGAAGAGTTTACCGCCAGTTGTTGTAGGCGGGTAAACAGAGCGCTTAGTGATGAGCTGAGAAGGTGGAGGAGCAGGAGGTGGAGGAGGAGAAATACCTAAGGAATTGAGCTTATCTCCAAAAGAGTTTCCATTCGAATTATTGATTTAAATTTGCCGTTTGCATATTGAACGACGCGACGCGCGTTTGACACACTCGGCAAATGTTTACCCAGTTACCTGGTTGAGTGGTTGAGTGGTTGTGTGGTGGAGTGGGTTACCTGGCTGATTTCTCGATCGCTCGATTGGCTTGTTTGCCACAGCACGCGTCGCCTGACACAGTTATGCAAGTTCACACACAACACCCACGCAGTCCACAAATTGAAGGAGTCGATTCAATTCCATATATTCAATATTTACATGATAAATAAAGTATAAAAAAAATACAAAATTAAAATACGCAACCACATCGACAAACGATCGACAAATTTCTGTGTAAATAATTCTCCTGTACTGCGATATCAGTTGGAGAGTCATAAAAAACAAAAAACAGAGAGAGAGAGAGAAAATAATATAAACGAGAACTCGCGCCAAAATCTTCTTTAAATAAACATCGCGTATCTCCTTCTACTCCCTCGCTATCTCTTTCTCTCTCTCACTTTTCTCTCTTTCGCACACTGACTTGTTGTCGTCTTGTTCAAGTGAATTTGTGTTGTGTTTTGCGCCATGTGTAGGTGTGATTATCAATGTGTACAGCGAGTATCTATTGGCATTTACATTTGTCGTATCTCAGTTGGAGATAACTGATCCAAGTACTTATCAATTTATCAATAGATATAGATATAGCTGCGTCTCCATTTGCCTAACCAAGTGATTTACATTTTACACTGTGGCTTTCAGCACACGGAAATGAGGGACAAGTCGACAGACATGATCGCAAACTGTGTCACAGCAAAGCGTAAAAAGTGGGGAGGGACTATTAAAATGTTTTATTAAAATTAACCATGTATGAAAGCAGAAGATCATTCAGGCCTGTCATTAAATATACAGGGAGAGAAGGACAGATAATTTAAAAGTAACCATACACAAGACCATACATTTCATTAATTATGCCGAAATCAAAAATGATATTCAGTTCACCAAAGTTTATAGGTCAGTTGTTCTGTAAAGGAGTTTTCTTTTTTTCTGCGACTATTTGCCTTAGAGCTCTGATCAGTTGTGGTCTCTCTGTCTTATATAATAGAAATATTCTCTAAAAGACACGATCAGTTGATCAGATCACTAAAAAAATATGTTTAAAATCAATTCATAAAGATGATCCCTTATAATCATAATGTAACATAATTGAGTATCGCTAATTGGCTAGATCAAGATCACTTTGAACCTACTAAATGACTTCAAAAGATTATTTTTAAGTTATGCCACTTCAATAAACGATCTTTGTATACTTTTTTAAATTTGTTCTGCATACTTTAACCTAAAAGTCACGATCACTCGATCATTCGCAAGCGCTTTGATACCGACAAAAAAGCGAAAATTTACGATGCGCCCCGGACAATTCAAATTCTAACAAACTCTTCATCATCTAAGTGACAGTTTTCGTATTCATGTTGAGCCACAGGATGCGAGAGGATCGTCATGCATACATTGATTCGAGATCATGTACTATATTATCCATATATCCTGCATGTAGTTTATCATACACCGATCATAAACTATTTTGTCTGTTGTCAGATTCAAACGGGGTACCAAAAAGTCAACTTCTTTGAATTGTTGTTAAATTTTCCTTTACCTTCTCTCTCTCTCTCTCTATCTCTCTCTGTCTGTCTCACTTGTTTCGATCAGCTCATTTTCATTTTGGGAGCTGTTTGCATTTTTGATTGATCGCTTTATACATAGCACAAAGAATGAGAGAGTACAACAAAATGTAAATGCAGTGAAACCACAAAAAATAAAAAATAAAATCAGAAGAGACGATATTGGCATCGATCATCATTTGGCGGTTTGCCATCAGCATCTCTTTCTCTCAGTTAAGAACGTCAACAAATGTTGATAATCAAATCAAAGGTTTTACGAATCGATCGTCATGAGAACAGGACCAGATCAAGAAATTGTGATTGTACATACGGGTTCATGGAATCATCATAATTTCAAACCATAAGATCTCTCTCTCTCTCGCTCTCGCTCTGTCTTTCTCTTTGCTACCTACGCAAGATGGCAAAAGGAACGTGAAACGATCGACAATCGTTGATATTGATGCATAATTAAATTTAAACAAATCAAACTGCCATTGCAGCAAAGGAAACAGAAATCAAGTTGTACATTGAGACCACCAGAGAGTGAAAGAGCCAAGTGAAATAATTTGCTGGTCCCAACGATCAACGATCGCCGATCGCCAACAAGATCGACCTACACATATTGCAGTAGCCAAAGCCAGACAAAAGATCAAGGGAAGAGAACAAAATAAAAACAAGTACAACAAGTGGATGGAAGGCTGTGTAGTTTGTAGTTGGAGCTGCCTGTAGTTGCCTGTCTCCGCTGATCGTTTAATCTAGCGCTAAAGATCTGGCAGCGTCCTACGTACACCGAAACTTAACTGAAATGATTGAATTGTGTCTTGCTGTCGATCAGTGCGTGAGTTGGCCAGAAAGACTGGCAGGAGAGACTGGCAGACTGACGATCAAGTTGGCCGACTGATCGCCAGACATTGATATTGATATTGATGCATGGATTCAGTTGCGATCGCCACAAAAGTTTGTATGCAAAACGATCATCGATACTTATTTTTGTTGTATTTATTTTGTCTTTTATCTTTTGCATAATGTTGCCTCTGGTCATGCAAATCTCCTCTAGCTTTTGTCCAGTCTCCATCTTCTTCCTCTTTGGTTGACTTTGACTTTGAGTCCTGTTTCCGATCGCTGTCGCAGACTTTCACAGTTTTATAACAAATTTGATTGAATTGCCATTGGTGGGGGCCCCCATTCTCAGTCTTCTCTGTGTCTCTGTGTCTCTGCCTCTTGTCTTTTGATGTCTGCACCTTGCAAATGATTATGAATTGATTTTTGATTGCGTTTTGCATATTATTCTCATATGAATATCTTTGGCTGTATTCAAATTGTGACTGTATTACCGTTACAGGTATTCGGCAGTGTTTTTTCTTTATTTTCTTTTGATGATACATCAGCTGCAAAGCGTTGGAAGAAGAACATGTTCTTCCTGGTAATTAGCACACGTGTCCAATGTTAACTGATCTTTAATCTATACACATGTGTAGAAAGAAACTCCTGAACTGATCTTTGATCTAGGTATGAACATGTCTTTATCCAAAATGCAAATCTAAGAGGTAATCACAAAAATGGCATCACACGTTCGTATTGCACAATGATTGAGTCATCTCGCAGTTCCATCATCCATCCATCATGTTCGTCCATTGGATAGATAATATATAGCAATAACTATGCGTATTGTCTTTGGTTTTGTCCTGGTCTTGGTCTTGGTCAGTTCTTTGTTTACTCTAGGTAGCTAAAATAGTGTTTAATGAAGTGTCCCGAGTCCCATGTGTGTGTTTTCCTCTCCCTAATGTGCCTTAATGTTTATGCAAAATCTCTGAGATCGCCTGCCGATCACTCAACGATCTCCCGGGCAGTTTTTGCACGTGCTATGCTCCTGGGAATTGCGCACGTTTCCAGCAGGTAACTCTCAAATTCCAACGGCTACTACATATGTATGTTCATACATATATTCATGCATATATGAAATACAACCTTTCTTCTAGGATGATATTAATCCAAGCAGTAAACAAACTATGAAGTTGAAACGCTTTTAAGATACGCTCTAAGAACAAAAACAATGTGAGGCGCACTGTTAAAAAAATCATTCTAAAATTAAGTTTAAAATGCTTGGTCTTAGCATGTGTTTGTTAAGTAAGATTCTAGGCAACTAAATTGAACAGAGAATTTATTGTTAATTTAAGTAATTAATAAAAGTTATAAAAAAAATTATGTACTTTTACTATTTGCCACATTAACTGCATATTAATTCAAGAAATATCATAAAAATATAACAAAAATGCGTTAATTTAAAAGCTGAATCTGGCGTTATTTATAATTATTTATTGATTTAATTCAATCACTCAGTCAATGCAAATCAAGAATCAAGAATCATTTAGATTTTATTAAAGTTAACATAACAAACTCTTTCTTATTCCCATTTTAATATTTTTCTTGATATAAATTCTTTAGAGTGTACGTTTCATTTAGAAAATTGTTTTTTTTTCTGTCGCTTTTACATTTGAACAGTCTTATAACTATATAATTGAAATATATTGGACCTGCTAAACAATTAATTGTTTTTGGCTGAATTTGTCTTTACCAGTGTAGTTGTCTTTTTAAGAGTGACAGTGAGACAGTGACAGTTATTATTTTGAACTATTTTTAAAGGTATAGTTTTTATTTTGAACAACGTTCCTTACGAGCATTTAGAATGTGTGTTCGTCCCCACATGCTGGACTCATCTTTGGGCTCATCTTTGGCTCTATAAAGAGCACAATCAGCGGCAGGATCTGCTATCTGGTTGAGTTAAGCACAAGCTCGAATGTAAGCAGGTATTGCCAGCTGATAAGCTTCCATGTAACCGGCAGATGAGGGCCGTTGATATAGGTAGTTGAATCTTAAATCGATTTCTTATGTTGCCGCACTTATCGATGGGCCAAAGGAGGCAGAGGGCAAAACTTTAAGATTAGCCAAGTGGCAAGTTGATTCCATTATCAGAGCCGGCCATAAGTTGATGTAAGATATATTAAGAGATAAATAACATTGGGGTAACAGATCGATGACGTTAAGACTGAGACACTGAGACACTCAGGCTGTTGGTTGTGTGAGAGAAACTTGAGAGCAACTTTATTAGAGCCTCTTAACACGATTGCCAATTGATAGCCTTCTTTCTTACTCGTATTTGTTTTCTTTCTTTCGTTTTAGCTGCTGCCAAAAGACATTAACAAACTGGCGAGCAGATCAACATATCGGGAAGATCAACTGAGATCTGTTCGGGCTGTGATCACAACCGATCAGCAGATCAGCGCAATTAAAATGTTATCGCTGTTTGTTGTTAATGTTGACGAGCCACAGCGCAAAGACTTCCTGTGTGCTCCCAGTTCGATACCCTCACAATTTGGCCAGAAGTGACTACAAGCCGCAACTTGAATCAGCCGAAATGTAAGTGATACTTTTAGAAATAATTTTAGCTTTATTAAGATAGTTAAGATAATTTATAAAGATAATTCAAAAAAATTAGAAAAGAATATTATAACATTAGTTTAGACTCAAATCTCATCATATTTCAAATTTAAGAAATATATTTTAAAACGAAAAATTTTTAAATTAATTTTTTTTCTTCAAAATAATGTATTTTTTAAAATTATGTTTGTTGAATAATATTTTTATAAAACACTTTTGAGTTGTGTCAGTATTCAAACAGTTGAAGTTGCACATATTTAACTAGGGGTAAGGGTATCCATGATTCGATTCGCAGTTATTTGCATTGGGGTGCTTGTTGCTTCACGCCTTTGGCATTTTCGCTGAAAACTTAATTTAATTAATTGCCAAACACACACATTTCCCATAAATATGCAGTTCACTGCCCAGTGCCAGTGCCAGTGCCATTGCCAGCTTTCAGTTCTCAGTTCTCAATTCTCAGCTTTTCCCCCTTCCCCCTTCCAGTTAACATTTCGATCTTCACTTAAGGCGCAAACTTGAATAATTGGACTTGCAGTTGGGCATTTAAAACTGATTCGTTTTACGAGCACATTGCACTCGCCTTTATGATTGGCAATTAATTAGGCCAAAAGCACGAAGAACCGAATACTGTGAATACTGGCTACGACGATTGCGAATTGCATACGAGTATCGAGTATCGAGTATTCACTCGATTCACTGCCTTGGGGTTATTTGTTTTTACAGCTACCGTATTTAATAGTTGGCCACATCGAATATATGTCTGTCTGTTCGATTTGTTTGCTTAATTAATCGCAGCTGTAATAATAATAATAATAACAATAAAAATAATAATCATGCGAAAGGAGAGAGAAGAGACCTTCTTTGTAAGCAGGCATGAAATTAGTTTTTTTCAAGTTGAAACTCGGAATCGGAATCGATTAACACGCGCAATTGCATTTGAATGGCAAATGTGGCGCATTGCAATTGATTGCATTGTCCGACCTTCACCCTTAACCTTTGGGCCTAAACTCTGGCCCTCACACTTGGCCATTGTGTCGCCATTGTGTGGCGATTCGACATGGCAATAATAATAAGAATAATAATACTCCAAAAACTATTCGACAAAAAACAAAAAACCCAACATGCTAATCCTTTTGTCCACCAAAAAGTATGAGACGTGTGTGGGCTGCGCCAACGCGGGATTAGAGTTTATTTTTCTTCTTTTTCATTATTTTTTTTTTTTGGCATGAAATGAGTGCATCAAGAAAACCTACAAAAAAAAAACACGTAAGAAGATCAGAGCAGAAGAAAAAAATGCGTTTTTTATTGTAATATTTCTCGGTGGAACTCGATGCAGCCAACTATAGAGAACGAACGTGCCAAGCGAAAGGACGAAAAACAGAATCCGAATTCGAATCAGACTCGGAATCACATCTTAAAACTGAGACCTCAGAGCTCAGTTGTGAGACCACCCTAAAAGATGTTCTGTGATACGAAAATTTATTGCCGTGAGTTCGGGCCAAAATGGGATCTGTGAAAGGACCTAGTTTAGAGTCTCGTATGCGCAGACACTTCATTTCAATTTTAATTAGAGCAACGCTTGGAATTTCTTTCATTTTTTCATTTTGTTTTTTTTCTTTAGGGAAACTGTCCGCATTCTCATTTTCATTTTCATTTATAATTTTTTTTACTTTAATTTGGTTTTTTAGTTAGTTTGTCGGCGCATTTCTTTTGATTGTTGTTTTTATTCCCTTGGACCTTTTCGATTATAATTAGATGGCAAAATGCCGCTGCAAGAAATTGATTGTTAAATAATTTTCTTGTGCCACCTTTGCGGCGCTGATTGGACCGCGTTGGAGCGTGGGGAGCATTCACAGACGATGTGCCAGCGAGGGTTGTCACACGAGTTCACTATACACTGAGTAGAAAAGCAGCTTGAATATGCTTAGAAAAAAATTCTTTGGCTCTTTTCAGACTAAGTTAAAGTTTTTAGACTAAAGTTGTAATTTATTGGTAATTGAGTTCGATTTTCACTTTGCTGTGTTAAAAAACAAAATAGTAAAACAAAAATGTTGCTTTTCAAATTATTTTATGCTATATAAGAATGAGTTAGACCTTAATTATATTAATGCAAATTTGTTTGCCAAACAAAACAAAACAAAACTTGTCGTTACAATCGATTTCGGAATTTAATTGAAAGACAATAATATTAATTTTTAATAATATAATATTTATTATTAAAATCGAATGCATTATTCACTATTAAGTTAAATTATTTAAATTTCAAAATAAAGATATGTTATTCAAATTGAATTTAAAGTACTCGAACTTGACATTCGAGTGAACAGATGTTGTTGCCTTTGATAAACACTTGAAGCGGCCCTCGCATTAGCCACTTGCTGCACCCATTCCAGAGTTGTATGCAAAATATGCCGACACAAATCAAAAATGAAATCGGCCAATGCCAAAGCTAACGAGGCAACTCTGGAACGTTGCATGCCTAGTGTTGTGTGGGAAAGAGGGGTGTCCAACAAAGGGGAGCGGGTAGAGCGGAGGTCGAAACAGCTTCTGATTCTGAGTCTGAGTCTGAATCTTACGCTTGTTGTCTGCGCATGCGCGAAAGCAGAAATACAAAAAAAAGAGGGGGAAAATTAGGCGTAAATTTTTATTGGCGACAGTTGGACAAGGAAGAGACAATTGTGAGGGGGAAACATTGGAATTTTTAGCTGTGAATTGTTGTTGTTATTGTTGTTGCTGCTTGGTTTGTTTGTTGTTATCATTACTCGGATATTGGAAAAGGAAGAAGGCAGCTAAACCACTTAAGTGGTAACTGCCCCCGGCAAACACTTGGCAGTTGTCCAAGTTTCACACGAAAAAGGGTTGAGTCTGTTTTCTGTTTTGTCTGAGAATAATACATATTTAGATTGAGGGCGGAACAGAAGCTGACCACAAGAAAATAAACGTTGAAAAGTGTCAAAATATTTCGCCTGAAAACGGAAGAGTTGAGCAGTGTGTATATATTTTTAAAGAATACGAGTTTAGTTTTTAATTCCCAGTACCAAGATGAGTTGTGGCTTGTAGCTGGAAAAAATAAAAGATGACGGCAGGAAGTGTGTCTAGTTGTAGTTTAGCAAGAATTGCACTTATTGATAGATTGATACCAGCATAGAGATGATGGCTTGTGTCTGGCGCGTGTTCTACAAAGATGCTGGTGCCAATAGAGATAGACATGTTTTGAAAGAGAAAGAGAAAGAGAAAGAGAAGGCGACTATTTAGCTGCCAGGTGTGTGTTTGTTTGTGTACTTTGCAAATGTAACTGCGATCGAGTCAAGGTAAAAAGTCGCAGCTGGCACAGGAAGAAGATGTCCCTGTGTGTCCTCGTGCCAAACATTTGCGCTAATTGTGTATAAATATTTTGACCAAAACAACAAGTCGAAAATAAAAACCACAGACCCAAAACTCAGCCAGGCAAATGAGCAAAAAAAAATATATATATGTATATATATATATATGGAAGGTCCTTCTTTAATAGATTTGTCTCATACAATGACAATTAGAAACTGCTTAGCTTTGTGACCAGACTCGACATGATGCGAACTCGCAGTTCCCCTGAGTTACCATTATATTTATTTCTGTATTTCTGTATTTCAGTATTTCTCTATTCTCTGTTTTGTTTTGTGGGCTCAAACCTCTCGCGCAGCATGCTAATAACAGTTAAGAACCCAAATTGCCATTTTTGCTCATTTCAAGGTACAAGGTAATTTTTTTTTCATGTTGTGAGGTCCCGTGTACCAGCATTGTTCTCATAGACAATGTTTTGACCGCATTGCCAAAACCAAAATATACACAATCCCCCGCTGTTGTCTCTATGAGAGACAACAACAATACTATACGAGTAGGTCCAACAAAATCTACGCACACGTTCTTCCTCTTTAGTTTGAACAGTTATCAACTCACTCCCAACTCACTCTGATTTTTTGGTGGTCCCTTAAATAGTTCGAAAACGTTTTGTATTCAATTCGAAACTCATTGTCATTGTCAGTGTCACAGTGTCACAGTGTCGCGTTTTATATGCGTGACATCTTATTTGTTTTGGCCTTCGATCTCTCTATTATGGCTGAACTCTGGATATTCTCGAGCTAGGTCCATTTGCTGGCTGGACTTTTTCTATATGTATTTCTTCTTTTTCTTCTCGTCTTGTCAATTGTTATTGAATTGAGATTCCATTCTTTATTTGTCATTGTTCATTCGGCAATTCGCCGATTCGAGATGCATTCGTTGCGATAAGATTCGAGTTTTGCTATTTAGTTTTCTTCTTCTCTTTAGCTGCATCTGCAGCTACCGCAAATTGCATTAACTTGGCCCATGGACAATTGAGGCGTGATTGAGGCGCGTTGTGTGCGGTAGCTGATTTTCTTCTTTATCTTTTTGTTTTTTCACCTCTAACGACCGCAAATTCATTTGCTCAATTCTATCATTGTTCTATGCCAATTGTTTGGAGTTGGCCCTCAAGGGACCTCACTGGTCTTCACTGGCTTCTTCCTTGAAAATGCAGGCTCCATTGACTTGAAATTCCATCGAAATTCGTTGCCACATTGATGTTTCGTATGTCTTTTGGTATATCAAATATTACGGATATAGAAAATGATCTTCAAAAAAGCTTCTAGAAAACTTAAATTACAATAGACTACATTAACAATATGCGAGTTATAAATATATATGTATGTATATGATATCTCTCATATTCAAAAGTATCTTAAGTAAACAAATTTCATATATTTGCTGTAATTTCAAATATATAAATACAGTCGAATTTCCCTAACTCCAATCACCATTATCTAAGGAAAAAGTTAGAATTATGCAGATTTCGACTTATCGAATTCTTTATTATTTATTTAAGAATTTAAAATACAAATTTTAGACTATTAAAGCATTAAGTTATGAAAATTTATATAAATGATCTGTGCTGAAAACACAGTTCATTTTGTACACTGTCCAAATAAGTATAGTAACTGTTATTGACAAAAAAGTATCTTTCTAATGCAAAAGTCAAATATTTATTGAGATACACATGTATATTCTTTTTGTAGTGAATAATTGGCCAATCTAACTGTCAGTCTTAAAAGTATCTCAAAGATATCTTGATGAGCATTCGCAACACTGACAAGTCAATATAGAATATGTTGCTAGGAGCTGCGCCTAGATCCTGAAGATCCTGAAAATAAGAAGGCACTAAGCTGCCACGCCCCCTCCTATCCCATGGACTGAGTGCACTTTAGATTTGTGTCGCGCGTGCCGCTCGACGGATCAGAGCTCATTACGTCAGACTAATCCAAGCGTCAAGCATGTCCAGGTTCTGGTCAGGATCAGGACATACTTCTTGGTAATGGGCAGGGAGGGGGTAGGAGGAAGAGGCGGGGAGAGAGCGGGCAAAGCTGTTAAGCGCATTCGATGCGCATTTCCTTTTTCCCGCATGTCTACTTTTCTCCACTTTTCACTGTCATTCCAATAGCCTGAAAATTAATTAGTTAAAAACCAAACGACGAGAAGAAAAAAGGTGTTGGAAATCTCTGATTACGCTGGTAATTTTAGCCAGCCTCTCTCTCACTCTCTCCCTCTCTTTCTCATTTTCTATCACTCTCGCGTTTGTAATGCGAGTAATTCTCAGCCGAAGGGCGACGGTTTCGACACATTTTCAGCAATTTACAATTTACAATTTCCAGCATTCTTTTTTTCCTTATCATAATCATATTTGCCACGCCAGAGTTTCGTGAGTGTGCAATTCCAATTTGTACAGGAAACAACTCAATTTGTATCCTTATATCCTGTGCAAGGTGTCAATGCCGTCCTCCCTCCACTCTTCTGTTATTTTTGTGGTTTTCCTCCTCGTTTTGATAGCATTTCCCGAGCATTTAGGCGTCTACACAAACAATTTTCAATATTTTTTTACGAAAAAAAGAAATAATAATAATAAATAAAGATAAAATACAAAGGCAATTTCAATTCGCATTTCCTTCCGTTTAGCTTGTAATTACAAACGTCGAACGTGTTTTTTTTGTATCTTGAAATATTGTAGATAAGTTGAAAAATTCACAGAGATTGATTGATCTATTTTCTTTTTATAATATTGGGTATAATATAAATATATTATATTATCTAAAGTGGTAACCAGTTTTGGAAGAATACTAATAATATTGTGGATAAAAGTTAGAATAGCCAAGGCTAATTTCTACTACTATTAACTTGTCTTTTATTGGCTATCTTTAAGGTCAAATTTAATTTCTTAAAAACTTAGAGAGAGAGATACAAAAATATTAAGCAAATAAAATAGTAAGTTGAAAACAGTTTTTGAAAGAGTACCAGCAATTGTTAGGCCTGCGACTCTGATAGAAAAGTTATTCTAAATAAAAGTTAGTTATTGGGCACACTTCAAGTTTCAGGTTCTAGTCGGGCACATTTTTTACTTGCTGTCTGCTTTTCCAAAGTGTTACACTCTGCTGCCAAGTTGCAGTTCTTCTTCTTCTTCGTCTTCTTCGGGCTTTTATTGCTCAATGAGCACTTGCTCGGTTCTGGCAACTTTCAAATGCTCAAGACGGTGGCTGATCTACTCGAGAGAGTGCTCGAACATATGTATGTAAGTTGTCCTCCTTCTTCTGCTCGTCTCTGCCGCCTCTCTCCAATGTGCCTGTCAATGTCCGTAGATATCTAAATTTGTTTTGCTCTCGAGGCGATGACAGGCGAGTCTCGGATTTAAACGCGTGTTGCCTGTCAATTACACGTCACGATATGCAGCTCAAAACTCTTTCACAACCCGAACCAGACACGCGTCCCAGCCTCAGTTTTGCCGCCGAGCTGCAGATACCCTTGCAGAGGGTATTTTGATTTTCTGACGGAATGTGAAACGCTATAAACGTTATATTATATATATTTCATTTTTAAATAGAATTTTAAACTTCTTGGCTTCAGCATATTTTATTTACACAATAATTATTGGTTTAAATAATCTTCTAGACTCGGCAAGTGTATACATTTTTCGGTGTGCCAAAGCTAACCTTTCTCTGCTGGCTTTGTTCTTCTCTTTTTGTATTTTGGATGAGTGAGCATCCACAAGTGCGTCAAGTCAGTCACTGAGTCAGTCAGTCATCAGTTGCGTCTGTCTTCATTATGCATTGACTGGCGCTGGGTTTTGACTTTAAGACTTTATCAATCAGTCGCAAATGGCAAGCGAAGAAAGCATTAACTAAATACTTAACTTTGTGCAGTAAATGCTTAAGGTAGGACTTGAGTTTGGACTTAATGTTTGAGACGGTTGTGCTCATAAAATAGTTTATTGAAATACTTGTAGAAGATGGATGGATGCGTTATTTGTAGACTTTGCTCATAGATCAGAGAGTAAAGCAAAAATAGTAATTCACTTTTTATTTTAAAGCATTTAGTGAAATTAATTTGTTTAAAAATGATCGATGTTCACTCTACCGGACTTAAATTTAAATTAACTCAAAGTGAACCTGCCCAAATTAAGAAACGGAACTGGCCTGAATAATTATTTTAAGTTAGCTTACAAATTAAATATATTCTTTATACAGAAAATTAGTTTAATAAATGTATCACATTGAAATAAGTAATGAAAATGATCTTCTATTTAGTGTGGAGATCAGGTGAATTATGCAAGTTATGAATATGTGTTAAATACATGTTTATAACCTATATTGAGAACGTTTAATAGGCTTCATTTCTGTGTGTCTTTTTCTGGTTTTCAGTTAAACTCAGCTACGTTTTTATTTCAATTGCGTTGCCTATGCAAAATGTATTGTTTGGTAGCGCCGACTCTGAATTATTCCTCGTCTCCGCTTCTTGTTCCAACGCTGACCTGCCTCTTTGGGCCGTTATACGCCCATGAATTGGCTCTGACTGGAGAGTTGGTCAATGAAACCGCTTGGCACTTGTTCCCTGAAATGGTGCGCCTCAATTAAAAGACAACCTGCTGCGATGTCGGCGTCTGCTCTGAATTTCTAAATTGGCGGAAGCAAAAGCATTGAAAGAATGAATGTGTCTCCCGCTCTCTCGCTCTCTCTCTCTCTCTCGCTCTGTTTCTATAGTGTCTTCTTCTGGGGCGTTGTCGATGTTTGAGGCAAATGTTTAGGCCATAATTGTTCACGCCTTGGTCGCGTAATAGATACTTTGATGCGCCGGCTTCTTCGGTCTTTTGGCCTACATTAATTATCCAAACATCCTGAACACATCCTGCCCAGCCCAGGATCAGAAACTAACTCAGACTTTGGCTCTGACTCCTATGCAAAGCGCCGCTAAACGTTGAAGCGTGTGCCGCATTTGTTCGTATGTAGTATCTGAATTTCGTTCAACGAATCGCAATCGAAATCGGGCCAAGGCTGATTTCCCAGGAAAATCCCTCGAAAAATATTGCCTGCTGGGCGACAGGTCAGCATAGGATAGATGTCGGAGCGGGATGCCCGCTGCTAGCACTTAATTGCAGCTACAAGATACAGTATCTTTGCCTTTATCCCGTATCTTGTACTTTGTTTTTAGGCGAAAACACAGCGAGAAATGCGATTGGTATTGCGATTAGTTTGCTGAATCTGTCATCCAGCGATTAGATATCTAAAGGTACAAATGTATCCTACAGATACATGACATATTTACTTGTACCTGAGCACATTATTACAATAACTATTTTAAATGTGGTCTATTAGCACTAATAACTATATATTTAGCTGAGATACATTTGTATCTTTCACCATGACAGCTATAGACATAAAAGTATGTATACTTAAATCTATCTGCATTATTAATATAGATACAAATGTATCTTATGTAGCAGTGTCAATAGCAAATATTATAGTTAAAGATTCAAATATGTCTTATAGATACGCGTTAGAAATACTTGAATTGAAAAGTTGCAATTTAAACAATGTTAGACTAGGAATGCATTAATAGATACAAATGTGTCTCATGGTCACCGTCAAAGCCTTGAGATGCATTTGTATCTTTGACTATGATAGCTGTATCTAAAAATTTATTTTATGGACACAATAGTTAGGTTTTATCTTTGACAAATATAGGTAAAGACACAAATGTATCTGACAGATTCATATAATTTTTATATAAATATTAAAAATATTACTATCTAAATGTTGTTATTTAAAGTTAAGGGATAAAAATGCATATATTGCACACGTGCACGGTTGAAGGTTGGAGATACATTTGTATCTTTGTGTGTTTCGGCTGCCTTAGATGGTGTAAAGTGAACACAGAGCCGAGTAGACACCCACTTTTTGGCCCTTCGGTTGCACCACAAGTGGGTGTGGCAAGCAGGCCGAGAGCTGACACAATTGAAAGATCTGTGGCAAGATCCGTTTGATGCATTCACCATGTCCTATTCACATGACCTTTTAATGCTGTCAACGCGAGACCGCCGACTGTTGCAACAACTCTGTGAGGCAACTCTCTGAGGTTGCTGCTCTCTTTGCTGTTTGCAACAGAATGTGGGCCACTGCTATTAGCACAATGGAACGGACAATGGTGACAATTTCACATCTTAATGCACATCAATGCGCGTTAACAAAAAAATGTACAAAAAACAAGAAGAAAAAAATAGAAATAATATAAAATCACCGCCGACCTTTGACCAACTCTGAATGTCGGCTTACACTTTGAAAATTTTGGAGTTTTTTTGGCAAAGCGTATTTTGCTTTTTTGATAAATCGATTATCGCATCGTAGGAGGCAGTCACAAAAACAATGCGATCCGCAAAAATAGCACAAAGCGGGCAGAAAGAGATAGATGGTGAGAGTGAGTGAGTGAGAAGTGTTTTAGAGTCGGCAATGTCATCAAAGGGCAATCCTTGAATGCATTCAGAATGTCCATCTAACATCTTCCATCGACCTCGAAACTCTCTTCAACCAAATTCTCAACCTCATTCTCGACCTCATTCTCATTCTCAACCTGATCGTCATCGTCATCGTCATCATCATTATCCTCGTCAGTTCTTTGTGGTCGCTGAATGCAGATCCATCGATCGATCGTTCGATCTGTTTTGTTAGCCGCAGTTTTGTGGTTGACATTTTTTGTGTTGTGTTGTGTTTTTTGTTTTTTCTTCTTCATCTATGTTACGGTCGGTGACTTTGCTTTGATGCCCCGCATGGGGCATAGCCCGACCCAAAAAGTCGTCTTCGATCCAGATACAATTCCATCTTTTCCACAACCACATTTACTCAACTTTGACCCTGGCGCGGGTTATGCTCTGTCTGCTTTTGTTTTGCTTTGCCTTTGATTTTCTTTCTTCTCGCTCTGAAAATCTGATTTCACGATGCGATTTTAACTAAATCTATTTCGTTCTTCTCGTCATCTTTTTTTTTGGCGGTAACTCGGCGATTTTATAGGTAGGACTAAAACGCAGCTTAAGCTGGTCAAGCGTAGTTCGAGAATTCGCCAGTGATAAGATTTGAGAGTTGTTTTAAGCAGCTATTGTTGGCTATCGAAATGTATTATATAGAATGGGAAGATCTACTATGATTTATATAGAAAACCACAAAGAAGTCTTTAAGAGTTTTTGGAGCTTTGGTTTAATAAAAAAAGAAAACTATTTAAATACGGACTTCAATTACAATTCTATTTAATTGTAACTGATCATTCTACATTGTAATTTAAAAAGTATTTTAATAGTACCTAAAAAATCACATTAGTCCCTGGGTTAAGCCTCAAGATGCTTCTTAGTTCCTCATCTTTGTCTGAAATCTGACAAAGAAATGTGTTTATCTATAATAAAATAATAATTAAATAATTTATATCGATTTGCTTAGATGATGATAAGTAACTCTAAGCTGAAATTCATTTATTGCAAAAATTTTAACCGTAAAGAAATTAAATAAATATATATCAACCATTTAAAGTTAATGTGTCCACTATCTCAAAATCAAGTTAAAATAGAATAACTTATTTTCATCTTAATTTAAATTTCTTAATGGCTTTATAATGGCTGCAATTTTTCCACATATAAGTAACTGAAATTGCATAACGTAAATTATCTGTTTGATATATCTTCTGAAATCTTTGCTATTTAGTTACCTCTGAGTTTTCTGCATATTTGAAGACAAGTTAGTTCTGGCTCATAATGGGCGGAAAGGGAATGTATCATTGTTGTTACTTTTGGGCATTTAACATAGGAACATAAGGTTGATCTCTCGCTGATCTGTTGCTGGCCATGGCCCGTGACATTGTCGCGCCTTTAATAGCAAACACATGTGTCTCTCTCTCTCTCTTTTTCTCTGTCTAGCCTTTGCCACTTTGGTTCCGGTTCCACTTGCCACAATGTTAGTTTTGCCATTTTCACTTGTGCATTTTTGGCAAATTTCCACGGGTGGAAAACCCTTGGGTTTGCCCAACAACAACAGGTAGAAATTAGCGTAGCGACACCTTCGCATTTGACATGCTCGTTACGGGGTATAAAACTGTGACAGACATTTTCCAATGCCAAAAAAAAAGCAATAATAAAATTGAATAGAAAGCAAGTTAGAGCGAGAAGCAGTTAAATAGAGAAAGAGACAGTTGGAAAAACTGGGAAACTCTTGAGCTGCGCAATTCGCTTGGGTGCATAATAAAGTTTGAGACTTTAAGTCGAGTCGATTTGACCTTATGGCTGACCTTTTGAGATGGCGCAGTATCAGAATTCACACACACAAAAGAGACGGGGGAGCAAAAGGACCAAAGTATCCAAAGTCTGAAACACGCTTCAATGAACAAATTCTATGTGTAAATGGAAACTTGCGCTACGGGAATGTCGTGAAATCAAAAAGGAGCATAAATATAATGAAAAACAGAGAGGAGAAAGAGAGAGAGAGAGAGAGCGGGAGAGAGAGAGAAAGAGGCTGAATGAAAGATAGAGATGGCTACATAGAAAGAAAACACTTTTGATGCGCAGAATTCAGCTCAATCGAGACACAATGGCCAACAGGATATTCCAGTGAAATCTTTTCAATGGAATATATTTGCTTGTATGGATCTTTTACTTTTCAGCCTTTTGTGCTCGTGTCTCTCACTCTCTCGATACGAATATGGCTTTTGCTTGCTCTAAAAACGCTCTGACATTGATTGCCAGCGATAGTTTATTGAATCCTAGAGATTTTAGAAAGAAGAACCTGCATATGAATTGGAACACGTGTGCGTGTGTGTTGTGTGTGAACTGCATTCCAGTTTGATCTTTCATTGTGAATCAACTGCGGTTAGTTTTCATCATGTCAACAATCAAGTCAAAGTTGAACATCGACACAGTCTATAGAGACCCCTATATCCCTATATATATATATGAGTAGAATAAACGCCGTGTACTCTACTCTATCTACCTTTATGAAGGGTTGTCTGTCTCTCAGTCTCTCTGTCGGTCTGTCAGTCTCTTTCAGTAAAGTCAGTTAACTACCGACAGTTCACACTGTGCTAAATGTAGCGTGTGTCGAGGATCAATAAAATGCGATACAAGGAAAAGTGAAATGCAATATCGAGGATTACCCTAACTGCCGGGTTTATGTACGGAGATACGGAGGAAAATACGCGGGGGTTGTTATCCAGCAGGTTTGCAACAGATAGCAAAATTTCAATAATCTTATTTCGAAATGATCGTATCACGCTGTTACCCAGATATATTGCGATTTAAGTATGAATTCTTATGTATGCTACTTAGTCATTACTTTGATTATATATTTCGATTTATCGTGAAAGGATCTTTGGCCTATACATATTTATAAAATTATGTGAGTATTCTTTGTCATATCATTTTATAAGTATATGCAAAAGATCACTTTATAGCGCTGAGTCTACTTTAGGAATGATCATTTATTTTGCTCAAATGACCTCAGATTTCAATTTACTCATTCTTTGGGATTTTCTGAATTTAGTTTTGATTCTCTTTGTCAATCTTCACCCGATCGAGTTTACTTAAAGAGCGATTATTAATATAAATATATTATTGCGATCAGCTATTTATTTATTGATTTATCATAATAATAATAGTTTATCGGTGGCAATCTGAAAATATTTTAGTTATATTTCAATTGAGTGATCTACTGGTTTCACAATCTCTTAAATGATCACGTTAAAATTGAAATGTTTTTTATGATACTTTCAAATCAGAGTGCGATCAGCAATATTTTTTCACTATTTGATTTGTGACTTTGGTAGAATATCGAAAGAATCTTTAATTAAATTCATATTCCAAAGTAGATCGAGTGATCGATTTAAATGTCATACAATTTACTGCCAATGATAGTGAATTAGATATATTATCTTGATCGTAAATAGTCATAAATAATAAAATATTTTGATTTCCAAACAAACCACTATCAACATTAAAAATTATAAAGAGGTCGATCTCATAGCCTATCGATCTGTTTGCTGATAATTAAATTGTTTTCGGTCAAGTGTTAGAAAAATAATTTAATGAGTTTTCTTAGTAGTATTTAGAGACAACACTTGATTCGTTTCGACGAATTGCTGGCCAACTCAATTGGAAGACGAAAACTAAAACAGCTCTATGATCAAGACTTGGACTTGTCTGGTATTCAGCACTCGTTGTCGCCGTTGTTAATGAGCTACCAGGAAAGTGAGGTGATCGCACGTTTTGGGGCCACTTGACGCCTGGTTAAGTGCGAAATATGACAAGGATGAGTTTAAGTGATCGATGCGAGGATCTTCAAATTGCTAAAGGACACCGAACTGGACTACCGAAGGTTGGAAAAAAACAAAAATAAATTGAAGGCGCAACAAGCGCTCTCGTATTTTGACACATGGCACATAAATCATGTCCAGTCGAGCAATGCGACTAAGACGCCGTCATAAAGTCACATAACTCAAAGTGCCAGGATACAAGTACAACTACAAGTGTCCTTGCTAAAGATAGATAGTTAGAGAGAGCGAGGGAAAAAGAGAAAAAGAGAATCTCCTATAACGAGACTGCGCCCAGTTTTCTTTGAATTGCGACATGATAAAAATAACATACGTCTCGAATTTCTGAAGCGCATGGTAGACAAATAAATAAATTGAGTGGAGCAGCACTTCAGTTGCTTCGACCAGGACACGGGACACAGAGCACAGAGCACAGGACACAGGACATAGGAGATGTTCTAAGGACAGAGATGAGATGCAAAACAAATACGCACTTCCTGCGACATGGCGGACATACATGTCTCGCTAAAGTGGCGCACAAAAGAAGTTACTTCCTGGACCAGTCAAAAAAAAAAAAAAAAAAAAAAAACAAAATAAAAAGGACCAAAAGGACCAGACCAAAATGAATTTATTGCAATTGCCTAAACTGTCGCCGCTGTCTCTTCGAGTTATTTGAGCAGCGTCTGAATTCTTAGCGAAAATTGCATAAAACTCTTGCGACAATTTATAAATCCTTGGCATACATGTTATATCCTGCGAGTCGCCGAGCCTATTAAAGGACATTGGCTTAGTCTCGTATTTTGACACCTACGCTCTATGGCCAAGTCCGGCCAAAGGACATGGATACGCAGGTCCTTTTGGCTTAAGCTTCTTTCGTTTTCGATTTATTTCGTTTTTATTTTTTGATATCCGGTAACAATAACGCTGAAGGATTTCGCTCTCATCTCATCTCATCTTCGTTCGTTTCCTGGTTTTATCCTGGCCGTCGCATCTTAAGCTGACATACAATCACATTTCGCATTGTCCTTGCCAGGCTACCGTCCTGTCTGTCAGTTTCCTTTTACCTAACACGCGCTCTCTCTGTCTTCCTTTTGCCTCCCTTGATTCTTCCTACTACTATTTATTATTTCTATTCTTGTTCTTCTTCTTCTTCTTTTTTTTTTGAGGCATAATCTCGCAGTTTTCGTGTGCTTCCTGTTCGTGTGTCCTTCGAGGCGGGTCAGCTGCGAGCAGCAACACCCATTACCCATTACCCATTCTCCAATCTCCCAGCCCTGCCCTGCCCTGCCCTGCCCTCTCTGCCCTGCCTCCCTGTTCCCTGTATATTTCTTCCGTATTTCTGGGATCTCTGGTGCACGTGTCCTTTGATTTTTGATAGTTTTGCATACATCATCAATTGTGGGCGTGGCTCATTTGCATTTCTGCCGAGGATCAGGCATTCCTCAGTCCCGAATGTCCTTTGCCGTCTCGCGACTCGTGTCTTGGCACACGCTAGTTAGGGTGTCTCCCTCTTTTCTCTTTCTTTGTTCAGGGGTAAGTCAGTCAGGATCGATCCTTGGCAACTTTCTACCCATCCCAAAAGCGGAAGTGCATTTTATGCCTTATGATTACCGTCCAGCTTTCAGCTTTCAGCTTTTCATTACATTTCAGTTCTAACTCGTTTTTAATATATGTCCGTATTTTTGGGGTGCGCCAGACACGTGGGTTGCTGTCGAGTCCTAGAACGCGGATCGTTTCTGGTCCGCTTCAGCCTCTCAGGCGTGACTGCCTATTTCCGCTGCCCGAGGGCAATTTATGCGCCATTAACACAGCTAACCAAATTGAAACTCGTTAAAACTGAAAAACAAGAAAAAATAAAACAACTCACATAAATATGGTAAAACTATATTTGCTGCAATTTCCGGTCGTGTGTTCATTATTGAGTGGGTTGCCAAGGCGCCGGAAGTGACGGAAGTTTCTGCGAGTCCTTTTAAATTGGGTTGGGTGTGGACAGGGTGACTCATGCAGTCGTTGATACAAGCACAAGGTTAGCGAGTAGTGATCAAAAAGAGCTAGAGAGCAACATTTTATCGGGATATATATTTCCGAATACCAAATACACAATCTACGAATAAGTTTAGTTGAAACATCTCTAGAAATAACCTACTATTTCTCAAAAGTATCTGCAGATTCAAGATACACTAGTTGCTTTTAATGGCATATGTATTTCGAAAAATGTTATATTTTTATTTGTATTAAAAATAGTTTAGTTCAGAAGCAACTGCCTTTCAAATGTATTCCATTTATGGAATCGGTTTCATATTCGAATATACTCACTTGGCATCCACTTGAGAGTCTGAGAGAGTGCCATAAATCATTGCCAGACATGCAGATAAGATATTTGTTTAGATTCATAAGTACTAGTATAATGCTAAATTACCTTATATGAATTTATGTATGCCTGATAAATAAATAGCATAAAAACTAAAAAGATAACTTTGATCTAGCAGTTTCTTAGCTGATCTTCATTGGAATTGAGAAAGATTTTTATCAAATGATTTTCAAGTAATAGTTTTTGAAGTAACTCTTTGTAAAGCTGAAGTTGGTGCTCATCTAAAACTTTATAGTCTTATTGAAATTCTAGTTACAGGGAAAAGTTCATAAAACCTTAAATTTATACAAGTAATCTTTAATTTGGATGTAGATTTTGTTTTGAGAGTATAAAAATGAACAGATCCTTAGTCTGCTATTTATAGGATCAACAGTTGAAGGCTGAAAATTTGTTAAGGCAAATCTCTTTTTTTATGAACTTTGAAATTATTTATGTTTATGGATATTTGTGGAGTCTTCTTTTGAAGTATTCGAATTTCTTGTAAAGATCAGCTGATCGAGTCGCAAAAAATTGTAAACAAATTTTAAGATCGTTTTTAGCTGATCTTAAAGTAAGCTGGAAGTGTTGTTTCGAAATAAAAAGATTCTGTATAAATGTATGTTTTCAATTTGTTTGTATTTTGTTGTTATTATTGCATTTCAATAATAATAATAATATTAATAAAAATAATGCTTACAAACTAATTAGTTTAGTGTCTTCCATGCTTATAACAAAACTTAAAATTATGAAAAAAATTGTAGTTTTAAATCATTGTCTTCCATTAAACTTAGGCTAGTCAAAAAAAATTGTAGTGAAAAGTTATGGTCGAGAACTTATCGAAGCTGGGACTTGTTGTTGTTTCACTAAGGCAACAGTTGTTTTGGTATTTACAAACTTTGTACATGAGTTTTTGGTTTGAACTCGGATCTATCAAAGATCTTAAGTTATTGTTCCTGCCACGAGGAGATGTAATCGAGCAGCTCCTCATCATCGGGCTGTTCATCGCTGAAGCTGTCGAAGGATTCGAATTTGAATTGCTGTTGTTGTTGCTGCTGCTGCTGCTGTTGTTGTTGTTGTTGTTGTTGTTGATGCTGTTCTTGTTGCTGCTGTTGATGCTCAGGGAGTTCCTGCTTCACATAACTGGCGGAGAGATCCGAGTCGCTGTAGGAGGGCGTCGGCGAGGCGGAGTGATAAGAATTGGCAACAAATGGCGCCTGATTCGGACTGTCGAGGCTGCTGTAATCAATATAGCTGCCATCGTTGCTGCTCTCATCGGCAGAGTTGCCACTGTAGAGTTGTCGCCTCGGCTGGCGACCATCGTCGAGCATATCCTGCAGTCCGCGTATATATTCAACGGCAATTCGCAGAGTGTCCACCTTGGAGAGCTTTTTGCTGGCGCCACGTCCCCCAGACGACAGTGTGTTGATGACAGTTTGTGGCAAGTGTTGACGCAAGTTGACAAATCCATTGTTCACCTGCTTCACACGATTCCGCTCACGGGCATTGCGACGCTGCACCGATGGCAATTGCTGTTCGCTGCCATATGGCAAACTTGAGTAGCTGAACTTCTTTTTGGCCAGCATGGGAGCAACGTTTGTGGCTGCCACATGTTGCATGTTCTGCAACTGACTGTTGCCCAGTGGCAATTTAGGTGCAATCAGCTGTTGCTGTTGTTGCTGCTGCTGCTGCTGATGATGATGTTGCTGGAGTTGCAGTTGCTGCTGCAGCTGTTGTTGTTGCTGATGCAGCAACATAATGTTGCCGTTGGTCAGCTGAAAGTGCTGATAGTTGCTGTTGCTGCAGACGCTCGTCATGTTGTACAAGTTGTAGTTATAGTTTATATATAATCCGTTGAGAACTGTATGTGCTGTTGTTGACTGTGTGGAATCAAATTCCGCAATGATAAATTCTCGTCCTGTGCGTTGCCCTTAAGTACTTTGTGCCAGCCACCTCAGTCGACGTCGACGTCGACAGCGCTGCTTCGTGGTGGTTGCTGCCGCTGCGATCGCTACCTGCCTCATGCCTCATGCCTCGAGCTGAGTTCAGATCTTGCCTCTGGCACAAGTGATCGTCTCTCTTTCGCTCTCCCTCTATCTAAAGGGCTCTCTCTCTTTCTGCATGGTTAGGAGTTAATACCTAGGGGTTGCTCTGCTCATGTGGGTGCCTTTTCTATCTCTTTCCCTCTCTCCTACTTTCTCACTCTCCCCTCTCACAACATGTCCTTTGTGTCACAGCTCCTTTTGTCTGCTGCCTACGCTTCTTGTTGCCTCACTTCTCTCTTCTCTACTCACTTCGTTTCTTACTCATTCACATTCACATTTTCGTTTTCGTTTTCTTTTGCTTTTGCGCGGAAAAACTACATCGAAATCGAGACTTAAATCTATGCACACAATACACCTCACACTGCTGATCCTTGTCACAGAAATATATAGAAGAAAAAGAAAAAAAAATAGACAGACGAAGGACTCGCTTTTCAATGCACTTCCACTTTTGTCGTCAAGAAAATAAAGTACAAGAATAAGCAAAAGAAAAAGAATAAATAATAATAATAAATAATGAAATTGAAAATGAAAATGAAAATGAAGAGGGACCAAAATGTTAAGAAACTGCGCACAATTCGGTTCAGAACTTGCGTGTGATCCATCATCACAGGCAACTTGGCCAACATTTTGAGGAGCCACTGCCCTTATCACTTTCACTGTCTGCCAGTTACCCAAGGATCCCAGCCACAGTGGTGATAAAATGAGTTGGCATTCATTATAAATTATAATTCAAAAAAATATTAAAAGTTATAACAAAATATTTTAATGAAAAAAAAAATATAAAACAAATTTATTGAAATAATAAAAACAATATTTTAATAATATAACAAAATAAATATTTTATTATAGAAATTATTATTATTTATATTAAAATTCTTAAATAAATACTATTCCAATTCAATTCTATTAAATTTCAGATTACATTTTAGTTGTTTTATTTAAGTTAAACAGCTGACAAAGCAATAAATTCCAAGTAATTTAATCACACAAAAATAATTATAAACTTAAACTTTTCTTCATTTCAGACTTTAACTTCAAGTTTATATTAATTTATAGTTGTCTTTATAAGTTTATTTTGTAATATTTCATTTCATTTTGCCTTCCGCTAGAATAAATAAATTAATAAACTAACAATACGTCAATTGGTCAGTTTATACTCACATCTACTTATAATGTATACCTTATTTATGAAACTTTTATTTAATTTCTTTTTTATTCATTCAGTTTTGAATTGAAACTAATTTATAATTTATGTTAATCAAATCAAATTTCTTAATATTGTTTTATGTGTTTAAAGTCAGTTGACATTAAATAAATAATTAAATAAATAAATATGCACATTTGCACCACAGTGGCAAGTGGCAAGTTGATCGGTCGAGTGAGTGAGTGTGTGACACTGCCCAAGGCTTTAGCTTTTGGGTCTGGGTCTGGGTCTGGGTCTGGATCTGGGTCTGGGGCAGCTCTGGTCTTGGGGCACACAACTGAGGCGCAACTGTTCTTTTGCATTAAGCGTTGCCGCATTGCCGCATTTGACACGTGCTTCCGATCAGGGTGATTAACATAAGCAACAACAATAATAAGAACAACAACAAATCCCACAAGTGTGTGCCGTCGCATGCATTTCAAGTGGAAGCAGAGAATTCTAGTCTCCGCCCCTTGAGGTTGCAACTCACTTTGCATGAGCTTTGTCACGACACTGCAACTTGACGACCGACGAACTTGACAGTCTGCGAGTCTGGCTTATGACAAGGAGAGCGAGGCGGAGGAAGGGGAAGTGTGAGTGGATTTTTTTTTTCATTTTTCCTTTGCCTGTTGCCTTTTGACTTGGCGCTAGGCTATTTTTAAAGGTCCCACAACCGACTGGCAACTGGCAACTGGCAACAAGTGAAGTGGCCCCCAATAAAGCGCCCAGTCATAAATTTGTTATGGTTTGTGCTTGCTTGTTGCAACATTGTTGCATGCCCCAATACACCGTTACAGTTTGTGCCCCGCCAATAATCCAATATAATCCAATAAATGCATAAAAAAAACCTTGATTAACATTAAGCAGCTGCCAAGGATTCATGGGCCAAGTTTCTGGCAACGTGCAGCCGCAGCATTTTGAACGTTTAATCGTTTTTTAAAAGCTGCCACCGATTGTGGCATGCTCTAGAATTAACATTTTCTCACTAATGCATTTCTAATATCCAAGGATCATTCAAAAAAATGTACACAAAAAAAAACGGGGTAAATCCTTTGCGTCATCGCCTACACGCCTCCTGCCTCCGTATCCCGAGTCCCGAATCCCGCATCCCGATTGGAAACCCCTTTTAACCGCTCTGCTTCTTCTTGCTGCACTTTCCACACCCACAAAATGTGTGCGAAGAAAACATGTTTTGGTAGCATTTTAATTAGCTCTGCTTTTTTTTCGATCTCTTTGATTAATTAAAGTGCTTGTAATGCTCGCAGTGGAAGGGGTTGAAGAAAATGGGTCTGAATCAGGTAGCGACAAGCGGCAGGATCAGAATAGGGTTGCCAGGCTAACTAGCAGTAGTAGAAAATATCATCTGGCGTCATCTATTTCTCATGTGACATTCCAATTGGATTGAATGTGAATTTATAGGTTAAGGAGCAGCGCCCTCTAGTGCTGGAATTTGTTACTAATTAGAATTGTAATGAGATTCTAGAGAGTCTATTGGAATATCGACCATATTCCCTTTGAGGGCAGTATAAGCACTGATTTGAATAGATACTGAAATTTTATTGACTAATAAATTGTAATATATTGTACCATTGCAGAATTTATATTAAGAAATACTAAATTTTATTCATTGTAATAAATTATTATATATTGTATAATTGTAGAAATTATTCTATGCCCAAGCTCCAACTTTATCCAACAAATCTTAGTACAAATGTCACTAGATCAAGTTGATTTAAATTTATTTTTTAGTTCGGAGTTCTATTAATATTTTAATTGAATTGATGATAAATTCCGATTTTTCAGGATTTTTTTTTGTATTTTTTAGCGGGTTTTAAGTATGTTGGCTTGATTTGATTCGTAATACAAACTATTGGCTTGTTATATAAGTAAAACACCGACCAAATAAAGTAAAAAAAGTATTATTAAATTTCATTTATTGGATTTTAACTTAAAAAAGTATTACAATTTCGATCGAGACTTCTCGCAATTTCTTTCATCTGACACGGAAAGTGTTGTTAGGGATTCTTAGAACTCAGGTGGTACAGACACATGTCCTGGAACCCAGAGTCCTTTGGCAAGCTGCAAACTCGGCGATGCAACGGAAGCACATTGCCAAGTGACAACAGTTTGTAGTGTCAAAAAACTGATGCTCTAACCGATATCGATATCGATATGACAATTAATTACGTATTTTATGTGTCTGTCGCTTCATTAAGACTAATTGAGAATTCTAAACATCTACAGCAGCTACTGAACTGAGAACTGGGAGCTGAGAACTAAGAATTTAGAGCTGACTTCTTCCGAGTTAACCCGATCACGTATCGAGTGCGACAAGTGTAAAACGTGATGGAGTAGGTCAGAGTTTAGGATTTGTCTTTCAAGCGATATCATAAGCGTGAAATCTGTCAGGTTTGTGTTGCCTGTGTTATCGTTATCGCATATCGCATATCGCTATCTTACTTGAGGTCATCACATTAATTTGACTTTTTATGGGTGTTCCAACGGAAATTGTCATCACTTTTTTCTTTTTGAAATGAAAGCGAAGTGAAAACTGAAGTCGAGTTGAGATTGGATTGGATTCTTTTTTTATTGTTTTTTTTTTTGGGTGCGGGCTTTGGGTTTTATGTTGTATATTTTAAATGGGGAGCCATTGCGAAATTCGCACGATCACACCTAATAACGGTAATTTACACGCACGCCACTCGCCAATCGCCACTCGGCGATAATTGCGACGCCAAATGTGCTGACAGGATATGCCCGACTCCTCGCCAGACTCCTCCAGAGCCCCAGCTCAAATGTTAACGCATCCCGATGAGCTGAGTGAGATAACAGGCAGACGCTTCTTCTTCTTCTTCTGCTGCTACTCCCTCCTGCCTCCTTCCTCCCCCTATCAAACCTCTCTCCTGCAACGGCAGCAGCGGCAACGGCAGCGGTTATTAAAAACGCGGCAATCGGCGGCGGCGGCAGTTTTTGTTGTTTCTGTTGTTGTTGCTGTTGTGTTAGTTGTAGTAACCGAATACGCCGCCAAGTGCGAAAAAGCAACAACAATCGCAGTTGGTGTACAAAATATATTCAAAAAATTATGCGACTTTTAAGATACTCTTACACTTACTCTTATCTAAGGTGAATCCTTGCATTTATTCAATAAATTAAATTTGATTCAAGTATTCCATTAATCTCTTATGGCTAAATTAAATAATATAATTCAATACTCTACTAAAATCTTACTACCTCTATTATTTGAATAAATTGTTTCTATATTTTAAGTAATTTATACTAAATTTTAAAAATCTTTTTTTATTATTTTAATACCATAACTCTCTTACTTAGAAAACTCAATATCTAATAAAATACATCTATTTTTTTTAAATCAAAATTTGGTTACTTTTCAAATTAAATACTTTAAGAATTTGTTTTAATTTTCATTTAATTTTCTAATATTTCAAATGCTCGATTTTTTTAGACTCTAGTTTTTCAATCTTTTAAAATTGAGTTCTTTTTAGAAAATTAAGAATATACTTGTTGTGAAAAATAGACTTCCCAAATAGGCGACCAGTCTACTGTTGACTTTATTTTGCAATTTGGTATTTTGAAAACTGAAATTATGAATGTTTTATTTTTGAAGTACCTTTGTGACTTTCGAAATGTCAAGTGTTGTACCTCATTATCATTTTCTAATACCATAGATATAGCTAGTTAGTTATGTAGATTAAGATCTATTGTTCTATAGTAATAATTATCTAAATAATATCGTCTTCTTAAAGATACTTGAAGTACCTTGGATTGGAGAGTATCAAAAAATATTGTCGAGGTGTGAAAAATAACTGGCCAGGTAGGGGCAGTACCCAAAGTAGCAAAGAAAGAGGAAGAGAAGGTGGTTAAGGAGTAGGAGGAGTAGGGGGAGTAGGGGGAGTAGGAGGAGGCTGTGGGGATAGAGTAGCAAAGGAGGCAGGGAAAGAGAAGGCAATACGAAGCCTGTTCCTGGGCACGCATCGAAGGTGTTGAAAGCTTTGCGCTTCTAAGAAACGTTTGTCGTTGTTGTTGCTGTAGTTTTTGTTGTTGTTGTTGTTGTGATTTTGGATGGTTGATATGAAAGGCGCAGCTACTTCTGAAGTACGACCGGTACCGGGTCTCCACACACACAACACAACACTGAAGATTATATTTGTCGATGGTGTCGAGGTGTTAAAATTACCCCAAAGGTACATAATAATTACCTTAAATTGCAAAAACAGCGAAATAAATTTCAAACTGGCAGACAACGCGCTTGGCCCAAAGCCCTCTTACGATAGGTAGACTACCCCTTCTCTTCTCTTCTCCCTCTACTCCTCCCTCCATCCCTCCCTTCTTCCCCTTATTAATCGTTAACTGCTTTAGCGGTCACGTTTGAAGCGCGCTTAGCGTTGCCAGATCGCTGGTGGAAGCATGCAAATGTCTGAATGGGGCGTGTGTCCTCCATAAAAATTGAATGCTGTTGCGGTAATTAACGCAACCCATAGACAGAGACAGATAGAGACAGAGTGAGAGAGAATATATCGATGGGGACATTTTGTGGCTGCCTCAAGTGGCTGCAAGAATAATGACAGACTGAAAAATCTAAAGACTCGGAGCTCAACTTGTTGCCACGGGCCGATCTATTTAATTAATTGCTAACAAGTTGAAAATGTTTAAATGGTTTATGGCCACAGACCTAACACACAGGAGGGGGGCGGGAACAGGGACAGGAACAGGGACAGGGACATATGGAGAGTTTCTTTGAGGATCTTTGCCTTGACAGCGCTTTGGGCTCCTTTAGCCATAAAGACAAATTGTGGTAGCTTCTCTTCCCTTCATTTTCCACACCGCTCCATCTTATTCCCCTGCCTTATCTTCTGGTGACTTTTGCAGCGGCCATAAAGCGTCATTGGCCCACGTTAATTCCCCTTCTTTTTTTTTTTGGGAGCTCACAAGCGTGACTATATTTTATTGGACAGGTCATGGCGAAGAGAAGTCGTACTACAGCACTAAATTCGCCACAAGTCTAAATTGGAGTTGATGTAGCTCATTTTGAGTTGTTTTAAATAGTGACTTTTTGACTATTTTAAGAGAAAATAAATAAATATATTTCTGTTTGATTTCATATGTATATGAATATACTTTAAATTATTTTTTTTCACATACAATTTTTTATATTATATTCTTAATTGTTTTTAATTTTGCAACTGTAAATAAATCAATATTAAAAAAAAATTTTGGTGCGATATACAAAATTTTGAAATGTATTGAATTATTTTTCCTAGCCAAACATTTTTTTTTGGTCAGTTCAAAAATTACCAGAAATTTACGAAATGCCTTTAATAGGTTAGATAAATAAACAATTAAGAAGAACAATGGCTAAGTTTTATATTAGTATTTCAGTGGAATCCACAACGATTGAGAAAACTGAAGCTCGTTTGAAACAAACGCTGAGATAAGATGGATAAGGGAACTTTGCTTAACTTTTATTTCAAAAACTGAAATGATATGAGGTCTTTTACGAAATCGTCGAATCGCAAGGTGTGTTGTGGTCCATCGTGTGCCCTTAAAGCTCAACGTGATGACAGTTTTGGGCGCATACAAACGAGTTGAAGGCAACCAGTCGGGGGACATTGATGTCATCGCGATCGAGATGGAGATCGAGATGGAGATCGAGATCGAGATGGTGATCGTGATCATGAAGGCGAGATGGGAATCTTGAAAGCGCAAAGCGTATTTATCACAGTGAGAAATGAGTTGTGAGGCAGTAATTATCATTAAAAGTAACATGACTGTTGCAAAAGGTAGAAAACTGGAACAAACTTTGCCCCCGAGGACTATTAACATGAGAGAGGTAGAGAGGCAGAGAGAGAGGGAGAGACAGCTCTAGAGATTGATCTAGCTGCTAATTAATGATTAAATGCAGTTGAGCTCCCGTTGATATTTCAGTTCGAGTTATGCAAAACAAATAGTCGAAATATTCACTCAGGGGATCGTGTCTCTTGTGAAATGCTATGATAACATTTTGATGAAGTCAAAAACAAACAAGGCTAATGAATTTGCGGTTATGAAGGAAGGATCGCAGCAGGACGATTGTCAGTAGCACACGCCGTCAATTCGCAGAATTCCCCTTTGCACTCCTGACGAAACTCTCTGTTACAATTTCTGCTTCGATTTCTGTAGAAAACAGTTTCTTTTTTTTCTTTCTTTCTTTCTTCCTTTTTTTGTGCATTTTTTGATGTAATTTTTCATGCGCGTTTTTCGATTCGAAGCAGATGCAATTAATCTAAATCCAATTATAAGACAAAGCGGGCAAGGACCATTACACAAAGACTGCTCTGAAATTCTCGATCTCCTTCGGTGCAGTTGTATCTGGTGATATGCGCCGATTAATATTGAAATCAATACGCTTTTGAGAGTCTTTTGTTAGCCCCCCCTCCTCACTCTCTCTCTCTCTTTCTCCCTCGTGGCCCGGCTTGTTGCCTTCGGGCAGACGTATCACATTACTCCTTGGCCCGAGTTGCAATATCTCTTTGGTGCGGCTAACAAGATGCATGAAGTGTCTAAATTGGTGTTGAACTATATTACCCCTTGACTGCACCCCCCACACCCCTCTGTCTCTCTCCCCCTGCCTTTTTTTGCCTCTTCTCGGTGGCCTCTTAATGGTGTTGGTATTGCCTTTGCTCAGTCCAAAGACCACTCGATATCATTGTGCAGAAAAAAAAGAAGTCAGTTGAAGCTGAAGTTCAAGATATTGCAGGCAACAACCTGAAACCGAGTAGATTTCTTGGCTTATGATGTAAGCTGTGGGGAGTGAAGAGAGTTGGAGAAATGAAGAAAGAGAGTCTGCGTAAATTCTCAATTCTTGTCTGTCTAAATATCCATTTTCTTTTTTTTTTGTAGATTTTTAGATTTTGATATTAAACTCGATTCACTGTTTGGATTTACATCTCTAGAATTTTAATACTCTCAGTATTTATGGGACAGCTGAAATCTTTAGAATTCTATCTGTACTTGAGCATGAGCTAAGTAATTGACTTAAGCTGTACTTTGGTTAGCATAATAATAATTAATACTTGGGTCACTAGAAGTGAACTTCTGCTATAGAGGACCTACACCTGTCAAGGCTCAGAACTCTTTATGGCCACTAACTTGGCTTACATTGAGTGGGACATAAGCCGCTTGAATTGCACCCTCTGCGATTATTCCCCTCCACCCTCTTTTAGACAATGACAGCACCCACATGATAGAAAGAGATCGTGACTAGACCACACAACAGAGTATAAGATCTAAAGTATTACAATCTCAGTTTATATCAAAGGCTACTCCAGCGATAAGTATCAATCGGATCGATCGAATCAAGTCCTAAGTCAACACGATTTATGTGACTTAATTCCACCGAAAACTGACAATTGCAATGCAACTGAAATTGAAATAGAAACTGGCACTGGGACTGGGACTTGAGAGTTAAGTAGAGTCTTACAGTGCGAAGGGGAAAGTTATGTAAGTAATATGCCCCGCATGATTTGACGCATTGTGGAGTCCGAGTCCGAGTCCGAGTTCGAAAGGATTAAGGACAGCGCCCACGCGAACAAAGGAGAATTAAATATGAAAAATCGATGGTCAGCCAAGGATAAAGTCAATGAAATTTATGACTTATTTAACGCGACCTGCAAGGACTTCACTTTGTTCTTCTTCTTCATTTCTTATTCTAGCCAACTTATGACAATGCATTTTCCCGGAGGGTTGCCGATCCTGCGGTCGTTAATAGCGCATTAATTTTCCAAAAGGAAAATAAAATACATAGTTACAAATACTTTTGTATTTTCGACTTTTTCTTTTTCTTGTTTTTGATTATTATTATTCCTTCATTTTCGTTATCTGCGCGTATCTCGAGCTCTCTCGCTGAGGCAAAAGGACCAAACGTTATCCTGCAGCGTCGTTTTAATAATTTCATATTTCATTCTGACTCGGGAATTAGTGTGTGTGTTTCTTTTTTATGTTTGGTCATCGCAGTTTGTGGAAATTTACACCGTCTATCTGCAGTTTAGATCATTATTATGGCCACAATAGCTCGCTGCCACTTTTATTTTTATGGTATTTTGGGTTTGAGCCAAACTCAGTTTCAACTCAGATAACAAGAAAAGTGCTGGAACGTGTCGCTGTCTTTAATTGCCATTTAAGCGGTCTAATGAAGCGATATCTACAGCCACTTGACACTTGATCCATAGAATATAAGATATTACAAAACCATATTAAATGACCTATAGAATTTATATTTTATATAATCTAGAACACACGTAAATACCGAAAGTCGTTCCAAGTTTATTAAACGCACTACTCGTACATATTTAAAATTTAAAATTAGTTTAAGTTTTATTTGTTAATGTAGTGTTTGTAAGAAATTATAGTTTTCTGTAGAAAATGTGATTATGATTTGCTTCTTATACATTGTAAGATAAGCGGAATCAGATGACTAAGAAATACTATTTTACTGCTTGAGATCTTATAGAATACTATCACTTTGAAAGGCAGACCACGCTAGTGACGAATGCATAGCCCAAAAGTCATTTAAATAATATTAATTATGATACAAATTTAACAAATCTATACTATGTTTTTAATAACTTTATAATAATATTTATATATATAATGACTATAACAAATATCTTTTCAAAAGATAATATGACGTAATTTCTTAAGTGGTTAATGCCTTCAATTTTTGACTTACAATTTTGAAATTATTTTCGTTACAGCTCCGGGTAAATATGGAAGAATTAATGTTTCTTTACAAAAAGGGAATTGATTGTAGTAAGTATGTTAGAAAGTTTTGCCTTGGGCTACGATTTGGTCTTTGTTTTGGGGAATCTCTTAGGACAGTCCCTGTTATTGTCACTGTTTTGAACTGCCCCTAAGTGGACCCTCTCGCTCTCTCTCCCTCTTTCCTTTCCGATATCTCTCTCTCTCTTTCTCACTCTTTTTCTGGTAGCTTGACGCGTGTTTAACTTTCACTGAACTGAATGGGATGCATGTCTTGGTCTCTGTGGAACATCTTTGAAGCCGCCTATTTGCGTGCATGTCTGCTATTTTGAATGCCAACTTGATCGCTGATTGACTCGACACGCGTGACGAGCGAAAGATCAGCAGGGGAGAGGGAGAATTTTAGGGGGAAAGCGAGAAAGAGGGGAAGTGGGGAAGGGGAGATGAGAGCAATTATGTGACTGCGAGTGGATCAATTCTGGCAAAGTGTTGATAACTTTATTTCAACTGCGGAACTGGCTAGTTAAAATGTTATTAAGATGATCGTGTCGTGGATCGGATCTGATCTCCAGAGAGGACCTCACAGAAGATGAGCGCTAAACTAATTTTAATAAGACTTGATTAAAATGCAATTTACCAACGAAAATTTATCAATTGTCTGTGGAGTCGACAGGAGAGAAAGAGAGATCGTCTGTAAAAGATCGTCACAACTGACACGCACAGATTTCGCAGACTTTGCAGACTTCCCAGTCTGCAGATTGAAGACTCTGGGGGATCAAAAGCTGAGCATCGATCCAAAGTGGAACCCGAACTGGATCTGGACACTGGCCGGCCGAGCTCTGTTAAATAAAGTCATTAAATTCAAATCAAAATTATGCTGCAATTTTGGATTTTTGGGTGGGCCGGTGAATTCAATTACCTTTTTCCATAAAAATTGTTTGCGAAAAATTAAATGTAAATAATACATTTCATAAATAATAAGAGAAACGGAGAGGCAGCAGGAGACATTCAATATGAGGCAAGTGGAAAGTGGAAAGAAATGAAGAATAAAAAGTGTAAAGTGAAACCAGAGGCACATGCCATTTGATTTTATTTGAATTTGAGCCTTGGGATTTTCGCAATTAGCCATGGGCTACTGTGCAACGAATGTGCAACCGTTTGGACAACCGCGCACAGCTGCAACAGATGTCGAGGAGAGACAAAAACTTGACCTTGCAACCAGAACGAAATTGACCAACTGGCCAACTGGTCAACTGGTCAACTGGTCAAATGCTCAACTGGGCCAACAAAATTGCCATTTTCATGGCTCGTCTAAATATTTACACAAAACAAATGCGAAATGTGAAATTAATTTGACTACAGTTTTGTCAAAAACTGAACAAATGTCACATTGCCACATTGTGCTTGTGTGTGTGTTTTTTTTCTGCTTGCCACTTGCAGCCTTGCAACGTGCGGCATCAGTTGCGCTGCATGGCGCCTGCATTCAAAACTCATACGAAACTCATACGAGACTCATGCGAAACTCATTTGAATGCACTCACATTATCCACTCTGGCAGTGGAGCATTATGTAAAGCCTCTCTGCTTGCCCCTTGTGCACCTTCCGCTTGCCACAACGAGTTGCAGCAAGTTCAATGCATTTATGAATGAAAATTTCGCACGCTTAAAACACGCTTCAAGCTGCAAAATGAAGCAGACAACTGACTGAAAGCAGCAGAAAAGAGCAGAGAGAGAGAGAGAGGGAAAGGATGGGGAAAGACAGAGAGAGGCAGAGGCAGAGGCAGAGGGAGTGGGGCATGCAACGCGACTGCAAGACGCACTGCACCTGATAATTGACAAAACCTGACAGCATTGGGGATACTTTTATTTTTATTTTATTTATGTTTTAGCTGTTGCTGGTTGTTGGCCTAAACCCGTACGGGAAGTGGGCAAGTCAGAGGCATTAAAAGAGGCTGCGAAAAAGAAGCAGCAACAGTATAACTAAAAGGAAAACGAAATAAATACAAATAAAAAACAAGAATGAAAATGCAAGTAACATGCCACCAACAATGTATACACTTTACATTGTGAAGATGACTATATCAAAATAAATCTAAAGAAAAAGCTTTGAAATTATTTCCGAACTCTTAATGGAAAGAAGTCAGAGCTTAGAATTTTTTGAGGGTTTTCTTAAAATGTAATTACAAATTGTTATAACTTATACTGACTTTAATTAAACAATTAATATGAACTTTAATTTAATTTATTTTTAAAGTACTTCAACTTGATAATTTTGTGAAGTTAAATAAACCAAACTGTTGAGTTAAATAAACCGATTTTCACAAAAAATCTTCAAGTCATTCGAGTTTTTATTAGAGTCAATTAATAATTCCATAAATCGTTGTTTTTTCCTTTTAACTTAAACACTTCTATTATTTTGATGTAGAATATTGAAGTAAATCAAGAAATGTTGAACTCTACTCTTAACTCAATTAAATTGCAGCTTATTCGATGCATTGCAAAGCATATTAGTTAGTTGAATACCCTGTTTGTAGAGTAGAGAATCGGGTTAATTTCATTTGACAGTTTATCGCTGAGGTTTTTGCGGTTGCGTTGCGTTGATTGCCTAGAGCAGAAGATGAGAAGAAGGAGAATTTCGGGAAGAAGGAGTTTGAGTGAAGAGCATCTGAAGTGTGTGGAGAGATAGAGAGTTGCATAGAGAATCGGTTAGAGACAGCCAGAGACAGAGACAGAGTCAGAGACAGAGGTCAATAGACGTATTCCTAGAACTGGCAATTGACACATGAAGACATCTAAATATCGATGGATCTATGAGTTTGCATTTCAAAATATTTGCAGCCACTCAAGTGTTATTGTTGTGGTTGTGTCGAGATATTGATGATGAAAGGATACGTAAGGAGTGCGGCAATAGAAGGATATGATGTGTTGTGAGTGTTGCATGCATATCAAAACAAATATAGACTTAGGATGAGGGCACTTCAAAAGGCTGAAACTGTTTGGTCATCAATCCTTTTGTGATCCTGTCCGAATAAAGAACAAAAGAAAAAGGATTGCAAGCGCCAATCGTTGAGATAAACTCTTGAACTCACACAACTCGCAACCCGCAACTTGCAACTTGCAACGCGTTGCGCGTGGCTTATGCGATGCATCCTGCGCCAACGGGTAATTACACCACATGATTTATGATCGGGCAGCAGCCCCAAAAAAAACCGAAAAAAAAAAAATACGATCTGCGGCGTTCGTTCAGCGGGCAACGTGCAACTTGCCCCAGCCAACGTACAACAACAATCGATCGATCAGTTCAGCTCTGTCCGCCCATTTTGGCCCCTTTGGGGCAGCCAAGTGGCTCAGTTGGCCATAAAAACAACTCTGAATGAAAGAAACGTCGCATGGGAACGACTTGCAGATGCCCAGCATATTTACATACTTATATATTTACTCAGATGCCTTAAAATAAGACATCTTTAAGTATGGATCTTTTAATGATAATGAACCCTATATCAACAATTTTAAATATTCAATACTTATACTGATGTCATAGTCTATAGTCAATATATACAGAGGAATTTAAATTTATTATGCAAAATTCTATTATATGAAATTTGTATTTTAAGAAAGAAAAAAAACTCAAATGTTGTGAAAAGTTATGGCAATCGCAGATTTTTTTAAGTTGAGTACCGAATACGATATACGATTTTTCAATTGCTTGTCCTCAACTATTTTGATTATCGGGTCTCTTAAAGAATTTTTGTTTTTTTTTGCCTACTTTAATGCTGAGTGGTTGCCATTGAGAGAGCTTGAGCTTTCGAATGATTTGTTTTTTTTGATTACATATATCTGTTAGTATACCCTTGTACAAGCAACTAATAGTTACAGGGTATAGCAACAGCAGCAACAACAACAACAACCAGTAGAGATGCGTTGCAGATGCGTCCTGGCGATTTTTATGCAAATGCAAAAACAGCTCCCCGTTTGCCCTTCCCCTCACGACTCTTGACCCTGTTGCCCCCATAGCCACCTCGTTGCCCCTGCTGCACCCACAATGTGGGCACTGAGAGTGTTTGACAAACTGGCAACAGCGTCACCGCAGATTGATGACACAACCGGGACGGTGAGAAAGAGACAGATAGACAATGAGAGAGAGAGAGAGAGAGAGAGAGAGAGAGAGGGAGGGAATCATAGTCTGGCCTGAATCTGCCCTGACTTGGGGGTGGGGGAAACTTCAAAACTATTTGCCGCGATGCGATATTAATTTTGCGCCTTACTTCACATTTATGAGCAAAATCCATATAATCCATCAAAGAACATCTCAGACGGTTCGTGTACGTGTTTCGGAATTTCAATGTGAGATCGTTGCAAAAACGAGCAACAACAAGAAGAACAACAACACGCAGACAGACAGACAGACGGACACCCCTATATAGTTGCTACGTGCCAACTCTAGTAAGGTTGCAAGCAGCAACAGCAGCAGCAACAACAACAACAACAACAGCAGCAACAACAGCGGCGGCATCTGCAACTCGCAACTGCCACCGGCAACTGGACACTGGGGCACGTGTGGCAATGTCAAATGCTATCGTTCTTGTTGTTGTTGCTGTCTTTGTCATGGCTCATAGTAAAATCGCATTTCAAGTGCTGGGCAATTAGATGCCAAAATAATAAGGGAAAAAATGAAGAAAAAAAGAAAAGGAAAAAATAGAGATAAAAGACATCAAAACTGCAGACCACTTGACATTCTGTTATTGCAGTGTATGTGGCAGCCTGCCACGCCCAGTAGCAAGTTCAACTGTTTGTGTTGACAGCCCATCGGATTAGATAAGATCTAGCTCTCATTCTCTGTCTCTCTGTCTCCTACTCAGTCACATTATCTCCCTCTAACTGTCTATCTCTATCTTACTAATCCCACTCGTCTGGAGAGATGTGCAAAAATAAATAAACACGAAGCAATTGCTCAAGTTTTTAATTGAGACAACGCTGTTGGTGGTCAAAGAATCTTCAGGACTTGAAGTAGATGCTCTTTAATATGGGTGGAAGTTTTAAATACTAGATTGGAAGTTGTAGAATGACAATGCCCGATTTTTGTTTTATTAAAAGTAGTTGTTGTATTTAAAACAGTTTTTATTTATCATTGAGTTTGACAGAACAAGTTGATTTCTATGGGATGCAAAAAGTTGGTATATTTGTTTGAAATATAACTAAATAATATTTAAGCATACATTTAATAATGTAAATATATTTCAAGTTTACGTGAAGTGTTTTTTTTATTTTAAATAACCAATTTCTATTATAACAAAAATTGTAATGCATCAGAGAATAAAACCAAAGTAAATGCTAAAGGGAATTGGACCCGAACATGATCAGATGTACAGAATAACCCTTCCAAGATCTTGAGATCCACATCTCTCTGTAATCGCAATCCTGTCTTAATATAAAGCCTTGCAGAATAATAGTAAATACTTTAAGTACAAATATCCAAACTGTCACCATGAAACTCGCACCAATTGTCCAAGCTACGCTTATAGGACTGACGAACCTTAATCGCAGGTAGGCTGAAACTTGAACCCTTTTTTAGGGACAGGTCAGCTTGCTTAGAGGTCGACTCGGGGCCACCCCGCGGGCAGGTGTAATATTAAGCGCCCTGAGCAGGTCAGAACCGTTAAGGACCAGGGTCAGGATCTGGAAGACATTTTCTGGGTTTTCTGCCAGGCCAGGGACATCAATTGTAAAGTCAGGGTCAGTCCGTTAGGGTCATAAAAGTGGCCTAAAGAAGCTGAAGAAAAAAGAAATGCAGCACGTAAGCAGCTCTAGGAATTTCCCGAATGCCATAAAAGCGTTTTGAATGATTTGAAAACTTGGCAAAAATAAAGCAGAGAGAACAGACAGCAGAGAAAGAAAGATGGAAGGTATATGGCATGAGAAATGATTTGAGAGACAGGAATCGGGAGGGATCATTACCTAAGCGCCGGCGCAGCGGCAAAAGTTATCACATTGAGTATGTAACTACATTTATCACAATCTAATATGACAACTCGAATAACTTTTGCCTCAACTGCCCCTCAGCTCCTTGAACTCAAGTGGAGGAGATGCGACTTGTTCCAGACTCGTTGCAGACTTTCAAAGTTGTCGTAGCTGTCGCATTTGGGACTTCGCTAATTGGAACATATCTTCTTCTCCCGATTCGCAATTCTACAGATTCACTACTCCATCATCATGACAATGATGATGATGATGATGATGTACGTGCAACATGCTTACGATTTATGCATCCTCTCGTTGCACAATGAAGATATCAGACTTTTGAAGTCATTCACTTGTTGTTGCACTTGTGCAAATAGTTTGGAACTATCAAAATTGCTCAAAGCAATGTATTTATCCCCCTATCGACTGAGAGGGGGAGGGGGGGGGGGCAGAGTTGGAGAGTTTGTCTGCCCATCAATAATTCATAACGCTAATTAATAACGCCCCGTTCCAAATGTTGCGTGCGAGATGAAAGCCAAAAATGCCGCCTTATGCACATAACAGGATAATGAACTCGAACCCGGGGCCTAAGATATCCCCCATTCCCTTTCCCATCCCTCCCCTCTGGCCTACCAGCTTGGTGCCTTATTGAAATTCAAATAAACCTCCTTTTTGACCACATTTTGATTGCGTTCGCTTCGGGTTCGAGCGACTTTAGTTCGAGTTTTGGGTATTCCTTAAGTTGTACTCTTTCTTTTCGATACCCTTGCAATGAGTATATATGTATTTGATTATGTTTAAATGATCTCTTTACTCTTGACAGCAGATATTTCGAATTTGACCGGATCAGATTATTATATCATAGAACCGATCGTGGCAAATTGAATTAAACTTAAGTGATCTTAAGTGTGAATATTCTCATGTTTTTTCGAGATAGTGGAATTGGTATTTTATTATATATTCTAAACTAATTTGGCTGGAATAAAAATACTCTATCATATACTTACCATAGGGACGATCGTTGGAAATTTAATTTTTATTATTAAAAACGTAGTTCTTTCTATAGATACCTCAAACAATTTTGCCAAGTTTGCTTTGCATTTTGAGTACTATATCATATAGCTGCCATAGAAAAGATCGATTAAAAATTAATAACGTCTCTAGAAATATCTCAATCTCTCTTGCAGACTGTGTATGTGGTAGTGATGTAAACCCAAATTATGGATCGAGTTATTTATTAAAACGCTGAAATTCTCAAAAAAAAAAGATCGAGTTGCAGTTGTTGAAAATCTCTTCAGCGATAATATATATCGATATATTTTAATATCGCTAGTATTTGGTATTGTCGCCTAAAGACTTAAATAATTTGTCTAAAAAAACAATTGGTCGAAAATTGAATACAGGGGTCTGTAAGGGCATCAAATCCTCGACTTGCCGAAGAAAATCGTTTTTGTTTTGGCTTTTTTTTTGGGGCTATCGCAGGGCTCGCATCACGCCTTAGGTGTAAAAATAAATGTTTAAAGTAACAACTTCTTAAAGAGCTAAATTATGATCCCACATTCGAAAATGAAAATAAAAAAAAGGAATGAGCAGAACCTCCGCCCGCGCCACAAAAGTGAAGGAAGAGCGAGGACTACGACTGGGAGTTAGGGGAGGCAGTTATACGTTAACTGCAGATCGAGGGGGTTTCAAACATTGTGGCCATCAATCTGTGGATCCTTAGCATAGAGAGACCGAAAGTGAGACCTATAATTTGTACAAATTTGTTGGACTGATTGATGCGACGGCGGCGCGTTTCGTCTTGCCACACAAAGTTGGCCATGTGGCAAGCCAAAAACTCAAAAACTCAAAAACTCAAAATCCAAACCAAAAAAAAATGAAGGGAGAATCTATTAAGTGTAAAAAAATGCAGCTGTACGGAGAAGAGAATGCTCATATAAAAATAAACAAGGGGTTACATTATGAACAATACCAACTTGCCAGTTCTGTTTATCAAATGCTCATTTCAGTTCTCTGTCAATTCTATAAAAAAAAAAAAAAATTGTTAGATATAAAAAGAAAGGTGAAAGTTCTTCCGGCGCTGTCATTTTCAATGCCCTCTAATCCTTGCCTACTATTATCATACAAGGTGCAGTAGCTCCCCTATTTGTATAGATCAGAGACAACAATTGCATTGAGATGTCAAGTGTCAGCGTTGACATTGAAAGAATAGACCAAAATCCCAGATAAAAGTAGAGGCAGAGAGAGACAGAGCGAGAGAGAGAGACAGTGTGTGAGAGTGTGAGAGTTACCCTTACACTTTCCCACTTTTCCTTGTGGAGCACGACCCCGACCTAGATCTTTGAGTTTGGACAATGCATTTTCACTCGGGGCCCTTAAACCTCTTTGTTCCCATGCTCTTTAATGTGTCAAAATATAGTCTAGAGTTTTTTGTAATGCTAAATGATTTATTATTCTTCAGTTTCGTCTCTATCATTGGCGTGGGAGCGTTGAACACAACTCTGAAAAAAGGATTTCAACTCAAGAACTTAACTGAGTTGACGGGAAAGCCGGAAAATACTAGCCAATGGTTTTGTTTCCAAACATTGAAACAGTCAAAACTACTACAAATTTAGAGTAGAGTTTACAATGCACTATTTTAGTTAGAAAACATTTTTAAATAATTATTAAACTCTATATAGTCATTATTAATCAGATCCGGAATAATATATCTAAGATCCGTTTTTTTACTGTACACATAAAATTTTAATTTCATATTTATTTTAATAGTTTAATATTTGAAATTAAACTCCTTATTTATTCATTAAAATAACGGGTCTGAGGCTAACTCATTGTTTTCTGTTCAGATTTGTTTAAAAAACAGGAAATATTTCATACAAATATTAAAAATTCTATCTTGAATTCCTTGATTTCATTCTAAATAACTTGTTTTACATGACAAATCATAATTATATCGAAAAATATTAGACAAATACTTTACAAAACTAATCAATATTACCTAATTCTACATTTTTATCAAGTGCTTTACAATTATTCTTATGATCAAAATCTTTGGGTTTTCACATGATTAAATATAGAATAGTTCTTGTGTCTATATCTAATTCGATACTTCGGAAAAACTTTAAATTTCTTTTGGAATTTTTGAAAAAACTGTGGAAATACGTTAAAGATTTTAGAATAGTTCAGCCCGATCAAATTTCCCAGCTCTGATAATTTAGATGGTTCCGTCTTTTAAGTAGACATGCCGCCTATTTCCGTTTTGCGAAATGTTAGAATTCAACTGAAATAGCATATCTCGAAACTTATTTGAATTGTTAAGCGATAAGGTTTCTCAGTAGTTTCTATCTTTTTCTATCTCTCTCGCCCGCTCGTTCTTTCCCTCTCTTCTGTCTTAGGTACTTCATTTCTTTTCTAGTCTAGCACGCGTCAAAAGAGGGAGCATTATTTATCAGCTTGTGGCCTGTGAGTGTGGAACCTACCTGCGCTTTTTCAACTAATTTACATTTTTATTTTCTATTCTGCTTTCCACGTGCCAGAAGCGTTACATTTTTAGGGGCTTTTACTTTTACGTGCATTTTCCCCGTGTTCTAGTCCTAATCCCTGGCTACCTGATCATGACGATCACGATCACGATCACGATGATGATGACGATGAGGCGCGTGTTTATGTGTCGGTTGATTAGGCCAAGTCAAAATGCTCGGCTTGGGTAAAAGGGTTAAGAGCACTTTGATCTTTCGTCGTTGACTAATCCGGGACATGGTCATCGTATTTGAGATTAGTATTAACGGTTTATGACTATTCACTGCGTTCATAAACAGGCCCGCACATCCCGAACACTGAATACACAGCTGGACGAGTGAGATCTCCAATCAATATTTATGGTTCCCTTTTTATTATTTTCTACTCTGTAATATTCGCAATTTGCTCGAAGAACAGGATTCGCATTCTCCTCTCATCAAGTTGCCCGCATAAAATGTCCCATCGTCAACTCAATTATGATGTTACAGTTGATAGTCGCTGTGTGCTGTCCCCAATTATAAGGTGGAAAAGAAAAAAATATAATAAGTTCCCCCGTTTCAGCTGAAATTAAGTATGTGTGCTTCAATTAAAAAAAATCTTTCAGATTTATGCTTATATTGTGTCTTTTATTTCGTTTACAACAACTAATTAACATTTAAAAAAAATTACTTATATTATTATAATGTCTATAAAAAAAGAACTGGTTTCAAGTGGCTTAAGTTTACGTGCTAAAAAAAATTAACTTAAATAATAATACAAAAAAAAGTGCTTAGATTAAAAAAAAAAACTTGTATAAAATATTTCTAGAAATATCTTAAGGGGGATTGTGAGTCTATATACAATTTGAGGCACTTGGTTCAACTCAAAATAATTGACTAGAAAGCAACTGGCAGCGGAAGGGTGTTGAGTGTGTTGAGTGCTCTATTGTTCCTGCCACAGGGATATATAGTCGAGAATTTCCTCATCATCCGGCGTGCAATCCTCCTCGTCCAGTTGAAAGTGTTCATAGGGCTCGAATTTCAACTGCAGTTGGGCATCCAAGGTGGCGGAGGAGGTGGTCGAGGTGGAGGAGGAGGAGGACGAAGTGGAGGTGGGCACGGGAGGCGAGAGCTGTTGAGGAGCTGCCTCATAGGTGCCAGAATCAAAGGACATGCTCGAATTGAACGATGATGTGGGTGAATGACATGTGGAATTTCCTACTCCCGTTGTCATCATCAATGTGGCTGCAGTTGCTCCAATTCCATTTGAGGCGTTCAATGAAATTGGCGTCAATGGATGATTGGGAAACTGTTGGCGCTGCAATTGTTGTTGCTGCTGCAGCGGAGTGGGCGTGGCAGAGGCGGAGGCAGAGGCAGAAGCAGAAGCAAGTAGACTGCTGCTATAGTAGAGATTATGACCCAAACTGGAGCCATTCGAGCTGACACTGGAGCTGGAACTAGTTTCATCGAGGCACAGATTGAGTTGAGAAAAGTTGTTGCTGTTGCTGCTGCTGCTGCCACTTGTGGCTCCGCCATTCAGATCATCGACCAGATCCTGAAGTCTTCTTATATACTCCACGGCAATGCGCAGTGTATCCACCTTGGAGATTTTCTTCTGTGGTCCACGGCCACCGCCTTTGGTCAAATCGGCGATGATCGTTTGCGGAATGTGTTGGCGCAATCTAGCGAAACTATTGTTCACCTGTTTAACCCGATTACGCTCCCTGGCATTGCGACGTTGCACCGACTGCGACTGGTCCACATTGTAGGGCGACAGGGAGGACGATGATGATGAACCGGATGAACCCGAGGAGCAACTCTGGCTGCCACTTGTGGCCATGCCACGCGGTGTATATTTGCGTGTCTTGATGGACAGAGCTGAGTTGGTTCCAGTTCCCATTCCCATTCCCATTCCTGTTCCAGTTGCCAGTCCGGCTCCAGTTACCGCTGCCATCTTCTGCTCCGGTGCTGGCATTATATGCTGATAGCGCTGATACATTTTGGTGGCGCCTCCAATTGTCGTGGGAAACATTTCGATGGTGTTTTGCATTTGAGTTTTGCCGACGGCGTTTCCATTGAACACCACACTGGACATTTTAATATTTTCTATCGCACTCTCTATCTCTTTCTCTCACACACACACGTGTTGAATTGTTGCAAAAAAAATTAATTTAAATTTAAATATTGTTATGTTGTATATTTAAATAATTGTTGATTTTAGTCAGCGGCTTTTATATTTTTTTTGTTTTGGTTCGTTCAAGTTGATCGTTTGACACCTTGCACAAGAATGAGTCCCTTCGTCCTAAACCTTCATGTTTTGTACCTTTCACAGCCAACGACGACTGACGACGAAACTCACTCTCTCTCCCACTCTCTCTCTCTCCCTGTGAGTTTGCTCTCTCCAGCTCTTGCTCTCTCGCTACCTGTGTGCTGCAAACACCTGGCAATTGAGCTGAAACTCGCTACAGGTAGAGCTACAGCTCATGCTCTCTTTTACTGCCTCTGCCTCTCCCTGCCTGATCGTTACCTGCTACCGCTCTCTCTCTCTCTCCCTCTCTGTGTGTGATAAGCAGTCACTCTAATAAAACTCAACTCAACTCACAGCATAACAGAGAGAGAGAGAGAGATATATATTAAGCAACTCACTCAGCTTGAGTGATTCGCGCTCTTTTTGGGATTTTTGTGAGCCTCAGGATCAGTTGACGATCAGTTGATCAGTTTAACAGAAGGTTTATGCTCTTCTCTTCTGTTTCTCGGCAGCTGTCCCTTGGACTGCCTGTTTGGCATGCCAACAATTTGATTTCCGTGTTAATTAACTTAGCAAAATTCGCTCTCGCGAATCCACAGCCCCAATTTCATGTGCAGCTCACGCACACGCCCCTATTCATTAGCGCCGTTCAAACTTGGCCAAGACGGACTTCGACTCCGACTTCAAGTCAATGTCGGAATTGCAGTCCCAGTTGAAGACCAACTCCAACTCCAAGTCCGTCTGTTTCGCCCACTAAAACGCAACGCTTTGGCATGCGCGTGTCACCAGACGATCGTGCTGAGATTCTTATACACTCTAAAAAAAATAGCATTATTTCCTCAAGAATATCAGAAATATTTGTGCTAGTACCATCAGTCTTATGAACAAGTAAATTTTCAAAAAATCTTTAAAAAGTAGGATTCATTTTGGCAATCCAATTCAAAGATTGGAACGCCAAATTACAATTATTTTACACAAAAATATCCACTATTTCATATTTAGGAAAATAGTTTTTTTATTAAATTTATAGATTTTATAATATTTAGACATTTTGCTTAAAACACAAAAAGTAGTGCCAAATATTTCTGATATTAAAAAATGTACTTTTATAACCATTTTTAAATGACATAATTTTGTTGATTTATAATCTAAAACAATTTAGATTTCTTAATGACTTACAAATAATCTGAAAATAAAAAATATTTTTGGCAAATTTTTCTAAAATGTGGAAAAGTATATATGTGAAATTAGGGTTCATTTATTTTAAGTTTAGAAAAACATTTATGATTATTTGACATTTATCTTACTTATTTTCATTTTAATATATAAGTTTTAGGGTAATTTTTATAAAATGTTTGATATTTATATATTTCACTTATTTTCATAGCAATTTTGAAATATGAAACATGCAACATTTTGATTTTTTAAACAATTTTTTAGAGTGTAGTCCTCTGCATTTCTCTCTGGCCCCCTTTGTCTCTCTGTTCTCGCCTTTTCTCAGGAGAAGCATTCGTGCTTATTAGCTATGCAGAGTCAGGCCTCGATAGGTGTTCAAACAATTTCACATATGCCTCTAATTAAACGATCAACAAGATCACAAGTTTTTCACTTCCGTTTCAAAAACTGTCGCAGCTACCTCGGCTTCTCTCCACCTCTCTATCTTTCTCCCTCTCCCTCTATCTTTTGCACTCTTTTACCTATATGTTTCGCTACATCAATCGATTGCAGACCGCATGCGTTTTTGCCAGGTGTAACTTGGTTTTTCGTTTATTGCTTTGTTTTTTTTTTATACCTCTCTCCTCTAACCCCTCAACTCGTTCCCATTGTTAGAGGTTAGCCCACATTTTTGCTGAAGCATCATCGCCATCATCATGATCGACGTTGACGATCGATTCGGTAGCCGTGTCAGTTTTCAAATTTTCCATTTTTCACATTTTGGCCAAAAACTCTTGACAATAATATCCCTTTTTCAGGCATGACGGCGCTGTGTACTTTGCATCCTTTTGACAAAATCCTTTCTCTCCTTGTTTGCATGCCGCATATTTTCCATTTTCCATTTTCCATTTTCTATTTCCATTTTCAATTTTCCCTTTCTGCCTCTGGGGTTTTTATGCATTGTAATGGCTTCAGGGAGCCGGCTTTACTGGCAGTGTCCAGCAGACTTAGACTCCATTATTTTGGCATCATTAACACTTTCATTGTACGAAATCGTGTCGCAGATTTGTCCTCTCTTTTTCCGCATATCCTCGCATCCTTTGACATCGTGTTTGGTTCCGCCTGCTATTCAAATTGATTTGATTAATGCAACTTTCGACCTTTGACAATTTGCGACTGCTGAAATGTTCAGAATAGGATTGAGTTTCTGTGGCTTTCCTGATGAATGTGATCAATTGTAGTCCTTCTTTTATATATGTATATGAATGTAGCTGCAGTTCCGCTATATGTGGCATATTCTTTGAGTTTGAAGTGCATTTGCGTAATGATCGTCGACCATGGTGAATTGATCATGTCAAAATGGATTGGTTTTTGGTCAATGTGACAACTATAAAGGGGAACTGATCGCGGGACATCATCCTAATCGCAGTCTTACAATTGGAATTTTACTAAGGATCAAACTGTAGCGTAGATCAAACGATCGTAAAGCGGATGAGAACTTATTTTCTTTGTTTTAAGTTGTGTTGCATGTAATAATTAGTTTAGTTTAGTTTCATTCCCAAAAATTTATCGATCGCTAAGATTAAAAAAAGAAAAAATTAAAAGTAAGAAAATATAATTTAAGCTCGATTTATTTTTTTTCCGATTGAACTTGCATCCCATAAAAATGACTACATTTAATTAAATCATCAGCTGTCGAAAGTGTGTCAGAATATTGTCTTATATAAATACAAGTAAATTTTAATAAAGACACTAACATTTTAATATTTCAGATTTACTACTACGGTTTCAGGTAAGTGTTAAGTAAATATCTATAGATGAGAATAATAAAAATTAAAAGATTGAGATATATCAACTTAAATATGATGTCGAATGATGTATGATATTCTCATTTTTAAATGAAAACTCTGAAAAGATCAAAAATCGCTATGGTCAAAGACTCTGAGATTATGTTGGGCACATGATAGATTCCTCAGTATTCACATGGGAATCAATGATCTCAAAAGATCGAGAAGTCAGAACTACACATATGATTTGCGATCATTATCAGCCTTTTTACCTGCTCTATCTCCCTAGTTGTAATCTAAATAATCTTACTGTGATTTTTGGAAAGCAAGAAAAAATATTGTAGCATAGTTGAAAGATCAAGTGTTAGTATGTGATCCAACAGATCTAAGACAAGCTAAGCTTCAGCTGCAGATCTACTGTAGAACGGATTGTTTTTCTCTCTCTTTTTCTTTCTTTTTTTTCAGCTTAGGCTGTCTCTCTTTCTGTTTAAAGTTGTTGCCCCTGGCAACCGCAAAAACAACACCTCCGACCGTGCCATATCCTTTGCAACGCTTGGAAGATTTAAATGCATAATTATTTTGATATGAAGCATAGTTCCGGGGCCGCGGACTCAGGGCGCGTGCGTTAAGTGTATGCGAGGAAGAGAGAGAGAGAGAGAGAGTGGGATAGAGAGAGAAAGAGACATAACTGACAATATCCTGACTACGACTGCGTTGAGCGTTTTTCCTCGAAACTTGAAATGCAAAAAAGGAATGTTGAATGTTAATTGAAACAAGTTTCCGTAAGGACTTGATCCCCGTCAGAGCCCTTGGCCTATGTCCCTGGCCCCTGTTCCAGTCCCTGGCAACGACTACTTGTTGTTGTTGTTGTTATTTTATTCTCCAGTCATTTTCGTAGTTAATATTTTAATTAAATGCAGGCACACAGCACAGGACTCTCTCTCTCTCTCTCTCTCTCTCTCTCTCTCTCTGTGAACGCAACGCAACGCGACGCGACCTGACGCGTGGCAGGTGTATTTACCGCGTTGCCAGCACCAGGATCTTGTCGGGGCACGGGCTTAGGCAGTCATCCCTCTCTATCTCGCTCTCTTTCTTTCACTCGACTATTATCCTCGCTCACTCTCACTCTCTCTGTCTGCCTGTCTTAGCTGCAGCTGAAAATGAAAAGACAACACTATAAAAAAAAACAAAACATTTGCTAGGGGTTGCATTTTGTATCCAAGAACAAAACCAAAAATAGGGGAGCCAACAGCCCGAAGCCGATGTCGGAGTCGGAGTCGGAGTCGAGAGTCGCGAGAATCGGGAGAGTAGGGAGAGTAGGGAGAGTAGGGAGAGTGGAGAGAGTGGGAAGGAGAGGCGAAAGAGTCGAAGCCACGCGAACGATTCATTGAACTTTGCACAGAGCTAAAGTTCAAAACGAAGACGAATCAAACTGCGACTGAGATCGTCTTTCAGCTTTCTGATTTTGTCTTTTTTTCTCTCCCTCCTTCGCCCTCGCCCTCTATTTCTTTCTTTTTTCTGTCTACCCTGCAAATAAGCTTAGCTTAGTTTTTTATAACATTTTGAACAGTGTAGGTTAATTAAATTGCTATATCTTGAAGAATATTTAAATAAAATGGAACTCGATATGCTGCAAATAATTTCAAAATTAAAGTCTGTGAATTGAATGAAAAGTTAAATTAATATTTTTTAAAGACTATTACTTTAAGTTCAGTAAAGAAATGATAACAGATAAACTATAGTGAACTTTTAGTTCTCAAACATTTTCGAAACATTTTTAAGAGTTTTTTTATATATATCAAAACATACATAACAATTTTATAGTGAAATAAAATATTCGTTGGGTTTTTTACGGTAGTAGTAGTTGTCATTTTTTGTGTTAATTAAAAAATAATAATATCGTGATTAAATAATGAACATAAAAACAACACTCAATAATCTTAAACATATATTTTAAATTGTTTTTTTTTTTTCTTATACATTTTATTCAATAAAAATACAAAGTGAAAAATCAGGATAATTTCAAATGTGTTTTCTATGAAAGTAAGAGCATTAAAGTTTCGGGGATTGTTGCATGGAAAAGTTTTATTTTGTACGAGTATTTGTATTTGTATTTGTTGATGTATTTGTGTTTTTGGGGGTTTGCTTTATGAGTAGTCGCGGGCCACAGAGACAGAGACGGACACACAGCTGATAACTATCATTACCCGCAGCGTAATGTCCGTGTGCGTGTGTGTGTGTGTGTGTGTGTGTCTGTGCGAGTGTTTGGCTTTTGTTATTGCATTTGGCTACATTTCTGCGGTCGAGCCTGAGCCTGAACCCGCGTCTGACTCTCAGACTCAATCGGAGACGGAGACTGAGACTGAGTCTGAGTCTGTGTCTGATCATGGTGATGAGAAGGAAACGAAGCCAAGTTGCAAGTGGCAAGGGGCCAGGGGCAAGAAGAACAAACGGCAGTAGCACGCACCATTAGATGCGGTCAACATGAAAACATCTGCTCTTCTGTGTATTCTTTTTTGGGGTCAACAACAACTAGGGATAGGAACTGGCGCGCGCCATTTTCAAAGCAGAAGAAGGAGACAAATGAACACAGAACAAAAGTGACGGAGACAGAGGCAGAGACAGAGAAAAAAGCGAATTGAAATGAAAAGTGTTTTGAAGCGTGGAATTTTGAACAAGTGGAGTTTGCTGCATTTCTACAGCGAGTTAAAGCCAACTTGTTATACAGTACTTGAAGAAACTAGAGATGTAAAAAGACAACTCGATTAAATACTTATTTTTTTGACTATCAATCGCGTTAACTAAATCAATTTTCTTGAATAATCGACAACTCACTAGAATTTGTTCTTCGTAGTTAAATTGCAGAGTTATGTTTGGTTGATTGTGGCATGAAGATTTCATTTTGTGGTATTGCTTGAGATTGCTCTTTGTTTTGACTAAGAAAAAAAATGCACAATGCATTTTCTGTTTTTCTATTTAATCCTTATTTTGTATTAGTTTATGGTATTTAAAACATGTTTGAAAAAATGTTATGAGATTCGTTGGGCTAAATTGAAAACGTATATTATAGCTTTTAAATGGTGTCAAGCAAGTGCTTGGACAAAATGTTTTTAGTACAGCCAGCTTTGGACATTTCATTAAGTTTCTCATACTACATATAATACGGTTTCGGAATCTTAATCCATTCCTCTAATCATCTCGTTATATTGTGGCACATATGAATATTGCGACTTGATCTGATCCAATCTGATGCAAATGAAGCCATTTAGCCGCACAATATTTATGGCTTACACAGTTGCGGCTCATTAAATTTTAATCAATTTTTCGTTCGCGTTGCGATCGTAAATCGCAGTTTAGTTCGGGATTAGTGCATATAACGTTTAATTTTAAAAACGCATAAAATTTTGTAACAATGTCTCTCTCTCGGTGTCTGGGTCTGTGCGGATCGACAACGTCCTAGAAAAACAACGATCGTTCAACATTTTGCGCCTTTTAATGGTCAACGCGATCTTCTGGAACTTGTTTCTCTTCTCCACTCATTTTGTCTTCTTTCCTTTTCATTTTTTACCGTCTCAGACAGCGACGGGAGACGGCAGCTCGCTTTATTGATTTTTAATGAAGCGAACGAAACAACGATCACTTTTGATGTGATCGAATGAAGGCAAAGTGCCAAAGTGGCAAAAGGGATAGGAATTTTGAAAAGTCTACCTTTAAATCTAGATCACTTCCTGTCTAGCCAAATATTTGGCAACAAATCATCAATCAGTTGACCAGGCCCAGAGCCAGTTGACTGTGCATCTAATTTTGCAGCTAATTTTCTTTTAACTTCGACACCTTTTTTGTTTTTGTTTTTTGTTGTTGTTTATTTTTCGATTTTTTTTGGCAATGGCACGAAAAGGCACACCTACTCTCGGGAGACTCTGCTTAGAGAGGTGTGAACAGGCACACGAGATAAGCATCGGATCTCGAGCCTATTAGTGGCAATTTTAAGCTGATTTACGCAGCAGCATGTTCCAATTAAAGTTCTCTAAAATGCCAAGTGAGCCTTTTAAAAACTCATTAATCACACGCTTAACTATGTCCTGAACTAAACTGAACACCAGTTTCAGTCTCAGTTTCAGCTTCAGCTTCAGACTCGGGCGCAGTCCCAAGATCGATTTCAAATATTGCGAAAAAGGTGCGAACCAATTTGCACCTCAGACGTGGCAAAAGGTCGACCAGTCCTTATCCCGTGTTGCCTCAATTGACCACAAGTCCTGACGACGAGAGCTCTCTGCATCTGCAGTCTTGTGCCCAGCCCAAAGTTACGACTAATTTCTATGAATTTCACGCCTACCAAGTGTAGGTATATATTGTGTGTATAACATACATACAAACACATGTACATACTTATATGGTCTCAGGGACACAACCCTCTGTCCGTGGCACCGGCGCCAACTTAATGGATCATCCATATATCAGACAGTAAAGTACTCAGAGTCCAATGTCAGAAAATTGCCACGTACTACCCTAAAGAGCAGCTGCAACTTAAGTAAATGTGTTCTTATAATGAAAGCTCAAATAATCGACATTAATCATTGATCTTATGATTTCATCATTAACTGACTTCTATAAATGTTTCTATATTGAGTCTATAAGAGGTTCAAAGCTAAGATTTTAAGATTATTTTAAAACTAAGATATATAAGATAATATATGTTTTTGTATTTTTCTTTTGAATTTGACATATTTTTCTAATTTTATTGGTAAGATATATATTTAGACTTTTTGCAATTCAAATATTAAATTGATAAATCCCTTTAGGGTATTTAATTTTAACTTTTTTTATACCTATAAATGAGTCAGAAGGATTGCTCAACTATGAACAATATTATTAGAGGGGGCTATAGAGATAAACATGATTTAAACAAGATCTAAATATCTCGAATATTTAAAAATGACATCTTAACAATCAATAATATTACTTAAGGGTATTCGTCAGTCTGTCTTGTTAGCCCCTGTCGCAGAATTGTAAAAAATATAGTTAATTTTTAGCATTATCCAAGACTGGAGGTTTTTTCAAAAATGGTTGTTTACAACGGTATAGGCTCTTTATACCATTGACTTTCCAGTAAGACTCTCATTATGAGTTGATCATCTTTTCAACATCTTCATTGAATATTTTATTTAAGGTGCCGATTCTTTTGGACGTTTTTGGTGCTCCCAATTAAGCCATTAATTCTAGACATGCACCAATTTAGGTGGCTTCAAATTATTCAGCGACCACACATTATAAATTTCAAATCAGCCTCCACCATAAAAATATCCACTAAGTCCGCGAGAAGAGGCAAAAGATTCTGTGAGTTTTTGCAATAAAGCAGCTAAAAAAAAACTAAATAAAACGACAAACTTTTGTCACAAAATGTCAAAGTCCTTGTGATTTACTTCAGTGTCTGGCGGCAAGAGAGCAAAAAAAATAATCATCAGAACTAAACTTGATATGCCATAGTCTGTGTGGAATCTCAAAAGATACACAGCAAAAAAATAATACAGAATTCCCGGGTAGAATCAATTCAAAATACGAATTTTCCGCAATAATGTTTGTTATCGGGGGCTCTATAAGAATTTAGGCAGGGAAAGTCATGAATTTTAAACTTGAATCTGACAATAAATTTGTTTTGCAGTGTACGTTTTTGAGAAGAGATGGTGGAGGGAGGGGGCGTGGATTGGAGATCTCTGGGTGTCTGTTGATGTTACGTTTGATTGCCGAGAAATTAAAACGTTACGCTGGAAATGAAGTTGACATGTGGTCGATTTGCTTCTTCTTCTTCCTACCACTTTTTTCTCTGTTTTTGGTCTGAATGTTACCAATCCTTGGCTGGGGCCATCAATCAAGCGTCCAACACGGCCAGTTCGCCGACAGTCGAAGGCCAAAATGCATTTCTTGCAATTTTCACTAATAAAATTTCATGAATTATATGCAAAACATTACTCAGTCAGCCCCCACGAAGTTACTCGTAACGTAACTGGCTCGATTTGAGGGTGGAGACTCTGCTGCCTCGATGCCTTACGGCATTTTTATTTTTATTCGTATTCGTGCTCTTTTTTTTTAATGCATATAAAACTTTCAACACCTTCGCAACGACTCTCGAATCTTTATTGCGACTTGGAGAGTCTCTTGGTGCACAGAGCCTCTGTCTTTAAATTGTTTCTGATTAGCTGGCTGCAGTGCATAGTCAATGAAGTCTTCAATTCCATTCCCGATTCCCGATTCACGATCCCTGAATCCCCATTCCTGATCCCTGATCCCTTCCCCAGTCAGTTGGCCAGTTGCGTGTTGCTGCATCCTCTCTGGTGATATATCTGACATTGCGTTTCTTGCATATATAATTAAGGCGTTAGTTCTGCTCTTGATTCCGGTTGAGTGCCCAATGGAAAAGTTACTCAAAAACATGTTAATTTATATTCTAAAAATTAACAATGTGCAGAATGAATGACGAGGCCAAACCATGATCAAAATAACGTTCCGCTTGCAAAGTTTTTTAGTTCGGCAAAGCCCTGAATGTTTGATGTTGGTCAAAGCTTTGACTTGGCAACCTTACCAGTCAAAGCTTTTGATTATTTTGATATGATATTTTACCAAAGAATTTTATGGTATTCTATTGGTGTTAAAATACATTGAAAATCGACCACTCAATTTTCACGATTTTTAGCTAAATTTTTTTATTACGATTTTAATATAATTGTTTTAATCTTGATCCCTTGGATTTACATCATTAGAAAATTCTATTACACCATATCAAGCTTTTACCTATTATATCTCTGTTTCTTGAGTGAGTTCTCACAATTTATAAAGAATTTCAATGTTTCCTTCATTCTTTCAATCAGATGAGAGTTAAAATCAGGAGTTTATTTAATTTGTTTTTCTATCTGATTTTTTTTGTTATCTATCATAACTCAGAAACTACTTGAGATTTGAACATGAAATTTGGTTTATGAACTAATGAATACAAGTTGAAATAATACAAATTTTAAATTCAATGGATTTCAATATATTTGTTGCTTTATGGCCAATTGACCACTGGCCTGTCGGGTTGTTAGACCAAATTCGCATCCATTGAGGCGAACAGCAACACGCAACATGTCCCTTCCGTCCCCTGTCTCTGCTCACGAGATTGTCATCACCAATGCGACGTGGCAGCTTCAGTCTTCTTCTTCTTCTTTCTCTGTGGATCTTGCTCCTCTCTCTCTCCCTCTAAGTTGTGGCATGCCTAACATATTTGTTGTGGTTGTTTTGGAGGCACAAACACACACAGGATGCGTCGTTGGGCTTTCGTTGGTTTGGCTGGAAGTGAAGGTTTTTTTGGCTTGCAGAGATGTGGTAAAAAAGAGGAGGGGGATTGGTAGTGGTAGTGGGAGGGGAAAGACATCATCCATTGGCGGCCTAATGCAATAACAAATATTTATACTTTTTGCGATAAATGTTTGCGTTGGTTAATAAAGCGATTTGTTATTTCAGTTTCGTGCTCATAATTTATATGCTTAAATTGGATTAACTCTTCGATGGCTACACGCATGGCCCCAACACCTCAACCTCCCTCACTATCCCTCACCCTCCTCACCCTCCTCAACTCCATCCCCTCTCCTCCTCCAACTCCTGTGTTTGGTTTTGCGAAGGCGTCGAGCTGGGATTGGATTCGTTTGGTCAGCTTGGCAGTTTGGCTAGCGCCGCAGGCTCTTTTCACCAACTGTCTCTCACTGAAGGTGTGAAGAAATAAAAACAAAATAAATATACAACGTTGATGCCAACTTTATTTACTTTTATTTAGCGGTTTTATTTTCTTTCCTCCAGCTGAGATATATAATATATATATATATATTTATATACATATGTGTATGTATAATGTTGTTATTACTCTTTCTGCATGATTTGAACAATCTTAGTTTATTTAGTCAAATTTAGTGATCGTCAAATCGACAACTCGATATTTTTTGTACGATTTAATTTATCCGGGCTTACGGAATAAAATCAATTTCAAACTGTGCCAGAAGTTCTGTGAGCTTGTATTTAAATCCCGAATTTATAATGATTTTTATTTTCGTGTATACTCTCTCTAATATTGAAATACCCTCTGAAACGATCTGCAAGCGCATTAAATCTTAGGCAATCGAAATAACGAACTATCGTTTTCTTAGTCGTTTTCTCTTGTTGCGTGTTTCCTTTTTTTGTAATCTGTGTAAGTGCTTAATGGTTTTTGGTGTACATGGCAAATTACTTAACCGGCAAGTTAATGACAACACCTACAAAAAGATCTGTCGGAGCCTAGGACTAGGTTTATAGGTAGCTGGCAGGCACAGCTTGAGAGTCAGCAGGAGCTGGAGTTGAAGTTGAAGTTGGAGATGGTGATGGAAAAAACAGCAACATCAGCAGCAGCAGCAGCAGGAACTAAGCGATCATTTACAGGCAGCGATCATTTATTTAAAAATTATTGCCACATCGATCACAGCGAGGCACAGAGACACAGTCTCAAAGAGAAGGAGATGGAGACCTGGGACAGAGACAGAGACACACGATCATTGTCCGAGTCTCAGAGTTTGCGCCATTTCATTATTATAGGGCATGTCTGCTTGGTAGATCGTTCTGTTTTTTGTTTTTTACGCATTTGATGGACCTGCTGAACTGAATCTGAATCTGAAACTCAAACTGAAGCTGAAGCTGAAGCTGGCATCGAAACGAAGACCGGATATGCTGCACACGCACTAGCTGAATGCACTACATTTATTTATGGATCCGCCTGCTCTACCTATCGATCTCTCTCTATCTCTCTCTATCTCTCTCTCTCTCTCTGTCCCTTAGTGTGGCGATCGCTGAAAATCAATTGTAATCTTTGAGTTTGATGAATTGATTTTAGATTGCGTCGATTTTGATAACAACACGAAGTACTTGTTCTCTCTCTTTCTGCACTCTGCTCCTTTTTCTTGCTGTAAGCTGTCATTAGATCGCCTCGCGATCGCAATTAAACTCTCTTTCGAGGGCGATAAGCATAGAAATTATAGGCAATTTGTTGTAATTGAAAATTAAAGTGTCAGCCTGTGGCATTCATTAATGCAACAGCCACAAAACTGTGGGCACGCCTGCAACTTGTTTCATTCCTCCAGGTCCGCCTGGTACGTGGACAGTCAGTTTTGTCATCGGGCATCGGACATGATCAGTTGTGGCGATAAGACGCGTTTTACAAAACCACAGATCCCTTGGCCCTACATTAAGCTGATATGCAAATTATGCGGCTGGGCTTATTCCAATGAAACGTCGTTGCATCGTTTAAATTAGCGTTAGTAAAAGTATGCCAGGGCCAGGGTCGCATTCAGTTGCAGATTCAGATCCCAGGGCCACTGAGATTATCGATCGGCTGACCAACCGATCGTCGTTGTATTTGTATTTAAAAATTTACAACTTTTTTCTTTTGCCCGTTTTTTGCAACGTTTTAATAATGTTTTGATGAATTTTATATGCGCCGCTTGTCGTCGCTGATCATGACTTTGATCATGGCTCTCGGCGTTTGCCGATCTCACAGCATCCCGATCATCATACCACATCATATTGGCATCATCTCAGCTTCAGTCCACGGTGCGAGTGTCAGTTTATGAGCTTCATTATATTTAAGATATTTTCTGCATTTTTATACCCTTCACTTTAAGCATCAGCACTTTGTCATCTGTCTGCACAAATTGCTGATCTACAGCCAGACAAGAACTTGGATTAATTGAGACAAATTTGATGAAATCAGTTAAAGCTCAGTGGCGTGCTTTTTGCTCTCAGCAAGCTTAATTGAATGTACTGTTATGAAATGTAACTTGCATAAAGCTTTAATGAGCTTTCAAATGAATGATCGTTATTTGTGACAAGCCTGCTTTTAACACCTCAATAGAAAACTTTAAATACTCTTCAGTTATAAAAGATATCTGAATTTATTTTTCTAAAAACAAACTTTAATGTGCTTTGGAAGCTCTGTTCCTAGAAATACTTTGTTGCGGTTAATTTAAAGCAACTTTTACGCAACCTCAAATCTCTTTACAACTTTAAACAAGAAGCTTCAACAGCTTTTTTCCTGAGACAGTATTAGTACCCTAAAGCTCTTCAAACTCCTCCATGTACACTTAATTATTGAAGTTTTCATAAATAATCATAAAAAAGCTTATCTTAAAACTTGTTTCAACTTTATGTAAGCTTTTTTGTATATGCCCTAAATTCAATTCAATGCCCCAGAGCTTATTATTTTTATTGTACTGTGTTGATCCACTTTTAATGATCTTTCGATCGTTGGCTTCTTCTGCCATTTTGTTAGGGTATTTCCATGTCGACCCTTTTCATAGCTCCTACTCGCTTTTAATAGGCAGCAGCATTGTCGCGATAGGCGATCGGTCGAGGGATCGTGATTATGTTGTTGGCATTTTTAACGATCAGCCTAGCAGCAATGCATATGCATGGACTTGTAGTCTACTTATACGAGTATGTATATCTCTTCTTCTGGGGTTACTTGCCGATCTCTGTATCGCCTGTCAGCCATTTGACAATGCACTAATTTACGAAACACCGCCGAAGCAGGATCACAGGAGGATTGCAGAATCTGTAGATCTCTTGATCTGAGAATCAGACGAACGCAAGATCGTTAATCGATTAAAACTGCGCCTTTTGTCTTGATTTTGTCGCTAATAAAGAACGTGATAAATTACACGCACACACAAAGTCATGGAATTGAAATTGAAATTGGTTACGGCCACGGCTACGGTTACGGTTAAGTTTAGGGTTACGGCTAACCACCCCTCACTCTCCTTGCCACTCTCCTTCCAGCCCCCGTGTACTGCAGTTTTTCCCAGGCCCCAAATGAAACGATCGATCGTAGTTGGGGGTCGATCTCTGGTGGCCACTTGAAGCAACTTAATTTCAATCGTTCTTGCGGCTTATTGTTATGGCTCTCTCTTTCTATCTCTTTCTGTCTTTATCTCTCTCTCTCTCTCTCTTTTTTGTACTACAGTGGAGACAATGGGCAACCCAGGAACTGAAATTGAAACTGAAACTGAAACTGGAGCACACCCAGGGTGAATGCAGCGATAATAAAGTTTAAGGATCTGCGACGATCGTCTTCATCTCTCCTTCTCCCTCACTCTCTCTCTCCCTCTCTTTCTGGGGCAGATTTCAAGAGTCCAATTATAGTGTGCGTTGTTGCAATAAATTCGTTTATCGCCGCAACGTCAGCCAAAATCATTTAAAAGAGATCAGTTTTTTGTTACTTCTCCTCTTTTTATTTTTTTTGTTTTTTTTGGTTTTTGTTTTGTAGTTCAGATTAAGTGATTGGGCAAAGTTTTATGGGTAGTTGGGAGAGTCCTATATCCTATATTATATACATGGCAGTCAAATCGAAAGACTCTCATATTTGGTTGTCATTGTGTTGATTCTATCAAATGAAGCAAATAGTGTACTTTTCGTATAAGTATGATGAACAAGTATCATGGAAACAAAATAAAGTAATCTAGCGATCTGTTATAGCACATAACTGATATAAATACGAACATTTGAATATGATACACATCTCCAGGTGACAATCAGTGGAATTCACTTATAGTTTTAATTTTTTTGGTTGTAAATATAAATAAACTTCTTGATAAACTTTCAATGAATACATTGAACTGTAGATTTATCGAGTTGATTTTACAGATTTATCGATTCATGATACAAATTTTCAAATATTTAAAAAGTTGAATGTGGAGTCGAATTAGGTCTCAAAATAATTTATGTATACAACAGAAAATTATATGAAACAACAGATTTTATTTTTCATAGTTTTATTACATTGATTTATTTCCCTCAATTTATAGACAAATAAAAAATCTATATTAAATTGTTGAAGCCGGAGTTCTTAAAAATTATTAAGCTAGAGTATAAAAACTTCGGTTTATCGAAACTTAAACTTAACTTTCTTGTTTCTTTTTTATTTTTGTTGCTTTCGGTTAGCTTACAAATTGATTGAGTTATGTAATTGCAATTCGGGACTGCTTTACATGACTGCGCTTCACGTTTTAATTAAAGAAGGATGCCAACTGGCCGGACGGGGGGTAGTACTTACAGAGGGAGGGGTTGGGGAAAGGGGTTGGATAGGGGATAGGGGATAGAGTGTTTCGGGCTGCTGTCTTGTCACAACAGCATTTTGGTAGCGATCAATGCCATTTCACGTGGCATGTCGAACTCTCTGATGCCAAAAAGCACTTGTTGTTGCCTTTTGCCTTTTCAAGCACATCATAAATCACCCAACACATCGATGTTGCAGCGTCGACGTCGACGTCGCTGTTGACGTTGCCGTTGACGTTGCCGTTGACGTTGACGTCGCCGTTGACGTTGACGTCTCTTTAGCATTTTAGCGCGCACTTGTTGTAAATTTCGTCAGAAAATCGCGTCGACTCTGGACATGCACAAGTGTTGCAGCCACTGCCTTGCCACATGTTGCCACTGGTTGCCACAGGCTGCCACAGGCTGCCACATGACGTGCGCACAATGCGTGCGCATAATTCAGTTGCTGTCTGCCAGGTTGCACTGTTGCATGCAACACGCCGCCGCCCCATGCCGCTGAACACTATGGAAAATATGCCGATATTTTCGTATAAACTACAATTTTATGTTGTTGATTTTCTTTTTGAAATTCAAAATCTGAATACTCAAGATAAAAAAAAATAATATATTTTTTTTAGATTTTTAAAGGACTACCTTTAATGTGTTAAGATTGATTGAAAGTTGTGTAAAAACAAGGTCAAACAAAAAATGTTATTCTATAAATAAAATCAACTTTTTCCCTGAGTCGGGGAGAACGCGGACTGTAGACAAAATCGAACTAAAAATTAAAAAAAATATATATAAATTTTAAATGTAGAGTTCTTGTCACATTTCAAGTCTCTAATTAGATTTAATGTAAATATATATCAGTTTTTTCTGATAGGCGGATAATAAAAATAAAAAATTCAAAATTCTACATTACCTATACGAAGGTTCTTGCCAAATTTCAAGACTCTAGATATTTATATTTAGAGTTTATTTCAAAACTTCGGACTTTTTGCCCATAGTGCAGACGCAGTCAACGCGCTCGTTCATTCATGCCAGCCTACGTCCTTCCCCCTTTAAAGCTGCCCTCCCCCTTTTTGGAGTTGCCATCAAACTGCGTCCAGTTTTGGGCTCATTGATTCACGTTGCACACACATTCCTTTTCCTTGCCACTTGTCAACACTTCATTTCGTTGTTGTTGCTGTGTTCAGTCAACTACTCCTTTTGATAAGTCAATCATGCCAAGTGGCAAGCTCGAGTGTTGTTGTTGCTGTTGTTGTTGTTGCTGTTGCTGTTGCTGCCACAAGTGGCATTGTATTTTCTGTGAGTGTGTGTGTGCTCAAGTGCCACATTGACTTTTGTTGCCAGTGGCTTTCGCTTTGTTCTCTTTCATCATCAGCTTATTGTTTGATCCTTTGGCATCCTTTTGATGATCCTTCGATTTGCATGACATGTGCAACAGTGCAACAAGTGCAGTCCATGGGAACCACTGCAACATCCAATCGAATCGCATTCATTAAACACTTTACACCTGACACTCTGACGAATGTGTCTATAAATCTTGACTGAGCATCAGGCATCAAGTGTCCTGTCTGATAGGATATGCTAACCACCGACTTCTTTGGCTGGAATGTATTTCATCTTTTATATTATCATAATTATTATAATAATACAAAAAATTATTAAATCATTATCAAATTTATAGCATAGTTTAAGCACTTGTTTCTATCTAGATTTTTCGAAAAATTCCTTGATCATTGGGCTTTAAAATAATATAGATTGTTGAAAATTACTTTTAAGTATACACATACCAGTTTTGATAGCAATTGATTGGATAGTTTCTGAGTTCAAATAAATTGCTGTAAATAATAATAATGAAACTTGAAGCATTGTAATCAATATAGGTGATATCATAATTTTCTAAAATACGCCTTTTGGTTATCACTCGATTCTAAGAACTTTTAGGTCAGTAAATACAACTTGCAGTATCTATTTGCATTTTGAACTAAATACTTAAAAAATTTCAGAGTTTCATCACTTGTAATTGCTCAGTTTCATTAGACTTTTATACAGAATGAAAGATTAAATCAAATAATTAAAGGAGAATTCTAAGAATCATAACATATTTGTCACTTGGCACATGACTTTTGACTCTGGAATAATTTGCCTCCACTTAGTGTGAAATGTTTTCAGTTTTGCCAGGATAGGAGTTATCTTGAAAGCGGAGTATGCCAATCTTTAAGGAGGTATCCCAGGCAATCTGTGAGCGGCTCGGGGTTATCTTTAAAGTGTTGCTCCAAATATTTTATTCACAGCTCATTAAAATGTAATTTGAGGCGCGAAATGTTTTGCACTTGGCGGCAAAGTAATAAACCGTTGTAGTGATATTATCAGAAAAGGAGAGAGACAGAGAGTGAGAGAGAGAGAGAGAGAGAGAGGGAGATGGCTAAGTGGCAACTTAGCGTTGCACTTGCGCATTCAACAATTTAATTAAAATGAAATTTTCGAATCACAGAAGGGACTGAAAATGCAACTGCGGCTGATCTGGCCAAGATTGCAACCTGTAACGAGTGGAAGGCGGCGGGAAAGGAGATTGCAGTATAATGGGAGGAGGAGGAGGTGAGGAAGTGGGGAATTGTACAGGTTGCAAAGCCGCCAAAGGTCGAAAAAGCTTAAGTAAAAGCCATGGCCGAGGGTCCCCTCGTTGGCCAGTCTGACGATGATCAATGATTGCAGCGCCGATGCGTCGCGACCAACACGTGATCAGCAGTGAGAGAGAGAGGGAGATGGAGTGAGAGAAAGAGAGAGAGAGAGAGAGAGAAAGAGAGAAAGGGGGAGAGGGAGGCGGCACTATAAGCGGCATGTAATGCGCCATGCATTACGCGTATCTGGCGTTGTCATCGTGTCAGTTGCTCGCATATTATTAATTGGCTGCCCCATAGAAGTGGCAGCGAGCTCAGAGAGAGAGAGAGAGACAGAGAGAGAGAGATAGAGAGAGAGAGGAGTGTATAGTGTGGCAGAGGGGGAGAGAGAGAGAGAAAAGTAAGAAAGAAGAGGTACACTGAGAAAAATTATTCTAAGGGCTTTTTAATAAATGTACATACAAATTTTGTCCAAGATATAGTTTATAATTTTACATTAACTTCTGAAAATAATAATATCTTTTCAATAGTTATCAAACAATTTATTGAGACATTAAAAGAACAAGCAAGTCTATAGCCTTTTTTTGTATACATGCATTCGGCAAATAATGTTTTGATTAGGTTCTTTTCAATCTGACAATCTAGTAACGTTTCTGAGGCTTAAATGAAGAGCGAAATAAAGACTCAAGTGTTTTTTATAAAATTCAAGAGATCTTAAAAAGGCCAAACTATGTTCATCGTTTGGGATTGATTTCATCCTTAGGTTTTCGAACTTTGTTTCCTGTGTAGGACCACTCATAAGTGAGCTAGAATTTATGTGTTAATTTGTCTCGCCGCCAACCGTTGATTTATTTGTAATTATTTAGTGGGGCCAAAGCTTGATCTGGTTGCCAGGCTGCCAGGTTGCCAGGTTGCAAGTTTGCCAGGTTGCCACGCTGCCTGTTTATCACAGTTGCAAGTTGCAAGTTGCAGGGTTGTGGCCAGCGCCAATTTGTTGCATTGCCAGTTGAGTCGGGGACATAATCATTTCTTTTGTGCGCCGCAATTTGTATTGTTCGCATAATTAAATTGACGCTTGGCATTCCAATACGAGACTCTAGCTGCAGTTGCAGTTGCAAGCAGTCGTTGCCACTGACAGTGACACGCGCAGTTGCAAGTTGTGCTACGAGGAGTACTCGTATAATTAGCAACGATTAAACACTTGTCGTCCCACCCAACGGTGGTGCAGCTACAAAAGCATTTCGCCGACATCGCTGGATTCTTCTGCCACTGCACAGTGGGACAGGCACTTTATTTTTTGGACAATATTTTGAAAATGGTTTTGGGATAAAATAAAAGTAGACTTATGTTGAATTTAAATGTAGTTTACATATATAGTGTATATTAAATAATATATATATATATATATATTTTATAGGATAAGTATTAGTATTAGTATAGAAACTCTATTGTTGTACAGTGATAAATTCTTTAAAATATTGGTCAACTGAATGCTGTGGAAAAATTTCCACAAATCCTTATCAATATTTTGAAAACAATTGTATGTAGTTTCAAAAATGTCTTTTCTCGATGAAATTTTTAATATTATATAAATTTGTTGAATCTAAAATTTGTATTTAATTTCTGTCTCAAAATGACTAATTCTTAAATATTTTCTTTCTATCTTAAAGTTATTTTACCCCAAATATATTGTGACCAATTTTCTTGATATTGTAAACTTTCATTTATGCCAACAAATTGTGAATCTGTCCCACTGTGCACTGCATCTTCTTCTTCTTATTCAGGTTCTTAATGCTGCTGCTCCTTCATCTTATTTTGCGGTCTATTTAGCTATTTTATGAGCTTCTTCTTCAGCTTAATTCTGTTTGCATTGTGCTCCTTGTATTCTGTTCCTGTGGCAGGCGGGGAATTTGTCAAGCGCAAGGACACATAACTGACTGCAATTAGGTGTGGTGCACTGTGTGGTGCACTGTGTGGTGCAGCTTTTGTCAGGAGCTGCTGCATCCAGTTCCTAGCTCACAGCTTCCAATAGCAATGGCAATTGTTGTCAGGCTTGTTTGATTACCGTGTAATTGCCCTGTCACAGACCTGCCTCCTCCTCTCTCCTATAGAGTGATCGAGAGAGAGGGAGAGAGAACACACTTAAATACTTAATTATAAATTTATTGATTTTAATGAACGTTATCAATTTACAATATTGAATAAAAACAACAGCAAAATAACCCACTTTACCTGGGAAAACAACTAGCAAGAAATTCGATAGTCGAGTCTGCTTGACGAGTAAATACCCAGTACGCGAACTGAGTCAAGTTTATGAAATATATAGACAATATGCCTTATAAGCAGTATACTAGAATTTAAACTTATAGCTCAGTTCAATTTGACTGTAGTTAGTTTGTCAACATTAAATATTTTTTAAAAATTGGATATAGTAGGAAGCAATTATTCTAATTGGATTAATATCAATGTCGTATCAAAATTTTTATTAATTTATTAAAGTTTACAAATTGCCTTTTCAGCGGTTTTAAATTAGTATAGGGCATGTTAAGCATAAATGTTTAAACAATATATCAATCAAGTTTGTCGATACCATCAGTTTCATCAGCCTCATCGTCATCGTCATCATCACCATCATAATCAAATAATGATCATCGTCATCAAGCAACAAGGTCATCACAATCCATACTCATTAAATATAATAATTACAGACTCAGGTCAGCACTCGTCGACTCTCACTGGTGTCGTTTATGGTAGTCTCTGGTTTTAATAGGTTTACTTGACCAATAGCTCCGACAACTATCTGTCAAGTCGAGCAAATCGACAGAGTGAGAAAAGGAGAAACTTATAGAAAAATGAAGAATAGAAAATAGCTTGAAATAGCTCGCTGTTAACTTTGATTGCTTAGCTTGGTTACAGAAAGCTTAAGGAAACTACAATAGATGATATTCAAATTAATAAAAAATATGTAATAACTTTGCAGAGTAATTAATTTAAAGAAAATCCTTTTCTTGGGTAATAGTTATTTAATTTAATCTTTTTTTGCTGTTGATTTGTTCTTTATTTGAATTCAATTTAATTTATCTATCTAATATATCATAACCTTCCTTTCGCCTCTTCCAGATTTGTCTCCCCACTGTCCTTTCGTCTCTTTCTCGTTAATATGGTCATGTTTCGTTAATCCCACAAGCCTTCACTCTAGTTCTATCCCTTTCTACCGCTTCTAACTACCTCTCTTTCGCTCTATCAATATGTAAATGCTATTGACGAATACGTCAAGCCAAATGTCAATTGAAAGCTGTGCAAACAACGCGAGAAGTGCGTCAAGGCAAAACCACAGAGTGTTGTCCCTATGAAGGATGTGCAAGCAAATAAATAAATATTTATAAGGAAGCGCAACACGACGACGACGACGAGGACGAGGACAAGGACGAGGACAAGGACGAGGACTCTAGACACAGGACACACACGCGCCAGTCAGACCAAATACGAGTAGACAAACAACAAAAACATGAGCATGAACACGAACCTAAAAATAAACAACTATCACCGAAGATTTGATACTCTAACAGAGTTCTCAGAACTCAGAAAATCCCTATCAAACCATGATTAAATTATAATAAAAATGTTTAGTTTGTTAGATTAGTTAGACATAATTAAATAGAGACTTTAATAGTGAGCGGCGAGCACTAGGAAATAATCTTACGGTACAGATTATTATAATTATAATATATAATTCATATATTTATATATATAGTGTATGAGATCTTTCAAGTCTCTTCAAATGCGTTACAGATGTCGCAACAAATTGATAGTACCTTTTGCAAGGGTATCAAATAGACAAGCTGCAAAATGTGAAGAGATCCCCGTTACGAGGGCAGTGCCAGGACAGGACACGGACTAGGTTCTAGGGCCAGGGCTAGGACACTGATTCAGTGGCAGGGGCAGAACAGGAAGAAGACGGCGAAATGTGCAAACGCGTGCGCCCGTCTCAAGTGATAAGAACAACGACAACAACAACAAGAGGAGGCGAGGCAAAAGAGGACACCAAAAAGAAGAAAAAAAAATATTAATTTACACGATTTGTTTGTTGTTTCTGTTGTTGTCAAACTGTTGTTGGCAGCTGCCCCGGGAAAGGGCTGCACCTTGAGAAGGTGTGGAGTAGGGGTAGACTTCAGAGAGAGAGAGAGAGAGAGAGAGATAGAGAGAGAGAGAGAGGGGAGAGTTAATGGGTTACAATCAAGTTGCATCTGCAGCAATGGCACGTCCTCAATCCTGTCTTCGTCCTGGCAGACAAATATGAAACCCAAGCGACACCTTGCTAACCCCATCGCACACACACACACACACATACACGGCACACACACATATATATATAGGTATAGAACACACCTTGCCAATGCAGGAATCAAGAACGAAATCAAAGACATTAAACAGCAGTTGACAGGCGACGCCCCCGACATGTGCAACATTGCGTTGCAGCTTGTACATTGATGATTATGATTATGTCACACATCACACACACACACACATCATTTACATAGACGTATGTGCGCAACATGTTGACAGCAACAATGTTGCAGAAAACTTGACAGCTGAACTTAGCAGTGCTTGTAATTATGACAGTAGCTAATATGAAATGAATTATTTATAGAACTGGATTAAGGCTTAGTTGAGCTTGTATGTAGGCATAGAATTTGCATATAAATATCCCACCTGTGGTGGTTCATTTAAATAGGGTTTCTAAGCCTATCAATGTCTGCGTTCAACAGCATAACTCAAGCATCTATTGCCTATGAAAAACATAGTGATAGGTTGCTGATTAGCTTTATGATTGATTTATTAGACTAGTGATGTAAAAATACATTGATTTTCACGGAAACCTTTTTCAAATGCTTTAATTCGATTTTTTTTTTTTGACTAGAAATGGAGTCACAACTTTACAGGTCAAAATTTATGTGAGTATTTTGTATTTACCACTACGATTTCTTTTAATAAGATTTATTTTTATTTATATATTTTTTTTTTTTTAAAACTCGATTCATTGTTTGGACTTTCATCCCTATCGAACCGAAATCCCCTCAAACATTTTAGGGCTTTGCTGCCATGCTTTAAATATTCACAAACAAATATAAATATATCTTTTTCTATTTTTTGTATTTGCTGAACTGTTGAAGCAACAATGCCAATAGTGTTTGCTTATAATGATCAGTAAAATCTTTGCTGATCGTTGGTCTGCCCTTCAGCTATGTATCATTATCGGTCTGCAGTGGATTGTTTTTGTGCATGTCATAATTGTGGATTTGATGAGGCTTTGGTGGTCGCAAATGGGATTTGCATTACGACAGCCGCAAATTATGCAAAATGTTCTTAAAGATTGCCGCATAGATTAGATCAGCAAGGAGATTTCTCTATCTCCTCCTCTCCCCCTCTCTCTCACTCTATTTCGCATATTCTCTGTCGCTTTCTTTCTCTTTGGATATAGAAGTTGAAGTCTCTGTCTATAGTCTAGATCCTGTAGCTTAGCCGCAACTAAATGCGGCTTAAGAGCCTTGTTAGGCGTGAGATTTGTGTTTGTGGTCTCGATTTGTTGTTGTCGGCAAAATTTCAAATACACATTTCTCAAGAAAATGGAAATGGAAATGGAATTGAAAATGGGAAATGCAGTAAATACAACAAAATATCAATACACAATGACAGAGTTGTCGTTGTTCTTGGCCGGCTGCTGTTGCCAGGATATGTTAGGATTTGTTTACATGCAAAACATATCGTATGTGTAAGTGTGTATATGTGTGTGTATGCCTGGAATGTGTGTAACTTGTGTGTAACCTGAGCCGTCGACACGAGTCTCAAGTCTCGAATTCCTTGAGTCTCAGGCGATAAACATCAGCTGGAAGCAAAAGTCAGAAGCTGAAAGTCAGCCCGAGGCAATATACTGAAAATCCTGAAATCTCTGGATTCAGATACAGCTAAAGATACAGATACAGATACAGATACTTCTAAAATACATATGTATATATTATTTGGCCCAAAATAAATGCCGCCTGCAGTTAGCCAAACGCTTCTGGGGCTGCGTTGCGTTTTTGGGCCGGCTGCCAAAATAATTAAGTCGTTTGTGCAACAATTAAATAAAATTCTGAGCAAAAAAAAAAGACAGAAAAAACTAAAAATATATATATATATATATGTATTTATAAAAAGCTAAAGTTCTTTCTTATTTTGTGGCTTTCTGGGGCTCGCAATTTGTTTAATTGCGCTTTTGGCTGCAAGCGACAGTTTAAAATACGAGACGACGCCTCAAACACAGCGTGAGAAAAGCCGAGAGCATTGTCCCAATGCCCCAACCGGGACATTCATCATGCGATGCGCACAGTGTCACAAAATTGGAAGAAAGCTTGGGAGCATTACTTACAAGACAAAGTGTTGAATTAGCAGAGTAAAAACAGAACGTAAAAGCGAATTTGCTTGGACTCGACCCTTTCTTTTCTTAGAATATTCGGCAAGAAACTTATCTTTTTTTAGCTATGTACATAAAGAAACATGCAAGTTTTAAATAATTGGTAAAGTACGTCTCAATTTGGGAAATCAGTTTTAAGAGTCTTGTGTAGATATTTCACAGTGTTTCCTATGATATAATTCTATTTTGAAATCATCTCTAAAAAGGAGTTTGAAATTGTTCAATTTGGATACACTTTATATGAAATCTTAAAGTAGTTACAAGGTTTCTATTATAATTTAAAAGAAAGAATACTTTATACCATTTTGCCCTGAATTTAAAAATTATTTTCATATGTGTATACTTATCATAGAAAAAGACTTTTACTAGTATTCAGAATTGTTTATAACTCTAATGACTTTTATTTATTTGTTGTCAAGCTACAAAAGCAGCCAATATACATATTTATATTAAAAATAATAAAATACAAATAATTATAATTAAAGTTAAAACATTGTAGTATTTAAATTTAAATAATCTGGGTGCTTCTGAAATGCAAAATCGAACTAGTATTTCACACCACTGTGCTGGAGTGTGGAGCAGGCGCTGTGTCGGCTTTCACTGCCGCCAGTGGCGGTTCGTCCGTCCGCCTGTCCGTCCGTCCGTCTCTGCTGCCTGTCGCTTCGTTGACGGCGTTGGCAGCCAGGGACTACTGTGCAACGCCCACTTTTTAGGGCGCGCGCATAATTACATTTCATTTCATTTTATTTTATTTTATTTTTTTTTGTCTCTGTTGCAAATTCCAGGAGCTGTCCAGGCTCTCTCCCTACAGCTGTGAGCCTCTTTAAGAGCCTCGTTCGTGCGAGTCAGCGGTCAGTTGAGGTGGTTGAGGTTCAGGTTCTTCAGGTGCGTGCCGAGCGGCAATTGTCACATGTGTTTGGTCCATTGTTCGACCATTGTTTGTGGCTAAGAAACTCGAGGATCGCGACACAATGTCATGTGACATGTGGGCGTAGTTCGAGCAAATCGTCTTTAGGCCCTAAGTCTCTTCTAGTTTTGTCAAAGACAATTAAGTTTCCTTTTGTTTCGGGGGCGTGCAAAGCGGTTCAAAGATATGTGGATAACCAAAAAGATCTCACCTAACCTCAGCCTCAACTGAACTGAACTGAACTGCGCTCTAGTTAGCCACTGCAATTGAGCCAATTTAATGGTCTTCTATGTCATTCCCTTGGCTCTTTGTCACCTGGTTTCCAGGTTTGTCAACATTATCATTGTTATAATCTTGAGATACTATGAAATCTTGCAAATCGGATGATCTAGTTCTGTGCCAGAGGCTTGACTTTGTCACCAAAATTTCGTGTGGAAATCTTCAGCATCTTTCAAATCTTTAAAATCTGATGATCTAGTTCTGTGCCAGAGGCTTGACTTTGTCACTAGTTTTCGTGGTTTGAACACATTTCATTGTTGAAACTTTGCATATCCGCAGTGCCTTTAAAATATATTTAAAATCGGATGATCTAGTTCTGTTTCATAGGCTTGACTTTGTCACCGAGCTTAAAGGTTTGTCGACATTTCATTGTTGAATTCTTGAGAATTATCAAGATCTTTAAAATCCGATAATTTTAAAAAAAATCATGTTGAACTTCAAGTTTGTGATTTCTAATATTAGCAGCTTTAATTATGCCAGATTCCCGCACTTTTTTTTCTGTGTAGTGCACAGATTTAAAACCAAGTAAAGAAGTCAAAAGTGGTTAAATGAGACCAATAAGCGCAAGTTCGTTGCCCAAGTCATTCGTCTAGTCGAGTTCGTTGCCTAAGTCATTTGATAAATCAAGTTTGTTGCCTAAGTCATTTGTTATTTTCATTTTAATTTTGCAGATTTCCTTGATTTTTTTTATTTTTTAGGTTCAGCTTGCATTTATGAAGACACACTGAGCCCCTTCAGCGTTTTAGCGTCTGCATCAAATCAATCAAAATGATGCGCTTTGATCGACATATCAACGACAAAACATATAATGAATGCACCCAAAACGAGAAAAAAATATATATAAACATATATATATATATTTAACTAACAAAACAGAGTAGCAAATGAAGGGGACAACAGATCTCTTAAAGTGGTGGACTAGAAGGAGAGGAGGGGGGATAGGGGATTGGGAGAGGAAGAGATGGGAAAGAAAACCCGTCTCAAGTTTAACATAAAAGCAATCATAATCCCCACACAGTGCTGACAAAAAGTTGTCAATTAGGTTCATCAAAAGCGCGCATAATATACAGAACCCACAATTCTACATGATCTTATTCCTAAACTTCTCTCTCTCTCTCTCTCTCTGTCCCCCTTTTGGTTGTATGTTAATGCGGCCGCCCGAGTAGTCAAATGGAGTTCACTCTATGTCGTTCCCTGATCGGCAACATCATCATCATCATTATCATGCTGTTCATGATGATGATCAACTTGATCGTCGTCGTTGAACGTCAGGACCAACCACCCAGGCAGCGCATTTATTATGATTGCATTTTCGGGCAAATATTTATTGTTGTTGTTGTTGTTGTTGTTGCTACTCTGTAGCTTAGTTAAATGAGACATCAAGAAAGAGTCTCAAAATCCAACTCGACTCGATCGCATCCCATTTTCAATTCCATAGAGTAAACTGGGCTACCGGTTAGCGGTTCATCTGGGATTGGGGATTGGGGGTTCTGCACTTGCCATTTGGCTGTTGTTGTTATTGTTAATAATGATGTTAAGTTGTTGTTTTTGCATGTAATGCTCTCCCTCTCTCTCTGTTGCTCTCTCTTTATCTCTCCCCCTTTCGCTGTGTGAGAAAGCGATTCGTTTCAGAGCTTTACTTTGAGTCCACGTTTAATGTCTTCATTACGCTTCTCCTCACATGTTGCAGCAGCTAAAAAGGGCTACAACCTACGCCCGGGCAACGTTGTCGTTGTCGTTGTTGTTGTCGTTGTTGTTGTTGTTGCTCTTATATTGTTTATTTATGAATGTCATTCAATTTATTATATCATTGTATATTTGACTTGAGAGGGAAATGAACGCATTTGTTGCTGCCTTTTAGCCAGAGCAACAGAAAGGGCGCTGACCAGACACATACACACACACACACGCACACACATTCACACACACACACAGCTGACTAACGGCCTCTTGTAGGAGTCGTCGTTAGCATCGTCATCATCTTCCGATCTGCTCTTGCTCTTGCTCTTAAACTTGGACTTGGACTTGGACTTGGCTGTGTTTTGTCGTCATCTCGCCAGCATTTGCATCATTGCCAGAGCTGAGCTGATCATCGTCGTTTGCACTTCCGCTGTGAGTCCACTGGAAATGTCAAGCACATGGCAATTACTGCTGCTTATGATTAGACTAGAAAGTCGAGAGTCTTCCAAGCTGAGCTCCGAATTTAATTTGATTGCAATAAATTCGTTATAAAACCAATTTTTAAAAAAGAAATTTATTTTTCATGAAGTTTCAAATGGCAACTTGAGTTCAGAGAGTCTACATGATAAATAATAAAGACTCTAACTTTATCTTTATGACCAATACGGAAATCCATTCCTATTCATAAAAAGATCTGTTGATTTTAAGGTGAATTTCTTGAGAATAGAAACACCTTTAAATATTCTTCCTTATTTTCAATATAGATAGTAAATGCAAAATAACAAAATTTCTTATAATATTTTATGAGTAGCATTTAACATTTATAAAGAGTAGAGTTTAAGAGATTGTAATTATTTACTATATAGTTATATATGTTTGAAATAAGACCCAAATATTATTAAAGTGCTAAAAGTGTATCTTAGTTTCAAAGAAAATTTCTCCAAAAATATTTTTAAAAAAGATTTGTGGTTTCGATTAGGGGCTTTACTTGATCAAGTCCGTAAAGAGTATAGATGTGTCGCATTGTTTGTGTCTTGTTGTCTGTTTCGGCCTTCTGGTTAGTTCTGGCCTCGTTTGTGGCAATGTTATGATCGCGAGCACTGCTCGATTATTGTATATCATCATGCGATGCCTCGTTCCACATCGTTGTGGCATCAAAGCTTTGAGATCTTTGGGGCTTTGAGGCGCTTAACAAGTTGCCAATGCTTATGAGTTGTGTGTGCGTGTCTCTGACTGTCTCCCCTGGCCACCTGGCCCCCTGTCGCCCTCTCTCTTTCACCAACTTGTGGCAAATGCATTGCATAAGATAATTGGTGATTTTCATATCGATTTATGCATCCGCCTCATCGCTGGCTTAGACTAGGCATCAGTTAGAGAATTGTGTGTTTGTGTGTGTGTGTGTGTTTTGGACCCTCGACTAATGTTTTGTCAAAGTCTGATCACAGACTGATAAATGTCGCGGGATCTTTAAGAACCACATTTAGTTGGACACAGCGGGACAATTCGGTTCAGATAAAAACAATAATTAAATCATAAATTGTGAGGCGGACAACTACGAGTAAATCAATGTCAACACCAACAATTTATTGCTCTATTTGGGGGCGAAAGTGAACGTGATCCAATCAAATCGCAATAAAAATAGTCACACGCTTACCAAACAAATAAAATCGGTTAAGATCTCTTTAAGATTGTGGGCGCTGATAACCGAAGGCAAAACATTTAGTAAATATTTTCGAGGATCAAATCTAACCCGCTGTGAGTGTCGTTCGCGGTTTCTCAAGCATTCCCCTTGACTTTCTCCCGAAGGCCGAGAGGGAAAAGTCGAAAGGGGTGTTGACGTTTTCGAGACGTTCTCGATACACCCGCTGTGAGTTTTGTATATTGCAGAGTATCTGTTGACGATCGACTTGAAGAACAACTTGACTTTCTTTTTGGTTGTTGGTCTTGGTGTTGGTCGAAAGGGGTTTGCGATGATTTCCTGGAAGGTCCTTTGGCTAACTTGGCTTGTTAATGGCCATTTATGAGCGCGGGCCTCATAATCAGCGCAATTATATTGCATTTTCCAAAATGTTTTCCCGAAATTCCAAGAGCTCTGAGCTGCGCTGAGCTAACAAATGAACTGCCCGTCACTTTGTAGCGTGCCGACAGTTTGCCGTATTCTGTATGCTATCCCTGTTATCCTTGTTATCCTTGCCGTGCAACCGCAAATGTGCTAACGAATCTTGCAGCCGTCCCCGTGCGCAAACATTGCCCAATTAACGCGAACTGAAAACTCCAACTCCAACTCCAACTGCAACTGCAACTCAAAACTCAAACTGATACCGAAACTAAAACTAAAACTCTTGAAACTCGAAACAAGGCGTTAAACGTTCTCGCACCTCGCTGACTCGGCGAAAAATTAAATTCTTTCCTTTACATTTTCAAGCCTCCGAAATGAGCGCAGACCTCAAGTGATCAAGTGTTTGCAGCCACTGTAAATAACTTTAGTTCAGACTGCTCTAACTGCTTCTTGTCTTGGCCAACATTTGGTTGGCAGAAAGGTTGGAGGTTTTCTACTATTGAAGTATGAAGAAAATAGGTATTAAAAGGCAATCTCTCAGCATTAAAATAGTCAAAAAGAAAAGTATACAAAATTTGATTTCACTTCAAAAATAAAAATATTAACGAAAAAGGAACCTGAATCAAGTTTTTCGTAATTTGTTTAAGAAATTCTTAGATTACCGTACTTTGGACAGTTTTTTTTTGGTATACAATCTTTAATTTGATATGAAGATTGAATGGTTAGAAATTGATATAAAAAATAGATGAGAACTCGATGCATCGTTTTTTTTTTTGGAGACATATCGAGAACTTGAATTATTATTTGTCGAGTTTTACATTTTGATATTTAGCTTGATTTGCTAACTAACTGAATTAGCTGTCTTCTGAGCAGATTAAAGTGTTTTCTTGTTCTTCTAGTTTACTAGTTGTCTTCTATTCTACAAAAATGGGGAGTAGCTCATTAGGAGATTCCGAAACATGTTTTAATTGAACGAGACTGTGACAACTAAAGTCTCTCAACCTGAGCTCTGATTCGAACATATAAAGTGTAGCTGGAATGGTTGTAATCCGTTGAGTGGAGATTGAGGGGGAGTCCCCCTCTTTGGTGCATTGCACTGCTTGGGTGGTGTGCCCATCGAGTTGGGCATTGAGAGTGATAAATACACTGAGTACACACCACATTCTCATATCGCATGTCTCATGTCTCCAGTCTCAAGTCTCAAGTCTCCAGTCTCCAAATGCGTGCGGCTTACAACATTGAGAAGTGAGCGACACTAATCCTGAACAGATCCGATTACTGACAGCAACTCCAACTGCTCACAGGGGCTCAAAAAGCCACGTTGAGTGGCCAAGTGACAAGTGGCGAAACATCTCTTACCGGATTGGCAGTTCGACATGCAACTTTAGTTAAAAAGCATCGAAGGGACGGAGATAAAATTTAGCAAGCACAGAGCTACCACATTGGGTGGGATTCTCTCTGAATTTAAATTAAAATGAATATATAAATATAATAATTGAATAGTTGAACAATAAGTATATAAAATTATAAAGCATAAGCATTTAAATGTCAAAGTTGAATCAATATTGTAAGTAGTGCCTTAATTCATAAGTTAAAAATAAATAAGTCCATAAAAATAAGTTCAGAAATATTTACATTTTCAATATTTACAATAGCAATAAGTCAATTCATATAATATAGTTTTCATTTCTTTTTAATATATAATATTAATATTTAATTTGAAGACTTGAAACTATGTAAATCTTAACTTTTCCCGCCTTTTGTTGAGTGTTAATCTTTACAAGTTCTATTCCCAGAAAGGCGGCAGGTTACTCGCTTTCTTTTGAAATTGTTCAAGATTTAACGACACTCCCCCTCCTCCTTAAATCTTCGATTGACCTATACTTTTTTCTCACCTTCAGAAATAAGTCAACTAATTAATCGATGATTAAGCCATTATTCATAATGCTATGTGCAATGATATTAACAATGTTTCATTGTTGCGATCGCAACATGTGATCGCAACTTGAGCGCGAGTCCTGCGATCAAGTCCTGTCGGCTTGTTAACAATTCCTGTATTTATTCTTTGGCTATAAGGATCGTTTTGCTTGAGCATTGTTGCGTCATTGTCATAAATCGGTGTTTAATTCTCGCGCCAGCATCCTGGCATTGTCCTGTGTGCACTGATCTCATTAGGACGCCCCATTTAACACCTTTTTGATCAGGTGCATGCGGCATGCGGCATGCTTTGATCTATTGTTGGATCACCTGAAACTGAATCGGGATTTCGGTAACGATCAATTGTATTTGGATCACAGCACGCCCCACTTTCTACTAATGATCCTGCTCAATCCAATTCTCATAAAGGATGTTCAATTGCTTTCTTCTCACGCCGCGGCCGCATCGAATCGCGATACTTTTCACGCTCACATCAAATGTCCATTAATCGTTGGCCCAAATTGCTGTGCAGGATGTGAAGACAGTTCTGGCCAAATGTTTGACCAAAAAATAAAAAGAAAGAAAATAAAGGAAAAATGCTGGCTAAATATTAGCATAAGCCTTTGCGGAAACCGGAAAAGCAAAACCGCTAAAAACAAGCAGAAACTTCCCTTCCCACAGGCGACAAACGAAAGGAAACCGCTTTAGCGGATTTTTAACATTTTACAGCTAAACAAATATGCAAAGAGACGATAAGAGAAAGAGATGGAGAGCCAGGAAGAGGAAGAGAGGTAAATCTCGCGTTAGATTTGTTCGCTGAAACCCACATCAAAATCAAACAAAAATCAATAAAAGCAACAGATTTTCGATAGGTTCGATACAGCTGAGCTGACTGAGTGCATGAATCAATGAATGAATAACTGAATATCTGACTGACTGACTCAAAATTGATTTCGACGCCTTCGCCTCCGCCTCCGCCTCCGCCTACCGATCAACAGCTCATCAGCATAACAAAACGCACATTTTGAACCCTTTTTTGGCACTTCCTCCCTTAGTTAAAGTCGACGTGCCTGCTACAGAATTTCATTTAATTTTTCCTTTATTTTTTCACACCCAGAGCCTGAACAGGACCCACAGGTGCCTGGCATATGCGATTTAGAAGAATGCTTTTCGTAGAAACGCATCAGCATCGAAATTGATTCGGATGCGTTCGATTTGCTTAATTGAATTTTGTGTTTAGCTCAGGCGTTCGAAGGATCCAACGATCGAGAAATTCAATATACATCGATCGATTGTTGCTGCCTCTTTAATAGATTCACACGCACGCCATGGATCACAGAGAAAGAGACGAAGAGTGAGACGGAGAATTAGAGCGAGAGCAGAAGAAAGAGGATCACGAGGGCAGCATAGGCTACAAATTTATAAAAGTGTACAGTAGTAGGTAGATATTTTAATGCGAAATGGCAAGAGATCAGTGAAGACTACAAATTTCCCAATTTAAATACCAGACTAGAAATTATCTAATTTTAATACTCTTCATATTTATTTGTTTATATATTTCTATATATTTACTATAGCACGACTTAGAGCAGTCGGAAAACAAAAATTATAAACTAATAAATTAAATTAATTTATACTTTAAGTTTGATTTGATAACCATAAATTAAATCCTCTTCTTAACATTTAATCTAGCTTACAAATTGATAAATATTTCAATACAATTTGATTTTCTTTTCTTCAACGACAGTCAAAATTAAAGAAGGAACCGACATAAATTGGAAATAGAATAAATATAATACCAAGTCAAGAGGCCAGCATAAAGATAAATAATGTATAGAGAAGATAAGTTTATTAAAAATTTTATAATTGTTATTACAAACAGACTTTGACTGAGATAAGGATATGATAAATTATTTTATATATTTATATTAGAAAATCCTCATCTCCATATCTAATTGATCCAAGAGAAGCAATGTTCGGTTTATCTTACCCCCAAAATATTGATCATTAGTCAATCTTAGTTGTGATCTATCAAGTGGATCTCCACATTGTGTTTTTTCTTCTTTTGAAGCGATCTTTGGGACATAACATGACATTCATTAGAGAAAAGTCTCCAAAAAAGAAAAATACACAAAAAACAGAAAGAATGAATGCTAAATGGTTATTGTATTGAGGGTCACCCACTGACTTCTCTGTAAGATGCGCGCCAAAGTTGAAAGGTCTTAAATTTTTGGCAGGAGTTTGTCTTGCTGACAAGACTGTGGCTTCTGCTCCTGCCGCGTGGCAAGGAGAGACAATGACAGAGAGAAAAAAAGAAAGAGAGAGAGAGAGAGAGAGAGGGAAAGAGAGAGAGCATTCGCAATTAGAAACACATTTTGGGCGCAACCTCTGAAGAGGCTTACAAACGCCTTACAAACGCCTTAAAATTTTGGCCTGGCTTGGAAATATGCTATGTATGAAAAGAATGGCTGAGAGGAAGAGAAGAGCCTTATGCAATTTACGCCAACTACTTTTCATTATCATTGTCAATTGTTAGTTGACAATGGGCTCGATTCCAGTTTAGGCCGACAACGTTTTGTATTCTTAGCTTTTCACAGGGCATCAGAGGGATCATAAAGTAGCAAGAGGGAACTAGAAGTAGAGCCACGTGCACTGAGGAACTAACATGCGATCCTGTAAAAAGGATAATATTGTTGTGTTGTGTATTTTTGTTGTGTTGCCGATTTGGTTTCTCGGACATTCGCCGCACGCTGCGTGCCGATGTTTTGGCCCACGGTACATTTATTTGCAATTGTCCGAGCTGACCTGTAAAATTAACTATATGCATAACTGTCACACTGCGGCCACACAGCTGGACACAGAGTTGCAGTTGGCAGTGTAGTTGAAGCTGCTTCCTCTTTTTTTGTTTTTGCTTTTGTTTTTGTTGTTGTTGTTGTTTTTTTAGGAGATTCTTATGCAACGTTGTCCCGTTGTCGTCTTTTTCAACGGAAGCGCCTTCAAAGCGTTTAAAGCCGCCAACCGTCTGATTGTCCTATTTAGTCATGACCTTGCTGTGAATGGAGCAGTTACTGTTCCAATTCCAGTTCCAATTCCAGTTCAAGCTCCACCATCCAATGATCGTCGTCTGTCATTCGCTGCGATCATAACATTTCATTGCCATAATTTCTTATGCAAATATCCTGTGGCAGCGTTGCGAATTTATTAATTACTCGACAAATGCTCCACCAAAAAAAAAAAAGCCTACAAAAATATATGTACATATATGTATACAAAAATATATATGTGTATACATAAAAGAGATCTCTGGCTACCGGTTCAAGTCTGAACCAAAAACCGGGGCGCCTCAATGGTTTCATTGTATCGTCTGTAGAAATCTCTCAGCTCTCTGGGACTCTCGCACTCCTGTATAATTAAAATGTTCAAAAAAGCGACAGTGTTCATTTTTTCATCATAAATTTCAAAAAGATTGCAATTTTTGTCCGTTTTTTTTTTTGTTTTTTTGATTTTTTTGGTTTCTGCAGTTTCGAGACGCGCGCGCGTCGCCCATTTGAAGTGAGCCGCATGACGCGCGGCAATGACAACCGCATCGCGTCGCGTCGCGTCGTCGCGCCACAGATTGGGGCACTACGAGTAGTATGTGGAGAATGGCAAAAGCTTAATGGGAATAGAGCTCAGAGCGCATAGTGTGTGTGTGTGGCAGCAGCCACATTCAGACGGGGTTAACTTGGATACAGTTTTTGTAAGTCTCAGTTTCAGTTTTGGATTCAGATTCGGATTGTGGACTACATTAAATTGGTAGACTGGCAACCAGTTTAGCGCTAGCGCTGCTTTCGACTATTTATTTACCCTGTAACTCGGCACAAATTCCAAATTAAGGGATATGAAGATATCAGTTCATTTAAAATACCTCGAAATACACAACTAGAGCAACAGCGAGAGGCAAGTGAACAATCGACAGAACAGAAGATTCATCTGTCAGAAGATCTGACTGCAATGGTATCGATAAGAACTAGGGCTTTGAAATTGAAATTGAAACTAGGGCTAAACAATTGTTATGAAAAATCTTTGATATTTGCTCAAGACGCTGGCAAAATATGACAAAGAGATGAAAAAAAGCAGCTGATTGAAATATAATTCAAAGATTTTAAAAAATTACTTGTCAATTATATGCTGAATATTTCATAAGGATTCTCAAAATTAGACGGAAAATATAGTTACTTTTATAAAAAGACTTTCCACATAGTGTCCTAAATAAAAGTATTTATATTTTAGATTTAGCAAAAATCAGTGAAGAATTCTTTGATATCAATTTTTTTAAGATGAGATATATTTTAATATATTAATTTGCTGAATATTTAAAAAAAGATCCTCAAAAGTAGACAGAAATTATATGTTAGTGGCTGTTATGAAAAGTCTTTCTACAGGGTATCTTCTTCATTTGTACTTCGGTTTTCTTTTCAGATACATATTTTGTATCTTTTCATTTTTCGAGTAATTTTCAAATCAAACCAAGGTCTGGGGCTGTCCGGCGACTCGAGGCGATGTTTTTGGCATGCGCGTGCGCAGCGGCAATTTGATGAAATGCATATGAAATCAAAAGTGAATTACGAGAGATTCACCAGCAGCAGCAGCAGCAGCAATAACGACAACAACAACAAGTAGCTAAAGCAACAACAACAACAACATTAAGAGCGGACTAATTGGGACAGTCACGCAGCATATGCAATTCCACATTTCATACTATACGCAATATATATGTACATATATATATCATAATATATGTTGTATATCTACAAATAATGCTGGAATGTTGATTTGCTAAAATGCCAAATTGATGGAATGATGACTGCGACTCGACACATTCGTTGTCTTTGTAGTTGTTGTCTTTTCTAGGCTGCTTCTGTTCTTTTGCGGATCGTAGGATTTAAAATGCGCCCAAGGGCCAAAGCTGCACTCAGTGGTTGGCAATTAAATATTGTAAATTTCATTATAAAAATAAAAATATAAAACTAAAGTTGATCAAGAAGAAGCAACTCTAAAACACAGCACGCAGCTGTTAAAAAGCAAAACTTAATTTTACCTTTTACTAGTTAAATATGATTCGGTTTGTTCTTAAGATCATCTTAATGTGAATCAGCTACTGAATCTCTCGTTGACCTTTTAAAGTATACTTCATCTTTGAAAGAAATCACTGTCTTCTCATCTACAATTTATTAGGTTTCCTAATCTCTCTCTAAATTGTCTTATTTTTTGTTTAATTAGATCTGTACAACCAGCATTGTTTTTTAGTGACTACATAATTTTAATCACCGTGACAGTTTCATTCGTCTAGCTCTTCCGTTTGGGTCAAGACAAAGGATATATTTTGATTCTACATACACTGACTTACACAAATACATTCAATATAAAAATGCTAAACTTTCCATAAAATATATATATCGTTTAGATCTATCATTTGGAAAACAACGTAAATGTATCTTAAAGTGATTTACAAAAATGTAATGATTTTAAAGGACAAGTGCTTGTATTACTATTTGTTTTAGATATTCAATCTTAAAGTGCATTCAATGTTCTGCAACTTGAATTTAGCTTCTCCAAAATTGTATTTGTTGTGTTTTTCTTTCTTTTTTTTTTGTGTTGGCAATTAAATTCTGTTCATCCTTCTCATTCAGGCAAAAAGTCGACAATTAAAAGAAAATAATACAAAGCGAGAGATAAACTGAAGTCGCGTTTTTTGATGAATGCGCTGCTCACATTGTGTAATTAATTTAAATAATTTCGTTGCCCCCATTTGTGTGGCACATTCGCAGAGAAAGTGCCCCAAGCTAATTGAGACATTTGTCGTTGTCGGCAATTAAAGGCAAAAACCCTCAAAAGAATTTGTCAAACTCATCAGAGTGAAGCAACAATTTTCCACAGTGGCAGCAGTTTTTTATTCAGAGAATATTTTGAGAATTCTGTGGAGTAATTAAAATTAAAAAAACTAAAGACTATCTATATAAATATGAATACTGAGCTTATTTAATTTATCTTTTGATAGAAAGATTGCATTTAGCTTAGCCTTTTTCTATCTTAACTTTTACTTATTTACGACTTATGTACAACAAATTTCTAGTTACAAATTATGAGGTATTACACGGTAAGTTTTATTTAGATATTGAAAACTATTAACTTTCAAATTTAGTTTTGATAATGATAATAATTTTTCTAACGCTTTCCCCTTTATATTTCCCATTCCATTGCAGCTCTTGATTAAAATGAAATTCCATTAAAAGGTATTTATATATTTTCTATAATAGCTATCTATATTTTTCTCACTTTTCACATTGTTTTTCGATTTATTAACCACTTGCTCAACTCCACATTAAATCCTGAACCAATTGCTGACCCTACAAATTGTGTAATTGTCACCGTACAAAGCCAATTCACAGTGATCTTGAGGCAATCCAATTACTTATGAGCATTACTGTATCATATAATCCCCGAATTATTGCCTTTCATTCACAATCTGAACAGATAGCTATGAGTAAACTATGCGGGGTTCCTCATCGTCATCTTTTCCCCTATAGCGAACTCATTATTACCATCATTTTCCAGCTGAAACAGAGTTTTAAGACAGCACTAACCTGTCTCTAATCAGCTTAGCTAATGAAAACTTCAAAAATGTTCTTCAAGATCAATTTAAAATTCGGCTCCTTCCCCTCGACACGCAATTGCATGCAACACGCAATTGTCCTTATTGTTCTTCTTCCATATTTTTCTCCTTGCTAGTTTCCTTTTCGATGTCCTTATTCTGGTTCTTCTCGTGGGCGTTTTAATTGTTCTGGGGGAAAAACTGGAAATTGAAAAAATAAAGTAGAAAAAATTGTAACAATGAGATGAAGTAGAAAACGCTAAGCGCTTAATTTACGATCGAAGCGACAAGTGGAACTCAATTCTATTGTCCGTTTTGCCCTGGTCGTAACAAGTGCATCCCGAATAATATGACAAATTCCCGATATGAGTGCATGAGAGTTTGAGTTCTGAAAATGCCGTCAATTGTTTGGCAAGTTAATGCCCACTTTTGGGTGTAAATATCTGCAATTGTCATTAGGTGACGATATCTCTCTCTCTCTCTTTATGTTTTCTGCGGCTCTTTCTGTCTCTCTTCCGCAATTCCATCGAGAGAGGTCTTTGAAAGATTCTCCAAATTTGCTCGAGTTTTGATGATGCCGTCAATTGCTTTAATGTCGTCGTGTCCACTTTTTTAGAAAGGTTGGCGCTGTTTTTTATTTGAGACTCAGAGTTTCCATTTTTTCCCTTATTTTTCTTTAGTTCTCTAGTTATCCTTGACGCTCTGCCGATATGTTCCAATTAAGCTGACAATTAATTCTTATTTTATTAATTTAATTATTTGGCCTGGTGACAATTTATGATAATTAGATGATAATATCTCACTCTCTTTAATTTTTCTAATGTTTTTTGACTTTCTCTTTCTTCTTATTCTCGGTGTTAGTTCCAATTCGAAGGTAATTTTGAAACTCTTTGATTGCTCTTTATAATATTTGCCCACAAACCAGATGATGATATATTGCTTTTCTCCCCCCTCTTTCTCTTTCTCTCCCACTCTCCCTGTCTTTATATCTATCTTTTCTACAACTTTAATTTTACTATCAATTATATAAGTTGTTAATTTCTACTTTTTAGAGAAGATGCTCTTAGACTAGTTGATGAGATTTACCTCTCTGTCTTCGGTATGAACCTCTCTCTCCCTCTCTCTCTTCTTTACTCTGTTTCTCCCTGTACTGTTGGGTAGTTGGTGAAATCTGCCAGCGTTGACAGGCAAAAATGTCACATAAATTACATTATTCTTTGTCAACATTTGTGAGTCAAAAACCGTGTTCAGTCTTCATGTTAAACAAATAACTCACTTGCTGAATGTGTTTGGGCTCGTTGTTGTTGTTGTTGTTGTTGTTGTAGCTAGTGTTGTTGTTGCTGTTTATGCGAGTGTTATTTACGAGACATCAGTCTCTGGCAGACGAAGAAGCTTTTGCAGCTCTCGTGTTGTAATCAGAGCATCCTTAATAAATCATAAATTTATACGGTCCCCTCCCCAAATGAAACCAATGCATGTAAAGGAGTTTTGGCCCCAAAGTCCCCAGACTCCGACTCCGACTCCGAATCAGACTGAGACTGAGTCTCCGACCCAAAACGCAGTCTCAATCTTTTCGATTCAGAGCAGACTGCAGGGCATGAATATATGTTGCCTCAAGGGGCATTCTGCATATATATATGTATATATATCTCATACTTGCACTCGTATTCATACTCATACTCATACTCATACCCGTACTCATATATATTCGGATCGATCTCTCGCCGTTTTGGTTTCCATTTTGATCATGTCAAACGTATTATTAACTTCACACAAAAAGCGTTCGATTTTGCACCGTTTGCTGTCGCCGAGTTTTGTCGTATGTCGCCCAATGGGACCGCCACCAAAGGTAGCTCCCCCATCCCCCATCCCCCTCCTACCCCTACCCCCTCCTTCCTCATTCACCATCAGCCCATCGTTTTTAGCTCAGCTGTAGCTCATCTCTGTCTCTCTCTGTTTCTCTCTGTCCACTTCTCTTTCGCACGCCAGCTCTTTCATTGCATATATTATGATCCGCAAACCGGAAATAATAATTCGATAAATGCGGCATGAAGATGCGGCCCCAGTTGGAGGCTTTTAGCCCAGTTCCCAAGGAGAGCAGAGGCTTATAAACTTCTGACATTGTATGCAACAGGCAGAAGGAGACAATTTATTTATTTATAATACAATATATATTAAAATTAAAAATTAAATAAATTTAGTAAATAACAATTAAACTTAAAGTAAATCATAAAATTACTATTAACATGTAAAAAACATTAAAAAATATTAATTGGTCCTAAATTCGTTTCTAGTATTGAAAAAAAAAATAGAATAATCCGTGCCGAAATTAAACTTATATTTTCGTTTATATCCTTAATTTTATTTATTTTTGTATATTTAATTTATTTGTATTAAATCAGACGACTGCAAAGATATGAGTACTGGGCATCTAACAGTCGAGCAGCTCAACAGTAACCCTTATGCTTATATTTTATTATTTTGGTTGCAAAACCGTTCGTTTTGCTGCTGGCTGCGTTGCGAATTGTTTGCCAGTCCCCAATGTGCAACATGCAACGTGCAACAACAACTTGCAACTTGCTAACGAAATTGGCATTAAAACAAAACCGAAGGCCCCAATGTGGAGTACAGTACAGGTACTTCCCCCAATGCTGCTTTTGCTGCATAATATGACGGAAATGCGTATGCCAATTCATTTATCTATTAATGAGCCGCCTCTGACAGACAGACAGACAGAGAGAGAAAGAGAGAGAGAAAGAGAGAGAGAGAGGGAGAGGTATTCGGTGTATGAGTGAGATGGCAAACGGAAATGCGCGTGGGAGTCTGGTCAGTTCTTGCCAATTCTTCAGTCTTCCGTCTTCTTAAGTCTAGAACCTGAGCATCCGCTAAACAGGACATGACTGCAATTGCTGTCGTTGTTTCGTTGTCCGGTTGTTTGGCTGTTCAGTTGTTTGGTTGTTTCGCTTCGTTATCTGTCCAAACCATCGCGAATCAGAACGCAGCCGCGGCTTCCGTTCCATTCCGTTCCAATGCAATCCAATCCATACCACAATCCCCAACACAACAAACGGACAATTCCCTTGATCTCACTCTTCCTCTTCCTCTTGCTCATTGTCTTCCTCTTGTCGGGGGCGATCTGTAAATTTGCCGACTTTGTGGGGCTTTTTTCTTACCCTACTTACTCTACAGCGGGGGTATTATTAACTTGTCTTGATGTGTGACACAGTTAAATGTATAGATTTATGTGAGTTTACCTAGTGATGTAAAAACAAAACATCATAAAATTGACTTCTTCATAAATCTAACTATTTCGTTGGATAATGTGAATTCGACTTAGGGAAGTTCGACTGTAGCTCATTAGCAAAACTAAGCTCAGCTAATAATTACAAGAGGAGTTTATTCAATGTTTAAGCTTCAGATTTACAATTTTCGATTTTGAACTATTCATTTGACATTCGCTTGAAAAATTGTTTAGTTTTGGCAGAGTAATAAAAGTTTGAAGTTGTTCTAATGTCCAACCTAGAAAATCTTTATTATTTGGAGATACATGTATCGACAATTTGACTCTTAATATTTTGATATTAATTTGAATTCAGAGTTAAGATTTACACCACTAATATACACTTTTCCTCTTATAAAACAAAAAAGGAAATTCACAAATTTAAAATAAAAGCAGACTTCACACAAACTGAGTCTGATATGAGTCTGATTCTTTATAAAGTTTCTATTGAATGAATCGTCAAGAGTATTTAAGATTCGTGGCACCAATAATCGTAACTCCTTCTGAATGTTCCTACGGTTTTTGGATTTTGCATACATTTTCAACATATCTCAAAATTAGTTCAGTAAAGAGGAAGCACCAAGTCGAAAGAATCGATCGATTGAGATCGTTTCGGAATTGTCGGCATTCAATGCCTCTGAAAACCTTTTCGATTGATTAACTTGTGCTTCGTATGCAAAAATGCGGCAAGTAATTTAACTTTAACTCGGTTCGAGTAAGAAGAGTCAAGATTGGTCTTCCCCCCTGTGATCAAGTTGCTCTCTCGACTCTTTGGAGTCGGCAGCAAAAATCGTTTGCATAATTTACCTGGAGACTCATCTTCTCATCTGCAACTAAATTTGTCTCAAGTAGAAGAATGTAACGGTGCTCGTACTTCAATATGATTCTGTGGCCAGATTATCATAAGGTTCGTAAGCAGACTCAGTATTTGACTTGTAAAGTTACCAGTTTTCGAAAAAGACTTTCTTGACTTTCAATTATCAGTAACTTCAGCCAAACTGTCGAGATTTGCATGCGAAATATGTTTTTGGAACCAACATGGTCTTTTACTAACAACTTCCCCTTTTTTTCTACATTAACATAAATATGAAAAATGCAACAGATATGTTTTCCAAATTCAGTTGATTTCAATAAAAAGTTATGGGAATACGGTTGCCAGAAGTAGTGGTCATATTTTTTTTTCAACTTAATTTTCTTCCATTGTCGATTATTTCAATCTTAAAATTTATTTTCGTGATGTGGAAAAGTTTTTAAAAATGATCTGTTTTCCAAATTAATTGTTTTTCATTGCGTTTAAATAATAAATAGTTTATAAATATGAGTATGTTTCAGTATTATCCATTTGGAAACAATGACAAATATTTTAAGATACTTTCGTTTCGTTTGCTGGAATAAGTTATATGCATTGCATAAAAACTTTGCTTTTCAGCAGAGAATTTTTAGAATTTCAGACCCTTTTCCCATTGAATAAATAATTAAAAAGCAGTTGTAGATTTCTTTTAAAATATTTTAGCTATAGCTATCAGTTTAATGTCCTCCATGTTTGTTTGTTATAATAAAAAAAAAAAGAATTCTTAATTGCTAATTGTCTTCCATATTAAACTAGAGCTTAGGATTGACAGTCTTATCAACTATATAAAAAACAGGCACATTTAGCGCACTTAAAAATAATTTGTACAAAGGTTTTGAAAAAAAATAAAATAAAATCAAATTCAATTGCTTAAAAATAGAATAAATACTTTGCGGTTGCTGAGGTAATACTTTTGTCAGTGGTTGTTGGTGGTGGGCGTGGCAGTGACTAGTTGAGTTGCCATTGAGTTTGAGTTTGAGCTCGAGGATGATTAGAGATCGTCCTGCCACAGGGAGATGTAGTCAAGAATGTCATCATCTTCGGCGCCCGAGCTGCAGGAATTGTTGCGATAATCTTCATAGCTGGCTTCAGGGCTGGACTCCTGTTTCAACTCTGTTGAAGGAGCTGAGTAAAAGTTGGAGTTGGAGTTGCAGTTGGAGTTGGAGTTGGAGCTAGAGGAGCTGGTGGTGGAGTTGGAGTTGGAGTTGGAGGAGCTGCAGCTGCCGCTGGGCGAAATGAGTTGCAGTTGCTGTTGCAGCGCATAGAAATGTTGCTGCTGTTGCTGCAACTGTTGCTGGTACTGGAAATGCTGATGCTGCTGTTGCTGCTGCGACTGTTGTTGCTGTTGTGAGTGTTGTGAGTGCTGTGAGTGTTGCTGCTGCTGCTGATGATGCTGCTGATCGTTGTCATCGATGAGTCGCTGCAAGCGTCTAATGTACTCCACCGCCATGCGCAATGTGCTGACCTTGCTGAGTTTCTTATTTGCACCCGGGCCAATGCCACGCCTACCATTGCTCAGATCGGCAATGATCGCCACCGGAATGTGCTGTCGCAGTTGGCTAAAACCATTGTTCACCTGCTTGACGCGATTGCGTTCCCGGGCATTGCGACGCACGACGGAGGCGCCACCGATCAGCATTGGCTGCTCATCCAGCGAATCGTCGTCCAGCTGATCATCGTGATCATCGCGATGATCGTGATGATGATAACTTGGCTTTGTGTATGGCGCCAAGTGTTGCTGGTAGTGACTTTGGCTATGATTCTTGCTGCTTAATGCCATTTCGTATGCAATTCGATTTGTAATTTTTATTACTTTTTTTTTTGTTGTTTTTGGTTCGGTTTTTTGGACTTTGGAGTTTGTGGCCCTGCGAACGCTGTCGCTGTTCTGATGCCCTTCCCTGCACCGTGCGCGCTATTTATAGGACTAGGCAACAAAACTCAACGGACAACTCAGCAGTCCACAATCTCACCTGCCTACCTGTGTGCTAAGAGACAAAAGGTGCAACATCAGCCAGCATCACTCAAGGATCAATTCACTCATGAAGACACTCGTGATCACACTCTTTCACTCTTTCACTCCCACCCTCACTCATTCACTCACTCACACTCTCGCTCGCTCACTCTCTCGCTCTCTTGCACTCCAATTGACTCTCCACTCCAATTCTCTTGTTGAGTGCCAAGTTTGTCTCAATTTGAGTTTAAAGTTGCTGATGGAAATTTTGATCTCTCTTTGCAGCTGCTCCTGTGATTATACGTCTGTTGCCCTACAGCTTTGTCTGCGTCTCTCTTGCTTCTTTTTATCTCTTTCTCTCTCCCTCCCTCTCTCTCTCTCTCTCTCTTTCTCTTTCTCTGTCGCTGTCGCGTGCCGGCTGCGAACCGGTTGCCTGCTCTTCCTGCGGTCGTGTGGCGACTTCACTTTGGAGCCCTACACAGAAAAAAATATAAAAATCCGGGACTCGGACATAAAATCAAATCAACGCGTTGATCAGAAGTTCGGTAATCATAGATATTTCTAAAATCAAGTACAAAATACTTGATTCAAATACGCAATCATTTGGATTATTGAGGATTCTATAAGATTATTTTCAGTGAAATCAAATGTTTTTGACTTTTATGGCTATTTTAATGATTGTGTTAATTTAAAAACAATATTCTGATTACATATACTCAAGAAACACATGATTAAATCAAGCAATTTAAATTTAAATTTTAGAATGGTTTTTTTTCAGTGCATCCGCTTGTCTCCTGCTCCCCAACTTCCCCTCTCCTTCACTCTCCCGCTGCAACGCCCTTAAAAGACGTTTAATGCATTAATAGCCGAGTCAAAAGTCTAGCTATAAATTAGAGTAGAAGGCACGGCTCAAGGTCTTCCTCTTCTTCTTCCTTCGTTTACTTGGCCTGCAGGAGATCGAGATCTTGGCATGGATCTTGGCCTCGTCAACACCTCAACCCGCCGGAGGCAGTTTTCTATTAACACTTCTAATGCCCCGATGTCCTTTGTGCCCAACGTGGTGCGATCCAAGGACAACGTGCGAGGCATACTCGAAAGCATTTTGAATGCATTTAGCTATTCAATTCGAATGAGAAGGCGACTGTGAATACGAATGTGAATGTTGTGAATCGTTGTTCTTCACAGTCAGCACAGGTCAGCGCGAGTTTATGACCTTTTGTGTTCTCTGGTTGCACGCCATGCCAACCGTGTCAAAGCGATTGGCAACCAGGACAGCCAGGACATCAGAACATGAGGACAACCAGGATATCGGGGAGTTGAGGAACTCAGTCGATCACGCTGTGCCTCATTTAGCACTTCGCTGCAGCAGCCACAGCAGCAGGACATTGCAGGACATTGCATCCTATCAAAGACTCAACCAGATGGTCCAAATCCGAGTCCCAGTTTCGATTTCCTTTCGGCCTTAGCGAATTCATGTTGATGCAATAGACATTCGTTGTGGAAAGATTCGTGTTAAACTCTATGTAAATTAGGCATCTTAAAGGACCTCAAAGCATTGGACATTAGTCTGTTTTTTCCTAATTTTTTGAACCTACCATTGTTCTTCAAACAACTCACTAATTTTTGTATTCAATCGTGTTGGAAATTACTCGCATTTCATAAAAACCACTTCATATTTTTCAATTTTAATGTAAAATTGCAAAATTGCATCTACATTTTTATTCAATATTATCGAAATTTGTTCATTTGATCTTTTATTTTATTTTTATTCTAGAAAAGGAAAGTTCCGTAACTTTGCGTAAAATTTAAACTTTCACACATTGACTTATTAAACTAAATTTTCGTTATAAAACTGTTATGTTCGGTCTCTTCTAAAACCTCGTGAGATTCTTCAGCTCGCATGTTCTCTCTCATTTCCCCCTCCCTGTCTCCCTCTCACAGCGTCCATATAAATTGTAAATTATTTTTAAGTTTTTCGCATTTCGCGTTCCATTCGAACGTTAAGCTGGCTTAATGTCGCCTGAACAGGCCACAATGCAATAACAATCGAGTTGAATACGACTTGCGAATGCTCTATTTGCCAGCTTAAAGGGAGGCCATAAGGAAAAGAGGAGAATTAAGGAAATATATGCAAGGGAATTTCATTTGTAATATAGTTGACAATATAGTTCCGCTCGATATTTAAAACGAAAAATAAGAAATAAGTATCTAAAATAACATAATAAAAATAAGAAATAAATGTAATATGTTTTAAATAACAATTAGATAATAAAATAAATATTAAAAAACTAAATAAATAAATAGAATAGTTTAATGAAAATATTAAATCAAACTTATAAAATTGCTGTGGTTGCATGTTGCATCAACTGTTGTGGCAGCCACAACGCAGGCAGTGTGGCAAGCCATAATCAACAACTGTGGTTGCCGCCACCGTTCGTTGTGGCAATGTGAGAGACTGAGATGGAGAATGGCACCAACAACAACAACTGCAACAACAACAAGAAGAAGAAGGAGAAGCATGCAGATATATTTTGAGATCGGCAGCAGGCGCTATCATTATCTGACACAAAAATTTAATATAAATTATGTTGACATGTTGGCTTAAATATGGGACTTGAAACTGTCAGCCAAGGTAGAGAGGGAATTGGAAGGAGGGGACTCCCCCCTCTTTTAAGGCTGAGGATAATTGAGACTGAGAGGTCGGAACACCTAACTAGTTCAATATACTCCAGATCCTGCCGATGCGATCAATAATTGCTAGTAAGACACGGCCAACAACAAAACGAAAGAGAAGAAAAAAAAGAAAATAAATTAATCGAAATGAATCGAAATGAAAATGGAAACGAATCGAACTGCAGAAGAAGAAGCAGAAGGAGAAGAAGAAGCGGCAAATATCCGCGAATGAAGTCGTCATTAATATCGACTTGGGCCTGTCAATAACTTGACATCGCATCATCATTTTCTTCTCTTTTTGTCTCGTCTTTGTCTTCTCTCTCTGTCTCTCTCTTTTGCCCCCGGTGTGTTTCTGTCTCTCACTCTCGCTGTCTTCAAGCGGCTCCTGAAACTCTTTTGAGCAGACGCGACTTTAACTTGTTGTTGTTGTTGTTGTTGTTTTTTAAAATATTTTTGTTGTTGCTTCTTTTAACTTTCAGACACTTTGCGGTACGAATTTTGACGCGCCCCAAGCCAAGGTCGAAACTTCCACGTATTTGTTGTAGTTTATTTTTTTCGCTCAATAAATATATTATTGTTGTTGTTGTTGCTGTTGTTGCTGTTGTCATTACTGCACTTTGCATAAGTTGAATGTTAATCACATTTCGACTGTGTCATTTTGAGTTTTCAATGTAATGCTCTTGACGTTGTTGGTCAACCAGGCAACAAACAAGAACAACAACAACAACAACTTGCCACTGGTAACAGGACATCGGATCGAAATCGAATCTTTCGATTTGGGCCACACAAACTCTGTGTCAGATCATGAGTTGAGTTTTTTGCCAAAACGCACTTCCTTTTGATCAAGGATCTCAGAAAAAAATAGTTATGAGTTTAAAAAAACAACGAATCTGTAAAAAAAAAATTCCAAGAATTAATGGAAAAATTGCAGACATATAGGAAAAAGCCTTGATTATTTTAAAATTTCAGTTTTAATTTTAACTATATAGTAAAACTATTTTAATCTTAAATGTTGGAAACATTTTTGATTTACTATTTTATGTAGGTACTATTTTTGAAAGAGTTTTCGGGAGACGAACTTGAATAAATAATTAATTTTTTTTTTTATATTTTAGCAAAACTTTGGAAGTACTACTGAATTACTGACGCTGCTCTCTCACTCTAATTGCTTTTCTGTCTCTGTATCTGTATCTGTCGCACTCTCTCTCTCTCTCTCTCTCTCTCTCTGTCTCCGTTTTGATCTGTCTGCTTCAAATTGTTGACATCTTGACTGTCAACTGTTCATGGCCATCAAATTGCCGCCTGATGATGGTCACTTGAAAGCGCAAAAGCCGCAAAAGGAAAACACGAATACGAATATCTTTTAGACTGAAACTGACACTGACACTGACGCTGAAACCGAAACCGTTGGCCTGGCCAAAAGTGACACCCACTCGGCTCGGATCTCTGTTGGCTGCTCGAAAGTTCTGATTTATGTGGATCTGTCAGCGGCTGCCTCGACGACTTCTAAGGTGCGCATTTTGACGCCGCCGCTGCCAATCCTATTGGCCACATTCGCATTGATATTTATGGCCACAAATGGAGCGATGGGAAGCAGCCAGGGAAGCCAGTTTGTTGTTGGCTCCTTATCTGAGGCCAGGGACAGTGCGATTTTTGATTAATTGTAATGCGAGAACTTTGATTAATTGCGGCCACGTTTGCGGGCACCGAACATAACAATTTGTTTTCGCATTGCATTAAATCAACGCTGGCCTGAATGGCTTTTTGGCGTGTTATTGTATGGCCAACACCTTGGTGCAAGCATTGCCCCATGTCTCCATGTTATCGATCGTGCGGCGATATATCGATAGTATTTATGAGTTGTTCGCCTCAATTTATGAATGGCCCCCAAAATCGAAGGATTTTTCTGCTCTTGTCTCTGCAATTATGCAAAAAGTTGTCAAATGTGCCAAAGGGGGGACAAAGGCAGCAGGGCAGAGGGGGAACGGGGGGCAGAAACTAGGGGCGTGGCCTGCCTGTGACTATCAACAAAATATAATCAACAACAAAAAGCAACGACAACGATCAAAAAATGACGAAAAGAAAATTGTACCAGTTTATTTTTTTTTTAACTTGTAGCTTGCCAACAATTTACATGTCTCTCAGTGCCCTCTTCCTCCACGCTCCTCTCTGTAAGGCAGCCCCTCTCTCGCTCCCTGTCTTTTAGGTCGCTGTCTTCATCCTTCTTCAACAAAACCAATCAACGCGTCTGTCAGTCGTTGTTTCTGTCTCAGTCGCAGTCTCAGTCGCTTATCGGTAGCCGCGCTGAAATCAGCTTCTGGCACATCACGATCACGTTAACCCCCCCTTGCCCCCTTGCCCCCTTGGCCCCTTGCCCTCTCACCACCTCTCTCTACTCTTTTTGCCAAGCACTTCTTCTTTTGAGTCCACATTTGCCAGGCCAGTGGCCGAGCCTTTGGCGATCCGTGCTCGTTGCTCCTGTCACAATTACAACGGCAAGTGCAGCAGACTAATGACATCCACGACGGTGGCAGTTGTCAGTGCACAGTGGTTACACACTTGTCCCAATTCAATGCGAAAAAATTTAAAAAAAAAAAGTACCGAAAATCACTTATCATAAGAAATTATTATTTTTATCGATTTTTATTTTAATCAAAATATGAATTACTCCAAATACACACCTAAGAGAAAGCTAATATTGAGAAAATACTTTCTATAAGCCATAAATCTAAAAGTGATTTTGATTTTTTGAGTCAAACATACTAATTGTAGTCAGATTTCTAGAAAATTACTCAAAATTAATCATTATCATTGATCAAAATTCTGAGAAATCTGCATATATGCATTTATATAGTCAGTAATATGTTACTTCTATAATACAGCTTAAAATAAATACTTTTCCTGTTAAAAAATATTCTAGATGCTTTAGAACACTTGACAACTGTTTATTCTTTGAGTTTAATATATTGTCGTTACTTATAATTATCTAAAAATATTTTCTTGAATTGAAATTAATTTGAATAATTTTCTTAATAAATATTTTAGATTCTATATTTTTTTACAATTGCTGCAGTATTTACACACATAAAAAATGTATACTAATAACTGAAAACTCGCATAGCTAAAAAACAATCAAAGAATACTAGATATATAATAACCTATGTACTTACAAAAAGCATATTATTTTTTAAATAGTATATTTTAACTTATTTAACTTTTTTTTATAATACATTTTTAGTGGAAATTTGTTGCGCATTAAACGGATTCTGTTTGATGTAATTATAAATGATTGTCTGTGTTTCACCTGATTTGTTGTTGTTGCTGTTGTTGTGTATGTAGTTGGTGCCACTGTGCGGCAATTGGTTGACACGGAAACTTGATATGGCACACACGCGTCTTGGCCCGCGACTTGGCCAGGCCTGTGGCGTGCGCGTGCAGCGCAATTAACTTTGTTGTAAGGCAACCAGGCAACACTTTGACATTGACTGGCTGCCCCTGCCCCTGCCTCTGCCCCTGTCCCTGTTCCTGCCACTGCAACAGCCACTGGACACTGGTTTGGGGCACTTGCATATAGCAGAGGCCACAGAGAGGGGACAGCAACTGAGGGGGGAGGGGAGGACAGAAGAGACTCTGAGACTGTCTTTGGGGCACACGGCGACAATTTCACCTGTTGCAACAGCGCTGACACAGTAACTTATATTATTTGCATGCCGCTTGCAGACGAGTCAACTGCATCTGAGTTTGGGCCACGTCTTCAGCTAGAGATCTGAACTGGTTTCGAGTTGCCAGTTGCCAGTTGCCAGTTGCCAGTTGCCAGTTGCCAGTTGCCGGTTGCCAGTTGTCAGCGAGTAAAATGATGGCGTAATGAGCCGTTGCTGCCACGTGCAACATGCAGCAAAGTGGGCTGTGCCCCGGGTCAATGGTTAATTAGAGCACAACCATTTTTCAGATATGCCTCGCGTCTCGTTAAGTAGCCAACCGCCCGCTGCGTGAGACGACCTCTGACCTTCCTCCTCGCTGACCGCCTTCCTCTCTCTTTTGCTTCCCTCAACTGCCAATTTAATGTGGGTCAGTATTGCAATTAATTTTTGCAGCTTAGCACATCATTAGAAGCAAATACACACACAAAACTGGAGCAGGCAACAGGCTTGAAAGATCCCTGCCACATTACACCCGAAGAAAAAATAATTGTACAAATAATTAAATACATTAGTGTTTGCTTTTAGCAAACTACAGTGAACTTAAAAAACTAAAAATATACTTAAATGTCAAAGTTAATAAGAATCTTATTTAGTATAGTAAGTACAAAATTGCACTTTAAGTTTAACGATAAATCATATTATTTTAAAAAGTATACAAACAATATTTGCATATTATGAAATGAAATTTTTTTATTCCAGAATTTTCAATTTGATTTTGCTTGCTTGCAATAACAAGTAGATCGATTCAATTTATTACGAATATAAAATAGTGTTATATTTTAATAAAATTATATTTGAATTGAGTACTAGAATATTTTACACTTACACGGAATTAAGTACTTTAAAATACATATATTAAGTAATTTATTTTAGTAACTTGTCAGCTAAAGTTTAAGTTTATTTAAATTATAGTTCAAGTGGATTCACTAATTCCAAATTGTGTGCTTAATTATAGCGCAAAAAGAGTTAGCTCAAATCGTAAGTATTAAAACTTGATATCATTTTTCTCTGGGTGTATTTAGCATGCTTTAGTCAATGAGCCAATTGCGTGCGTCAAAGTCAAAGTCAAAGTCAATGGCAACGTCAATGGCAACGTCAGAGTCGACGTCGACGTCGACGTCAACGTCAGACAGAATTCGCGTCAGTCTTAACTGATTCTCATTGATTAATTGCCATCATTAGCATATGGAAAGGACGGCATGATTGATATGATACGAGTACGAGTATGTTGAATAGTATTGTTGCCCCCAAACATGGCACTGTTGCATGGGGCAATATCGAGGCAAGTGGACCACCGGCGTTGTGCCACGGAATGTGGCTCTTAATGTGCGCAGCCCTTAAAAGGGCAGCCAACAAGTGAAGCGCCAACTTTACAGCTTAGACTGAAACTGCAGGCAGTTGTCTTTGCTGTGTTGTGTTGTGTTGTGTTGTTTTGCACGCCATGCCACATATGGAACAAAGGGGGCAGGGAGCAGGGACAGGCAACAGGCAACTGGTAAGAGGGGCAACATTACTGGGCCAAGCCGAGCGCTAATTGTTAACAAATTGTGGCCGAGGCCGCAAGTGCGGCCAAATGGCCCTGGTATTGGCAAATGCCAACGACACGCAACTTGCAACAACTGAAGCTGCACCTGAAACTGAACCTCAAACTGGGTGCATTGTGGGGCAATAACAACAACAACAACAACAACAGCAACAGCAACAAAGCACACGCAATCCGCGCGTAACTGAAAATCCATTACAAGCGGGTCACGACACGCAGCACCCCAGAAAGCACCGCTTGAACTCGAACCCCGCACCACTCACTAAATTGAATTGCAGCTGATGCTGATGTTGATCCTGATGCTGCTAAACAGAAGCCAATCACACGGACTGAAAGACAGCGGACAGTGGCTGCAATCTCAGCTCAGTTTGTGGCGGCTTTTCTTGCTTTTATTAGATGTTGCCACATGACGACAAAGTTGCCACACGACTTTAGATTTCGCCTGAGAACCTGCAGTGGATCTGGCTGGGGGATCTATCTCTCTCTCTCTCTCTTTTCTTAGCCGTCTATTGTTCTTCAATATATTTCTTAAGTCAGTTAAAATTAAGTTAAAGCTAATTTTAGTCTATAGGGATTTCTTAATCCTTGGGTACACAGAAAAAAATCTCACTAATATTAAAGTTTAAAATTCTTGACCTTGGCAGGTATTTTTTAATTATGTATTCAGAATATTAGTAAATAAATGGATAAATGGCAACCACTCATTATAGAAATAGCCAACGAAAAATATATATCTAGTTGCTTCAATTTTAGATCCTTGAAATCTTTACATACCTTTCACAAGCTGTTTCTGTTTGCTTAGCTAACTACGATCTTCATTAATATTAATAATTTTTGAGCTGAACTGCGAGAAGTAAATCTCTACATTGCTGATCATCAAGTGATCTGATCTTACGGTTATCAAGAAATGAAGACTCTGTGTTGGGTTGATTTAATGCTCTTTGAATTGACTTTTATGTATCCTTTAGTCGCCCATTAAATGATCAACGATCATTTAAGAGCGCAATTTATATGTAAGCTTGGGAAATTGCAAAATTTCAAATTTCCTTAAGTCGTCAAAATCATTTGCATGAAATTTTTATTAAGGTTGCTAATAAAGTTTTCATTACTGACATTGAAAGTTAGTTCTTGATTGGCTTTGACTAATTTCGGTGGCAAACTCTCTTTTCCATTTCATTTTGGCGCATTTACACGTTTCCATTTATGTTTCCGCAACTCGCTTTAATTTTGCAGTTGAAGATGGAGTTGAAGTTTCAGTTTCAGTTTTCAGCTAATTGGCCGCCTATAGGTCGTAAGTAAGTATGTTATCAATGGCTAGATTGCCGCCCCATAATCTGCTACCATCATCATCATCATCATCATCTTCATCAGCATGAGTAGCTTCAGCTGAAAATGAAGATGAAGATGAAGATGAAGTTCAAGTTAAAGTTGAGGTCTGATCATCGTTTCATAAATGCTGTTGGGGCCATAACTTTCCATCGAGAGTTTCAATTTCAATATTAAAACGCGTCTGTGATGCGACAGTGGCAATTGCTGGCGATCGTCTCGATCGCTCCATCGATCGGGTAAAAGTGAATAACTACCTGTTTTCATGGTATACCCTTCTAGAGGGTATTCTTAATAAATTACAAAATATGTCTCGATTTAAAGGAAGTGCGGGTAGAGCTATAAAGTACCTTTGATCAGGTTTCATTTAGTATAGCCCAATATATATGCTTTTCTTTCCATGCAACTTAACCTCTCAGTCTATAATCTTGGACAACAAAAAAATACATACATCGAAGTCGGATAGATCCGATCACTATATATATGATGCTTTGGTATAAACAAGGTTTTTTCGAAAGATATCTCAACCAAACTGACTTTGATATTTTGTGTTATATTGCTGTCATCGGAACAATCATTCGAAAAATGAGACTCAGTATAAAATTGTTCGTGGTTTCGAACTGAATAAATTTAACTTGATTTCAAGTCCGTCTGCAAGGGTGTCAAATCTTCGGCGAGCATTTCACTTTTATTTTTTGTTTTTATTTTTTCTTTTTGATGATCAGCTTAGGGTCCCCCAAAGTATTGAGTCGATTGTTGCCGTCGGCCCCATTGGAAATTCATTTTCACTCTGGGCGCAGCCGCAAGGCAACTTCATCATCGTCATGTTGATCATCATGATGATCATATTCAGCGTGATGATCGACCGCAGGCAAAAGTGTGCTCCAGTTTAATTGAAAGCGGTTTTTTCTGTAACGTCCTTGATGGCAACAACAACAACAATAGCAGCAACAAAAACAACTACAACACCAACAACAACAACAACAACAACCGACTGAATGATCGTCTACTTGTCCGTGGCATGCTTCGAGGTGTGAGCCGATATCAGAGCCCCCAATGCACTTGTTTTAAATGTAAGTACGGCTTACATTTGTTGTTGTTGTTGTTGTCGTTGCTCCTGGTTTATTGATTGTATTGACGAAATGGAAATTTGTCAATTCTCGCCCTGGTCTGGGCAGCTGGAACGCTTCACATATTTGTGGTCTTGTGCCGAGTGCTGAGCTTTTTCTTTGCGGCTTTTGGGACTTTCAGTTTTGAATACGGTTGACCCACAGCCAAGGTCGCAATTAAGCAAAAGGAAAGAAGCGAAGGGCAGATAAACGAGAAGGGACAGGGGAATGGGAATGGGAACGAGAAGGGAAAGGGGAAGGGGAACGGGAAAGAGGCATGAAAAGTCTTTAAGATAAGTCGCTTACAACTCAATCATCAAAATGTGTGGCACTCGAAGAGTCGCGTCGAGTTATCAATGAGCTGTGTTTTATCCTGGGCAATACAAGAATAACCTTTTAATTAAACCGTGCAACGGTTATGGCGACAACGATAACCAAATCGTTTGACGCTCTCATCGCTCTTCACGCGTGTTTGTCATATCGGAAACCGAAACCCAAACCCAAACCCAAACCAAAACCCAAACTCATCCCAAACTCAAGCCCAATCCTATCCGCATTCATATCCGACTTTGGCTATGCCACATTTTATCGCGCTGCCTCTGCCGATTGTCGCACGCAGCACGTTGCACGTTGCAAGTTGCACTTGCGTTTTTATCAATGAACGAACGAAACCCTAACGCAACCCTAACCCAAACCCAAAGACCAAAACTCGAGACTTCAAACTCCAGTGCATGAATGGGACTGCTGCCTGGCATTTGGCGAGCGATTAGATTGCCTGCGTTTCGATACCCAGTAAATAGAAAGTAGTCGGGTATGCCCGCTGCTTAACATTAGAGTCTTTAATTCATTTAGATGAGTCCAAAATTGTTAAGATTTAAAATTACTTTGCTGCATTTTATTTATTTATTAACTTATTGTCAGCCGAAACATCAATATAAATTTAATTAATAACTTAAATTTCAAAATTGTAAATAACAAAACAAATAAAAGTTAAAAACAAATTTTATATTTTATTAGAAATGTTCTAGGGCGTATCTCAAATGAAAAAGAAAAAGATTTAATAAAACCCAGAAAAACCCTATCAGGCTAAGATTAAATTAGAGAATCATTGGTTGATTAGATTAGTTTAAAGTTATGTCTAACAAATTTAATAATATTTACAAATTGTGTATTCGGTTACGTTCTTAAAAAAAGAGTCGGTTATACATCAGATAGAATATCACATGTATGAACATATTTGCAATATATGTATATTTATATAGCAAGATTTGCGACGAGTTTTCTCTGATCCAATTATAGGGTATAGTCTAGTTGTATGTAAACCAAGTGTTTGAGAGCTGGAGTATCTGGGAACGGGGCAAGTACATTAGTTGCACAGCTGCGTTTGTCAGACTCTACCTGACCGCATATACTCGTATCTGGCAGATACAATTGTATCTGTATCTGTTCTTGTGTGTGGCTGGCTGGACACACGCTACACTTGTTCGCATCGCTTAACTGACTGTCCGTCCGTCCCTCCGTTCGTCTGTCCGACTATCAACATCAACATTTTTATGCGACTGCCACCAACAACGTTGTTTTGTGGAGAAAAGTGGGCTGCGATGCGAACAATTTCGTGATGTCCTTTGAAGCTGCTTTCATTAAAAAGACATAAAATGTCAATCAAGATAATTTCAACTAACCAAAAAAAAAAATTACAAAAAAAGGCTGAAATTGTTACTCCGAAATTCGAATGCGAAAAACTTGTGTAAATTGAGCGATTAAGTTGCACTTTCTTTTTGTCACACGTGAAACGAGACGGAATAATGCAAGTTATTCACGGGTACTCATGAGTACTTGTCAGCATCACATTTCACGCCTTCACTCTTCGTACAATCAAAATCAATTACAACTTAGTTAAAAGACGCATAAAAATTGCTTTAATGTCGCTTTTAATTGAAATGAAAAAAATGAAAAAGAAAAAAAAGAAATAAATAAATAAATGAATCAAGGGATAATAACGAAAGACTTAAGCAACGAACTTGCAGCAGATGACTTAAGCAACGAACTTGCGACTGCTAGTTAATCACAACTGCACAGCAGGTCACAATTGTGGCAAGTGCCACGCCCGCTGTTTGTTGGCGCCTTCAATTAAGTAGCTCTATTTACAGCAGCGTGCACCACAGCACCACCGAACCACCGAACCACCGAACCACAGCACCACTCAAGCCGCTCTCAATCAACAACGGAAGCCATAAATGGCAGCTTGTTATTAACGCCGTCTAGCAGCAAATTAGCAACAGTTTTTTATTTCATTTCATATATATATTTTGTTTTTGTATCAACCCCAAAAAACCGCCAAAACCACCGGCAGTCAGCGAACCACAGCGAAAAGCCCAAAAACTACCAAAAATGCTTACGATTTATTGCATTTGAATAAGCGAAAACCGTCACTAATGATAGTGCTTAAACAAACAGAGAGAGCGAGAGAGAGAGAGAGAGTGTGAGTGTGAGTGGGATAGAACAAGAAGAGGAAGAGGGCGGTAGTTTGGGAAGAGACTATCTCAATATTTGTTTTAGCTGCCAGTCAATGAAAATTTCTATAATTTGCATGCTGTTTCTCTTTTTTGTTTATTTTTTTTTTTTTTGCCACTTGATCCTGGCTAAAATCCTCACGATCCTCTCAACTCTTGGCTAAATGGCTGACTATGTAAATCATGCAACGGCGCAAACCGCAAATTAGCCACACGTCTGATGTTGGCTCTGAAGCTGACTTTGAACCTGAAGCTGAATCTGAATAAGAAACTGAAACAGAAACTGACTCTGGTTTCGGTTTTGGCCTCTGTCCAATTCCGAGTACGTTTCTCGTTAACTCGCGACGCGACTTCAGGACGCGGCTTCTTAATGTTTTTCAATAAATTTTCAGACACGATTCGCGCGCGATTCACAAGCAACCAGGGGTGGTGGTGGTAGGAGGAAGGGGGGGGTTGGAGTGATGGGGTTTGGTGAGGGGCAAGAGGAACCCGGCAGCAGACGCGTTAATAGAGCAAGTGTTGTTTTGCTCACTTTTGGCGTTAAGTGTTTCGCACAGCAGCCGCCAACATCATTCAGCAGCCAGGTGTGGAGTGTAGACCAGGTGGAAGGGAGGGGGAAGAAGAGTAAATAGTGGGGCGGGGGAAGGGATGTTCGTAATCAAAAAGTAAATAAATGCCGGCAGTCAACGCTGCTTTCGCCTTGTTTGTTTGTTTTTTTTTTTTTTGTTATTTTGCATTGCATTTTTCGCGAAAGTCACAAGCTGCCGCAAGCCACGCCCACAACAGCACGCCCGCCCAGGCCCTGGCATAAATCAGGCAACTAAATGCGTAAGGGGAGGCTGGATTGGAGGAGGTGGTTGAAGTGAGGGGGGGGGGGGGTAGCATCGCTGCCAGCCTCTCAGTCTCAACATCAGTCTCTCTCAACTTCAGCTACAGTTCCCTTGTAATTATGTGTGAATTTTGGCACAGCCATCATTTCACACAGCATCCCAATTTCCCCCCACCCTCCCCTTGCCACTCTTATGCTGCCCCCTCACGTCACTTGCCACTTAAAGCTGCCCAATAAGGGGCGTGGCGCATGCAAATGACGATGCGTTGAGACGGCGGAAGAAGCAGGATAAGACTCCAATTCCAAACGAGTTTTTACTTCTGCATCTGAATGCGGCAGCTGTGAATTATGAATCAGTATTCATGTGAATACTAGTATTCACGCTCAGGAGCTATTCATTCACCGCATGCTACAAAGCCGAGTTCAAAATTCACGAGTTTTCCATGTATGTTTTAAGGTGCGCTGCCTAGAAGTATGCAATAGAAATTTATTTTACAAATTTCAGTGCGCCACCTGCCGGCACGGAGGACTACTAATTTTTTTTTGATTGTTCGGGAAAGTATGTTGCAAAATAACAATAACAAATTTATCAGTCAAATTAATTAGAGGGGATATAAAAATACCTTAAATATCAGCAACTCTTCATACGCATATTTCGATTACGTAAACTTGATCATTTCTTCGACTAACAATCGAATTAATTAAATCGATTTTCATAAGGAATCGACAACTCCAAATGTAAGTTCTACAAATAAATTCCGAAAGTTTTTAACTTTGACAATAAGTACGTTGATTCTTTTCTAATGCAATTTATAAGTCGCAGCTGAAATTGAATTGATAATAAAAAAAAAAAAAAAAAACAGAAGAAAACACAAATTAAAGAGTTATTCGCTTAAAAGTGTTTAAAAAAGTTTTAATTTATTCTTCTTACTTGACTAAAATGAAGAAAAAAACTAGAAAGACGAAAAAAAGAAGATGCGAAATTGCACTCGAAATGAATAATAAAAAAAAAAATACTTTAATAACGCACTAAGCGTGTGTGAGTGTGTGTGTGTGTGTGTTTGGGTGTGAGTGTGTGAGTGTGACTATGTGTGCAATAGAAAAAGTGCTCAAGAGCAGTGTGCGTGTGAGAGAGAGAGAGATAGAGAGAGAGAGAGAGTCCTTATCGCGTCGCCTTGAGTGTCCTTAGCCTTGGTGCTGATGATGCCACCAGCCAGATTGGCGGGCATTCACATAGCTCTTGAGTCCCTCCCTTTGGTGGCCTGCTGGCTGGTGGGTGGGGAAGAGATGGGGTCCGCTCGTCTCGTAGTTGATGCCGTTGTGCTGATTGAAGACATACGCCTTGGGCACATCGAGGCCGCCGTTACCCGATGTCGATGTGGACACACTGACACTGGAGATGCTCTGGCCGGGCGAGACATTCACGGGCACAGGGGCGGCGGGCAGATAGGTGCGAGGGGGGGACGGCGATGGCGCCCAGCCGGTGTTGAGCTGCGGCTTCTGGGGACGATAGGAGGGCTTATAGATCGGAGTCGCCGGAGTCTTGGGCAGGGACACAGCATTCGATGGGCCATAGGCGTTATTTCTCAGATCGCAAACAGTGTTCTCGATGAGGGCGCCCAGTGGCGCCGTATAGATGCGGAAATTGACATCGCTGTAGTCCAGATCGGAGAGCAGAAAGACGGGCATGCGATCGGAGAGAACCCAGACATTCTTGTTCTCATCGATCTTGACGTCGGCGGGAAAGACGAGACCGACATCATCGCGATCGACGATGCCATGGAATTGCGGTGTATACGGCATCGATGAGTGCCAACAGCCGATGGCATTCTGATCAATCAGATTGAACAACTCGACGCCATCATCGCTCATCACACGGGCCGTGGTATGAGCATTTGCTCCACGCTCATCCAGAGCAACAAACTCGTGATAACTGTCCTCGGTGCGTGTTTCATCCCTCAAGATTCTCGTGGAGACCGCAAACTGGCGATGACTGGCCAGGGGGCTGAAGTAGAGAGTGCGATAGCCATCGGAGCGAATGGGCGACAAGGCGATGCCAAAGATGCCCTCCTCACCCCACTGGAAGTTCAGGCCGGCAATATTGTAGTCACCCCTCAGGGGATCCGGGAAGAAATAGGAGTGAGCGGAGAAACGCCACGATTTGTTCGACTCCCATGAGTAGGCAATTAATCCATAGCCCAATTCATCCGAGAAATATGCGTAGGCATCGTCACAGGTCTTGCCAATGTCCACGGCAATGTTGGCAATAAACGTATTCGGATTTGTGTCTTCCGGCCTCAGTTCATAGCGACGGATTCTCGTGTTCGTGGTCAAGTCAAAGACGTTAACGGCATAGGGACAGGGATTGGTTGTTGTGTTGCCAATGCCCACAGTTCCCGTGTCCAGCACCCAGAGACGTCCACACTCATCGACCTTAATGCGATACGCCGTCGTCAGACTGTTGGCGCAATCTCCGGCCGTATTGCTGCGCCAATCCGGATACGGTATCAGCTCCGGCGAGCCCGACAAGCTGTGATCCATATTAATGTACGTCAACGTGGCCGGAATGCCTGGAAAGCGTTGTTATTTTAAAGATTATTATTTATGAAACGTGTAATATTAGTTGATAAATATAATAAATATAAGTTAATAATAAATATTCACTTTTAATTCATATATTTGTATGAAAATCATAATTAAAAATGAGAGCAATACCATAATTCTTTAATAAAAATTAAATTTGTATTATTCTTTCATATATTTTAAATACAGAAAAACTAAGAGCTGAAAATGAGTGCTTATATTACAAATTTGAAATGAATGATTTTCCAAAAAAACAGAACATCAAAGATACTCTCACACAAGCAGATAATTTTTTTGAAAAGCTTTGACATATTTTTAAGCCTATATCTTTTATTGGCGATTCCAGCTAGAAAAACATGCGAAATGTTTAATGTTACTAAGTGAATGTTGCAAGTTGTCTGCAAGTGCAAGCAATTTCCGTCGTCATTAGCCGGCATTCGACGAGCAACGACATCGTCATCATCATCATCATCATCATTATGTTCATCATCATTGTTAGCGAGTCATGAAAAGCTTTGGTAGCGTTTCCGCTCCAGTTGACGCGTCGCGACGCGTCGCTTAACCAGTTGGCGTTGCGGGCGGGCGTGCGACTTTGTTGCACTTGTCTTGGCCAATTCTATAAGTGGTCTTTCTGCCCCATACTTGCACCCCCCCCCCCCGCCCACCAGGCCACCTTCCCCTTTGTAAATAAAACCAGCTGGCGGTAAGCCAACAGTTACAGCATTTATTGCACATTAGTGCACTTAGCTCTGACAAATTTTATTGTTCTTGCGGAAACTTTGACTGAATTTTGGCATTATTAACTCAATTACCATCATAACAAATACATAGCTACAACTTGGCTAGACTTTGGTTTATGCCGCTCTATAAAAATCAAGACGCGGAAAGCTGGCTAAACAATTGATGTTGACCAATTTTTTTGCTACTTGTGGGCATGAATAATTTGAATGATGTGAAAGAATTAATTTAGAGCATTTAAATTGATAGCAATGGAATAGAAAACGATTAGAGAAGAAAAGAATATATGTCATAAAAGCAATTCAACTTCAACATAAATTGTAATTAACGAGTTAGAACAAAAGTTTTATTCAAAACAACATTTCCAACAATTTTTCACCCCTTGGAGTGAGGAAAATTCAATTCGAATTTATGCTTGAAAGTTTTACATAAATAGAAAACTTAATTTGTATTAATTGCTGATTCAATTTAAATTATAGCTACTGAGTATAAAGACATTATTAGTCTTTCCACTTGGGTGGGAAATATATCAAAATATATCTTGCGGCTATAGTTCTAGTTACAACTATTATTTTACATTTATGCAGATATGAAATTTTCTGTAACTCGGCATGACTACCATTTTCTATTCGTTACCAGTTGAATTTCAGAGAAGTAAACCACATTGATTAGATTACCCAACATATGCTTAACTTCCATGACACTTTCAATCACATTCGTATCAAATTTCACCATGCTAAGTGGATTATTTAGATGGCCTGTCAAGCTGTCAACTGGGGTTATGGCTCAATCTCGTAACTAATTGGAGGATCAGTTGTCCAGCTGTCGGGTTAAACAACATCCTACATCCTGCACGATATCCTGGCTCCGACAGCTTGTCAGCTGCCTGAGCATAGCATTAGTGTATTGAATTTGAATGAACTGAAAGTGTGGCAAATTGAAATAGTCGAGTTTACGTTTTGGATGGATGATTGAAGTTTCCTGTTGACTTGATATTGTCGCAGCTGCCTAAGGAATGTCATTTTTGGTTGTTCCGATATTTATGAACCTGTTCCGCACATTCGAAAACAAAATTAAAAAAAAAAAAAGACGAAAACATTAACATTGCTTGACGCATTTGCAAATTGCAAACGACCAATGAAATTTCCATTATTGACTGGCTATTAGTTAAAAGCAGCCAGTTGCCCACTTAACTGAGTATTTGGCTGTTTGGCCATTGACCAGTTTGTCAAAATCACATAAAGTACATAAAAGCCAAAGCAGCTCAATGAGCGTCATTTATAAATCATTGAAATTAATTTGTAATTCAATGGATTTTCTTTCAATTGCAATTGCCATTGCAAATGACAGGACAGACAATTTGCGCTGACTCTGAATTCGATTCTGTATGTTAAATGGATCTTAAGAAATGTGAGAACTTGAACATTATTCAAAACTGTCGCATAATAGCCACAACAATAATAATATTGTACTATTCAAGTATTCCAGTATTCAATTATTCAAGTCTTTGAATAGAGAGGTTAACATTGATTGATATTAATATTGTTGCCACTTGAAAACCTCATTATGGACGCAATAAATGTCTACTGGACCGCAGCTGTTGTTTTTATTTCATATTTCAAATTTGTTATACAAATTATGAGATTAACTTTTGATTAGCTAATTGATTTGTGCTTTTGAGCCGCATTTTTTGTATTTTTATTTTTATTTCGCGGCTTGTGACTTTCGCTCTTTCGCCTTCTTTTTCTGCGGAAAAAAACTCATTGAAGCGTACCTCTATGATTTAGACTCGACTCTACTTATTACTTGGCCGGCCTTCTGGGCCAACCAGACATTGGCATTCCAATTTTACGACCATTGTTGCCATTCTTAAGATAAAAAATATAAGAAATAGAGCCCAAGGCTGTGCTGCCTCCGCATTTATTGGACAAGCTAGAAAGCTAATCAGGGATTTGACTTAAGTAACTTACGACACTTTTGACAATTTATTTCAGAAAATGTCAGATTAAGCATAATTGCATAATAAATATTTATGTAATGCATAAAGTCGAGGTTTTCTGCATTCTATATACGTTTTGGTGATACATAACTGTATGATACATATATAACTTCTGTCGGGATTACTTTTACACTTTTCTTCAGCGTTTAATAATGTTGTTTATAATTTTGATTGCATTATTTCAGATAGTTTTTTTCCATATTCTTGAGCATTTCAGAAACTTATTGGCATTTCGGGCAGACCATTTAAAAGGTTATGCCACACAATGCATTCAAGTTATTCACACAAATTGCACTCGTTGCACTCGAAATGCAACTCTCACTTTGAAACAACTCATATAGCTAATTATTTAATATACTTATATACCCATGTGTATACATTTATATTTAATTTGAATTTTTTATTGCTGTATTTTTCTTCATTCGCAACGGTAAAGCTATAGTCAAGGTTTTGAAGAAGCCTTCATAATTGGCACTTGGTATTATTTAGTAGTTTATTGGACGCATTCATTGCATGAAGTTATTATTTTGTTTACGATTTCAGTTCTGTTAAAATTTATTTAAAAAAAAAAGTGTGAAAGAGTTGTGTCTCTGGAAAGCTCTAGATTTTATGAGATGAAAGACGAGTCGAAAGAATAAGAAACTTGTAATGAAAATATAAAAAACATTACAAAATATGAATTAATATTTCAATGAAAAACAATGTGCATCTAAAATTAAGATCAAATCTTTTTTTTTAAACTATATTTGCTGTCAAACATTGCAGCTGCTTTAGTATTATAATTATTTATTGGTGTACTATTGATAGGTCAGAATACACTGCTAATATTTCATGCTCATTTAGGACATAACATCAATATTTATAAAACGAATAGAAGACTGTAAAATATACTATTTTAAAATGAAGAACGTAAGAAGAATTACAATTCGTAATTTTTAAGTATAGGGATCCTTAAGATGCCTTGCGTAACAATTTATAAAATGACGGACATTCTTGGGCATAGAATTTGCCAACACTCAACTCAACTAAGGCAGATTAACAAGTTTCCTTAAAGATTTATTGTATTGCACATGCTCGAGTCTTAAGTGTCAATGCATCATTCATCAGTCAGTCAATCACAAAGTTGAGCGCAATTTGTATTCAGCTTGTTAATCACTGCAAAGTCACACTTTGTAATCGAAATGTGTGAAAGATTTCCATTTGAAAATTTAGCTAATGATGACCATAACTGGTGATTGGTTGGTCGATCCACCAATTTTGGGCTAACAATTGCAGTTGTGAGTAACTGGTAACAGTTATTAGTTACTTACCATCCCGCCAGCGGGGAATGGTGACAAAGAGGCGATTGCCAAAGTGCTCGATGCCAACGGGTAGAGCATTCTGAGGAATATAATCGCCAGAGGCAATTGCCTGCTCCTTCAGCCGATCGTTGGGGAAGGCGAAGTCCAGTTGATTCCAGCTGTAACGCTCCTGCAGCTTGTAGGCAGCCTGCGTGCAGCTGACCAGGAGCAGAACTGGCAGCAGGATGCGTTCAATTGCCTGCGCGTACATGGCGTATACGCAATGTAGATGTTTTGTATTTTATTTGATTTTAAGCCTTTGCGGCAACTTGTCACACACTTGCCACACACAGAGTAAAACAACAATAAAAAAAAATATAAAAGTTTTGTCCTTATTGTAAATGTTGTTTATAAATATATATGTCTTTTTTTTTATTTTTAAATTGATTTTTTTAAAGGGCTCGTCTTTTGTTTTTGGGGTGAAAACTCAGCTCGAGCGGCTGCCGCGCTTATGACTGTTGGCCGTTATTAAGCGTCCACGTTTTATATAAACTTATTTTCTCAGTCGCGCAGTGTCAGTGACTGCGCTGCCGACGCCAGCAGCGGCAGCAGCTGCGCCAGCGGCAGCAGCCGAAGGCGCACGCGTCACGCTGCCTCCTCTTCGGCCAGGCATCGTTTTTAGTTCGCTTTGGAGTCTCGGGCTTTGTTTTTATTTTTTTTTATTTTTGATTTAACTGCTTTGGCTTTGTCTTTCCTCCATGATTGATTTTCACGCATGTTTAGTTGTGGCTCTGGGCTCCCTGCTCCCTTTCCTTCAGCTATACGCTCGGCTAGCAATTGCAGTTCCGTTTAATGAATTTGCCTTTTAATCAATAGCAAAATCGCCGCTCTGATCGCAAAAAATGTAAAAACTGTACCACCCGTGACCTAACTGACCACGGCCCCTCGCCGACGCCTTTCGCTGCGTTTTTAATTGGCCTTAAAAAAGTAGTGGTTGGTTTTGTTTTGTTTTTTTTTTGGCTTTGTCTTACTGATGATTCATTGCCGAGGGTCAAAAATAGCGCCTAGTTTCCGCCTTAGGTGCATATGCCCTAACTCTGATCATTCTAGAATTCTCATTCGATTTGCCCGGCCTTGATATGAAAGAATAAATAAACATAAACATATCTATTACATGCAACATTCCTGCATATCAGGTTATATCATTTCTGCTTAACTGCTGTATTTATGCACCTCATTTGCTTTAGCATAAACGAGTTTCGCAATTTTCACAGCTCATTTGACGCATTTTGTTAGGCGTATTCAACTGGTTTCCAGCCACGAAACTTTCTTGCCAAAGCTCCTGAACTATGGTACTTCTGAAAGCTTCCTAGGGATAAATTGTACATAATTAGTTATCAAAGCATTCGAAAGCTTCTAAAAGCTTTCAAAAAGCTACTGAAAGTTTCTAGAGTTTTGAAAAAATACCAATATTATAATACTGTCAAAGTGCAACAGAAATAATTAAGCATTTAAATGTAATTTAAATTTTTCATCAATAGGATATCATAAAAAAAGCATTTAGAAAATTACTGGGAATTTTTCGAAAACTTAAAATATGTTTCTACTACATTCGTATTTATAAAAAAGTACAGACAAATTAAGTTATATTTCTAGAGTTGTGAAAAAATATCCAAGTTTAACTTGATTTTTAGAGAAGTCATAAGAACATTATCGAATATTAACAAAGCTAATTTTTATTTTAGTTTTTTTTTTAAATTTCATGTGTAGCATAATATGAAACTTTATAAAAGTGACCTAAAAATGTTCAAGTTATATTAAATGTTCTGCAGTTAGAGTATTTTGTCTTCGGTGTCGAGCAATTGCTTTATGTGTATCTCGTTCATTTGCTATTTTCTGCGATTGGCAAAGAAATAAATTGTAATTGCTTTTTTGGGCAAATGCTTTTTGATTATTTACGCGTGAGCCGGAGCTGTGGCTGCTAAGCTTTAGGGTTGTCTATCAGTAGAGCAGGTGGCGCGGCTTTTTATGAGTGTGTCTTTGGCTTAGTCAGCGGTGCAGAAAGTGAGTTGACGATCATGCCAAAATCCATCTACTGCTACGCATATCTAATGCTGGATGCCAAAATCCACTCTGGAAAGTAGCTTAAGATAATGCCGAGATCATTTGATAGGTATGCATTGAAGCGCAATTCCGTTTGGCGGGTGGAATGAAATCGAAGTCGAAGTCGAAGTCAAAGTGTTTGAAGAGTCAACGCATCGCTGGACAATCTGTTTAAGCCTTGGTATTGGCCACGTTAAGGTGTTGTGATCTGCGTGAACATTAAACAAGCTGATTAAAACGCCGCCAAAATGGAAATTAAGGCCGCAACTTTGCATTTCGAATGCGAATTTTTGCATGCGAACACGAAGCATGTGGCATGCAGCAACATAACATGGCATAAAGCTGCAACACTTGACACGACTCACGAATGCGTTGCCATTTCTTATGCAAATCGCCTCATAAATAACATCCAATTACCGACCACAAAGATCTGAAATATTTGCCAAGAAGCCGAACTCATAAAAATAGACTATTTTATGCTTTACGGAATGCGAACATCCATTAAAAAACTGCAGCTTTAGCCAAAATTGATTTATGATTGGAGTTTAATTTCAACAACAACTCAAATTCACTTCACTTTATCACATTTATATCTACTAAATTCGAGTACTCGAAACGACTTTCACTCCATTCAATATTTAAATGCGTCACCTTCATGATCAAAATTTTATAAGTTGAATGAACATAGAATACAAATTTAAGAAAGGAGGATAATAAAACTAATAATAATAATTATAATAAATATTACTAAATATTGTATTACATAAGTAAATTAAGGGAAAAGTGCATAGCTTTGAGAAAGTAACATTTTGTTGCCTATCTAAAGGCGTCATATATTATTTTGTCAATGCCTTCTGTAATATCAAAATAGTTCTAGCACGGTTCAGTCAATGGAGACCCTGTTGATGATTTGAGGAAAGCCTACTTACATACCTGGGGTAGAGTTTGACCATTCCCAAAAAAAAAATCATTTAATTATTCCTGAAATAGTTGTTGTACTTCCTATTGCCCCTATTAATGGTCATGGATTGTAAGTACCTAAATTAATGGAATATCTAGAATATGTAAACATTTATTAATATCACAAAATAAAAATAAAATAGTTTAAGAGTTTTTTTTATTAGTTATTAATTAACTTCTTTAGAGAAAAGAAGAATTCTGATGAAATAAATTATTTCACAAAAATAATCTTAAAATTGTGACATATTATTCGACTTCTGGATAGAAGAAGCATTAGAATATTTGTATGAAAAGTATTATAGAAAACACATATGAGTTTTTAGTCTTATAGGATTTCTCAATTTGAGAAAAACTATATCGAAGTTTATAAATAATTTATGCTAACGAAGATGGACTTACAATTTCTATAAAATACTCATCATTTATTATTAAATACTAACTTTTCAAAGCAATCATATTTGAAATTAATTTGAGCTGCCTGCAAAAGTACAAGTAGACTTCATACATGCCTCACATACCAAAATTGTTGCGTCTAGCTCTTGCCTCAAAAGCCAATTATTTATTTTAAAAGCTTCACTAAATAGTTCTCCACCCATACTTTCCACATTGGTGAATTAATTAATGAAACATTCTTGAAATTGAGTTTGAAGCTGTGCGAATGAACTTATTTTCCTCTTTTGGGGGTAACATTTACAAAAATCCCGCCCAGACACTTGGTTGCATTGTAAAATGCTTCCATGCAACTCAATTGGACAGCTCATTGATTTCTAATCCGTCGGTTATCACAAAGAGATAAATATATAAGGAGAAGTGAAATAGATATTATCTCTTTTTGGATTATTTCCCAGATCAAGCACCGATTAATTTGGGCTTCAAAAGAGCCGCCTGCAAGACAAATCCAATGTCTTTTGTTCAATTCGAGGAGTGGGAGATGGACGAGATTGTTAATTTATGATTGAAATGTGGAATTACCTTATTTAAGCTGTAATGTTAGAACATGCTTCGCATTTGCAATGTGCATTTAATTAATTAATTTTTATTTTTACGATCAAATTACAACATGTGCTTTAGTTTTAGTTTTAGTTTCAGTTTATATTTTTATTTTTTTCTCTCTTTAAGCTCATTTCTCGTCTCGCAACTCAAGCAACGCACCGCACACACCACACATAATTAATTACCTGTGTATTGACAGCCGGTCAGTAGCTACAACAACAACCAACACCATAACAACAACAACAACAACAACAACAGCCGCCATAACAAACAACAACCGCAACAACAACAAGCAAAGCAGCATGAAATCAACGGTGCAACATCGTTGAATAAGTTGCCACCGAACATAATAAAGAGCAGCAATGGATGATGGTGGGTCAGTTGTGGTTGAGGTTGTGATTGTGATTGTGGTTGTGGTTGTGGTTGGCTAACGAGTGTGGTTCAAACAAGTGCGCATTTAAGTGGCTAACAGAGTTAACAACGAGAGAGGGAGGGGAGGGTGTAGAGTGGAGATTGGCGATTTGCCGCCAGACGATCCTCAAGTGAGATAGTATTCAATTTATGTATCATTTTCGTGCATTTATGTATAATTTATGATTTGTGCTTCAACGCCTGTCCACACAACACAACAAGAAATTAGCCTCCCCTCGGTGCACCTGCTCGATCCAACTCCACTTCCTCACCTCGCTGCTGCTACGCATCGTCTAACTGTCCGTCCGTCTAGTTGGCATTACACAAAAGTCACATTTGGCAAAAACAATTTTCCTAATAATTGAAACAAGTTTCGTCGTTTCGTTTTTGCCTCCAACTGCACGCAAAACAACTTTATCAATTGGCCAAAAGCGTTTGCTTAAGATCTTCGTCCTGTCTTCCGATTTTCCACTTCATTTGCATATCTCAAACTGTAAACAAGGAATGAAAGTCCTTTTTCCTGCGACACAACAAAGATCAAATGCTCTGGAACCATTTTTTACATTTACAAATTCAGATTATAAAGAGTATGCTACATTTTCTGTTTGACAATAAAACCTACGTAATTATAAACTATTTAATTTGATTTATGTAATTTTTTTATTAAGCACATATTTCAATTTGACGACAGGTTTGTTTTAACATCTATCTTAAGAAACGAACTGATTTTAGCTGATTTTTCCCATGCCACTATGGGAAAGCCCGAAGTTTTGGCATAAACTCTAAATTTAAAGGTAGGCACTTGAAATTTGTCATGAACTTTAGTTATACTAATTTAGAAATTTTGGATTTTGACCACACCTTCACCTTCCCCTCCGCATCCGACTAAGATATTTATTCAAAATATAAAATAATAATAAATAGTTGGGCTAAAGGAGAATTCATATTTTTGTTTGTTTTTTCATTGGGCCTTGTTTGCGATTCCCCTTCCCCCTTGACTGAGTGAAAAAGTTTGATTTTTTTATAAACCTAAACAGAAAGCAAGTGATTTTATTTTTGCATAATGGCTAATTAGACTAAAGTCAAATTTACCATTTCTACTTTGTCTACTTTTAGTGTTGAATTGCACTTAAAGTCATAAATGTACAAAATAATATAATAGCCAATAAAAAAACACTCTCGGTTAGAGTATTAAAATGCAATTAATTCATGTTTAACGAGGGCTGAATGGTCTCTCGGTCTTTGGGTATCAGTTTTGGCCTCAGTTTTAGTTTCGGTTGCAATTTCAGTTTTGGCTTCGCTTTGTGTTGATGGACGGTTATGTTTGGTTTCGTTGCGGCTAATTATCTGCTTATAACTGTAAATGGCGGCATATACATGTTCCGCATCCATTTGCTCTAAACTGGAACCCGAACCTGTTGCACAGCCTTTTCTTTTCTCCTCTCCTCTCCTCTCTCCTCGCTCCTCTACAGCTGCTTCTGTCCATTCTTCATCTTTCTCTTTTTGGGTTCCAATTGCGATTCCCGCTTCAAGTTCAATGTCATTGGCCGTGACATGCATGGCATGTGTGGTATTTGTATTTATTTGTTGTGTCTTTAGTTTAGTTTAGTTATGTTTTTTTTTTTCGTATTAGCTTTGATTTATTTGTTTGTTCGTTAGTTTAGTTGTTATTTGGCTATTGCTACTCTGCCACATTGGCAACATTGTTGTCTTGTCTTGTCTTGCCGCGTTTGTTTGTAGATTTCCTGATTCGATCCAAATGCTAATGAACGTCTTGTGGACTAGAGTACAAAAAAAGTGTAATCATTTGTGGCTAGCTGGCTAACAACATTTGGTCAACAGCAGCAATTGCCTCAGACAGTCATACGAGTAGACATAATTTGTGGCAATCTCTCTCTGCTCTGCTCTGCTCTGATCTCTATGTTGTGTCAGCCCAAACTTGTCGTCAATCGATGAGGTGAGGTGGAAATTGAAATTGCATTAATCCGCCGCCTCAATTTGCACCACCTGCACCACCGCCGACAACACAAACAACAACAACTCATGCCTCCGAAACTACCTTCATCACCAACTGAGTCCATATGTCTCTAAATAAGTAGCTAAGCACAACAACTCAATTATCTAAATCACTCGCTCAGTGTATACACATGACAATCTTATATATACACACACACACACTCACACACTCACACACTCACACACACACACTCGCTGTTGGGACGGTTAATGATAGACCGATCCGATAAGCATTTGCAAATCTTTCACACACGAGCCAAAGTCATTCCAAAGACATTCGTGTTATTTCTGTTTTTTGCTTATATACCCTGTATGTGTCTGTGTAGAAACTGTTTACCAATATACCCTACACTTATCTTATCTAAATAGAGCTAGTCCACTTAATACTTTTAAACTCATTCAAGCTTATTAGGTATTTGAAAGTCGTTCACTTTGAATACTGTAAACACTAAAAAATATTATCCAACTATGTTGAAAATTGCATACGAATTACCTGGAAATTTTTGAAATGTGTTTTTGATCATAAAACTCTAGAAATTACGACTGGATATCTCCAAGTTGAACTTTTAATTTCATTTGATTAAATGAGCTAATCAGACAATTTAAAGTTTAGCATTAAAATATGTCTATCTGGATAATGCAGGCCGAATTTACAATTCACAGAATGATTTGGTAAAAAATTGTCCAACAAAACAAAGCCTAATTACACAAGACTATTGCTATTATTCTTTGGCTATTTAAGAATATAATAAAATCAAAATTATATTGTAGATAGTAAAATAAAAAAAATTGATGAAATTTATGTCATTATATATTTTTGAATCTATCCCTTTTTTAAGAACGGTGTCTCTATTTAGGTATATGTAAGTTCAGCCATATTTAGTCACAACTTGAAAGAAATTCCAGTAACACATGAAGATATTTTTCGCTTAGATTGTTTATCTTAATTCTAAAACCACCATGGTGGAGGTGGACGTATGTGATCGTTAACATCGATATAATCGCGAGAGATCCCTCCCAGGGGCTTGGTTAACTCAACCGATCCCGAGTCGGATTCCTGGACCTCCTCGGCCATCTCGACGGCATCGACTGGTTCCACAGCCGCTGTCCAGACCAATGGGGCAGCTAGGGCCAAGATGAAGAGTAGACTGAATAGAATATGCCACTTCATGGTGATGTAAAATGATGCTATGTTCTCCATTCAACAGATCCACCTGCTTTTATATGATGCCCAACAGACTTTACTCAATCTACTAACACTCATTCCCATCTATTCCATTTCATTCTATTCTATTCTTATTTTATTTTATTTTTTTTTTTTTTGCAAACCTAATTGTTTGCGTACTTTTGGGTTATCAGAGACAAGTGTTTATCTCAAAAGTAGGTTATCTTAATGGGGTTATTAAACTGCTGCGATCTGGTAATAAGCGCTCTTCTACAGATTTTCTGGATAATTACTCCCTCTCTCTCTTTCTCTTCATTTGCTATTGAGAGAAATCTGAAACTATAGATGAGATAAATGCTCCCTGTGCTGACTTAAATATTAATGACTGACTAAGACTTAAACATTTTTCTTTTCAGTCTATAACTTTAAATTTATATTGATTTAATTATTAATTTTTAGCTTAAGCTTCAGTTTAATAGTCCATATTTAATTTACTTTTTGCAATCTGCATTTAGTTGTGCTATTACAAATAAATGAAATAAATTTCTGAATGAGGAAGAATCTTAACCTTGAAGAGAGATTTTAAAATATAATTTTACTATGCGAAATTACTTAAAAAACAAATATTTGATACTTGTAGGCTATACACTCTTCCATGACCTTGGGCAATCTCTATCTTTGTATATTTTTCCATTCGTATATTTAATATTATCTCTCTCCCTTTGTCTTCCTATCTTTTTTTTACTCTCTATATTTTTCTTTCCTTGGTTCTGTTTTTTTTTTAACTCTTTTTCTTTCACCCTCCCACGCCCCCAAATATCCAATTAATACTTTATCATTATTCTGAGCTAACTATAAAATATTATAGTAAAGTTGTGAAATAAGGAATTATAAAGGAATTATTATAAGCCGTAAGGTAAGCAAATTCCATTAAAGTTTATAAGAAAAACTTACTGGGAAAACAGGACTCTGTTATTTTTTTTTTTTTTAACATTTTGGACAAGTCTTCGACAAATGTAAACATCATAAGTAAAGCAGATAAAAATCCAGCTTATCTATCGACTGGGAGCTGGACAGAAGCTGTTTGCTATGAAATCTCTGACAAATGGGTGATCGCTAATAGGAGATTTGGAATAAAAATCATAAAAGAAAAAGACAAAACAAATCGAAATGTGAAATGAGAAATGTAATTGAAATTGAAAATTTTGCCCAGTTGGCTGGTGCAGATGTGCGTGCGAATTGCAGTTGCTAACTTTTGTTTTCTTTATTTATAGACATAGACATAGACATAGACATATATATTATAGTATTATTTTGTTTTCCTGGTGAAAAGTTGTCGTTGTTGATTTGTTGTGTTGTTACTCTCGTCTTGTTGTGGCTAAGATAAATGCGTAAAGTCAACATGACTTATCAGCCAGTTGTCCAACATGTCCAGTTTTGGCACTTTTCAGCTCAATTAGTTTTCAATTAAAAACTATTTAGATGCCCGAGTTGTCTACCAATTTTCCTGCATCTTTCACGCCATTTGGAAATTCTTGGAATTGCGCAAAGTGTTCCAACTTATCCCCGATTCGTCTGAAACCCGGAAATGATTCATAATAATCAAAGAGATAATTTGTAAAATACCTGTAAAATTATACAGTGTGCACACACTAAAGTGAATTAAGCTATAAAATGATAAGTCGTTAAATGAATGCGGGACATGTATATTTTATTATCCTATAATTTATTTGAAACAAGTTTGCAATGAATAATAATGTGCAATGAATAATGAACTAATTTCAAAAATGATAAATTTAATATTTACATATTATGGTATAACTGTCGTATTTAATTATAGCCCAGTAAAAGGGAATAATTTTTATTTTATTTCATAAGCTAGAAATTAAAAAGTACTACGCAGTTGACCTGAGAATGATAGCATTATATCATAGACTCAAATTCCGGACTCTTTTTACGATCTGATCAATTTCTGCAACTCCAACGAGATTTCACTGTAGTTTTCACTATCTATCTCGCTGTGAAGATCTATACATATAAGATAACTGGCCCCATGTGGGTATATTTCAGTGTGTTTGCCAACGCGTCGGCTTGTTGTAGTGCTTTCAGCACTTAATTGGTAATCACAAGAGGTTGAATTATTAGTTGGACACCCTGCTGGCAATGTGAAGGACTTCTCAAGTTGGAAACGCCCAAATACTTGCCGTCTAATTATGCATAAAAACTGTGCTTGTGCCTTCTGAAATTGAAATTGAAATTAAAATGGAAAATGTAATTGTACACGTTATTTGTAATTGTAACCCATTGATTCGGCCTACTACTCGTCGTAACATAGCATACAGAAAAACCTACAAAAATTAACGCCAGGGCAATAGTTAATTAATCAGTCGGTATTTGAACCAAAGTTGAGCTAAGTTGAACTAACAGACATCACAGCTCGTTTGGCGAATACTTGTCGAGTTGTTGTGCTACGATTCTTGTTTATACAACTGGCTAAAAGCTGGCGGCAACATAATAAACTATGTTAAATGAAGTTCTGGCGGGGCCCAGAGACCATGTTGATGTCGATGTGGATGTTGATGTCGATGTCGATGTCGACCTTGTCACCGTTATGCTCTGCTTCACCTACAGTTTTGACAACAGACATCGAAATCATTGCAGGCAATCACAAACTGTAAATTCATTTAGCAATTGTAAATCGCAATTGCATATCCAACGAATATCAAACATCTAACACCAAAATCTAAATTTAGCTAAAAGCAAATACAATTTCTCACAGCCAAGTGATTGAAAATATTATGCTAATCAACCAAAGTACGAAATATCTTCAATTGCTTTTTATGGTGGGTATCAGGTGTTTTTTTAGAGCTGGATCTATAAAATTTAAGCTTTTATGCTTCAAGATGAAAAGTTGTGTTCAATCAACATTCGAAATACTGGAATCTATCGAGTTTCTCTCAAATATTTTGTAGAGATATGTTGGAAAAATCGATCATAACTTGAGTTTTAAAGACAGCAACTCATTTGACTCGACTAAATTCCCTAACAGGGTGTACTTTAGTTGGTCACATAGCATAAATAAACGTTGCACTGATTACGTATACGCCCCATACGGCATCAAGGCTAACAATGAATATGTACAATATTTTGGCGATGCAAACTAATTCGAATTGTGCTTGTGAATTTGCCATTTTGTAGACGGATGTTGCTGCGTAATGCTCCACGAAAAGCACATGCCCCACGCCCCACGCCCCACATGCCCCCGCGAAGCCCTGAAAGCGACAAAGAAACACACAGCAAATTGACCAACAAAGAGCAAACAAAGTGCCGAAGTGACCCGCCTGCCCTCCAGATGGCATTGGGTGCTATTGCTGGCCACAGTTCGATCAATCAATCAACATAAAAACTGTAAAACATTTCACTTTGCAACCGCCAAAAATAGTAACTACATTAAGGTGTAGTGAAGGATGCTAGACTAAGAGATATCCTGTACGAAAATCAGTAAGCGAGAGGTGGAAACGTATTTTTCCCATCTGATACTTCAACTTTAAAAGAGTCTTAGATAAAATTTGTTATCTCAAGAGGAGTTAGCAATCTTGTCTCTATAAGACACAAATGAGTAGGTTTAAGTATCATTATTCGTCCTTTCTGCTATCTTTACATTTTATCTAGATCACTTTAAATGCCAAAATTGTCAATATTGAATATGGATATTCCCATACACCAACTGTTACATAATCAATGTTTAGTTAGATTTACCCTTTATGTGCTAATTCTGTGTACATGGCATTAAAGCTTCAAGTCAAAAGCTAATTTGTTTGCAAAAACCACGCTTTATTTGGCAAGCTTACAAAAGCTGTCTGCTACGCGACACAGCGCAACGCGGTTTGTGTCCCGACTAAGCCCGACTCCTGAGCTTCACTCAAGACAACAACTTAAGCATAAGGGAAAAAAAAAGTATTTAATACTTGAAAGTCGCAGTTCAATTTGAAAATTGATTAAACAATATTCAGAGGCAGTTTTTCGTAGATTATGCAGCTAAAACCACCAGGTGGGTGGTTCAGGTGTGTGGTCTCTCACATCGACATAGGCGGGATTAATGTCCTCAGCCTGGGACCAGGGATAGGTGTTCTGCCGCGCCTCCACCGGATCCAGCAGCTCCTCCTCCACCTCCTCCCTCCCCACTTGTTTTTCCTGAAGCGCTCGAGCATTGAGAATTTTACTGTTGGGCCTCCATTTCAGCCGTTTGCTGTTGATGCGCTGCGGGGAAACTTCAGTGTCTGCGGGAATCGGGGACATTGGGCGTCGACGTTGCAACTCGGCCTCATTTATCGCCTGCAACGCGGCTGCCCACAGTCGCTTTATATCCCGGCTATCCAGATCTGCGGCGGGGGGCGGCGGGGAGGAGGAGCTGTGACTGTTGTCGCTGTTGGTGGTTTGACTGGCGGCGGTGCTGGTACAACTGATGCTGACTGCAACCAGCACCACAATAATCCGCGGCAAATGCATGTTGCAACTGTTCGAAGCCATTGATAACTTACTTCTGCTTGCCTCTCGACGTCTGTGTTTCGCTTTTATAGGCTAAAATTGTGGCTTAGACTCGGCTGGGCTGAGAGAAGGGATGGAGAGGGGAGGGGTGGAAATAAACAGATAAATAAATAAATAAATAAAGTGGTGTCGCGTATTGCATTAGGCCAATTGGGGGCAATGCTAGACAAGTCTTGACATCATTCGATTCTGTTTGAACTGCACGAATTGCGACTGCTCCCACCTCCCACAACCCCTACTTCCCTCTCTCTCTCTCTCCCTCTCTCGCTCTATCCCTCTAATAAATATTGTTATTATACTCACCGAATATGTGACTAGTTCTTACGTTACGTAACTACGACCGTGTGCTACAATTATTTTGAGCGCCTTACGTCATTTGTTTGCTTATCGAATATGTTTATCGAATACTTGGAGTGTACAAAAAAAAAAGAGCTTGTTCCTTTGTTTTCTAAAGGTCAAGATCAATGTGACGAGTTAACCATTCTGATGTCGTTAAACAGAGTGAATACGTAATGGAAGTTATTGACATTGATAACTTTATCAAAACTTACTGATGCTAGTTATTCGCAGAGTAAAGTTCAATTAATTAATACTTGATTACTTTAATTAATTGTTATTTAAGACTTAATTTCGATATCTTAGTGTAACATTCCGCTTGAAAATCTCTGTAATTTTGGAAAAGTTACGAAATATCGAAGTTGATCGCACCTTTTGTCTAGTTATGATATTAAGAATTACTAGTTATGATATTAAGAATAACCTTGATTACCATGATTTTCAGACTGATACATATTATTGCACATTTCGAAGTTACACTTTTAATAGGGCTCACGGCACATTTGCCCCACTGTGCGAACTGAGGAAATAATGGGAACTCAGTCGCGACAATTAATGAGCCACCAGATGCTGACGTTGCCTTTTATTTCGACTGCTGGCTGGGTCACAATGGAAAAGCGTCAGTTTGCCAGTCTATTGCCCCACTTCGTCCGCCCTCCCTTTGCCAATGCCCTTTCCACAGTTGGGTGGGATGTTTTTGGCCAGCACGTGCTGCACGTTATAGCGGTACATTTGCTCACTAACTCAACTCGAAATAAATTTAGCTCGAGTCATGCGCAAAATCGCTTCGACTTTGAGTGTAAACGAATCGTGTGATGAGTTGAGTGAGTTATTCACTCCAAAAATAAGGGGAAATTCATTTGTTGTTGTTTGGGAATTTCTCGTGTTTATGATTTGCAAATTGCCGGTGATTTTGATTTTGGCCTGGCCATTGCCCTAGTTCAAGTCAACTCTTGGCCATTTACGTTACGTTGCGAGTTCTCGCACCCAAAGGGCCAATGAATTGTGGGGCACGTGTTGATTTCCATTTCAGCTGGGACAGATTCTGCCAAATGGACCTGCCAACTTGTCGCCCACATGACAAATGAGCTGCCAACTTAGCCAGACAATTGCTCGAAGAGTTCTAGTGCAATATCTGCTGATTATTGGGGTTGCGATCGGGTTCTAAGTGTTTGAGATTAAAACACAGATGGCTGCTGATGTTTTTGCTTCTTACTGCTAAAGCTGACTCCTACGGGCTTCCTTTCAATCAAACTTCTACTACAGCTACTTGATTAAAAGCCAAGTCCATCGACTGCCAATGTGTTTCTGTGCAAGTATTTTAAATAAGTTCTAACTACCAACCCCATTATAAGTCTTATGCCATAATCCTAATGCTCGATGCATCGATTTGAAATATATATAAATACATATTTATTGTATGAAAAGCGATTCATTTATATTGTTGCATCACAATGTCATGTTCAAAAATAAGCTTTAAAATTTGTGATTTGTTTTTATAATACTACATCTGACTGTTCTCAAAGAATCATTCCCACTGCGCGACATAATATCACAGTGTATTTGTGCTTCTTTTAGGTCCTTAAATCCGAAACATTCTTATCAATCTTCAAGCTAAGTTCTCAGTCCCCTGATTTAAATTATAACTTAAATTACCAGAGATTTTTTTAACATTCAAATTTGTATACATAAGTTCAATTTGATATTTTATAGCAAATAAGCAAATCCAATGTGAACACTGGCAGCATAAATAAAACAATAGTTCGATAAAATAAAAGTTCATAGTTTTTTTTTTTTTACTTATTTTTTTGTTTATTTAAAAACGTATAATTAAAAGTCGTTTGTTTATATTGTATCAAAAAAAAAAGATGGAAAGAGAGAGGGATTATACACTTATAACAATTAGTTGAACATTGCAAGATTTCGAGCTCTATCATCATCTCTGGCTTGCCCAAAATATATATATTGAATTTATTATATTTTTTGTAATTTTTATATCTTAACGGTCTATAAGTGGCTGCTTTTTTGCTTTTATTTTTTAGTTTTTCTTATATTTTTCCTCTTTTTCTTTTTAGTTTTTCTTGTTTTTCTTTAAGATTTATTTTCATTTTGGTGACTTTTTTCTCGCAAAGTAATCTTAAATAATATATTTCAATATTTTAATTATTGTATGTGTAAAAAGCTAATCGCGTTTTAAGAACGAAAAAAGACAAAAGAGTTTATAAAAATAATAAAAAAGGAAACAAATTACAGAAGATTGTAAAAGGTTTATCGCTGGCCGAGTGAACCGAATGGAACCACTCAAAATAGGAGTGTATCAGCACAAGAAGACAAGGAGACAAAGACAGGAAAGTAGGAAGTAAGTTACAGAGAGCAACTGAAGTTGGCTGTGGGCAAGGATTGGTTTGAGGGGGCTTCAAAGGGTTAAGGAGATGCCACTTTTCCGCATCATCCGTTGAAATTGTCGCGGAATATTATAGTATGGGGGCAGTTGCTGCTGTTAACGGGTGTACCGGTAAGCGGGTAAGCGGTTAACCGCTTCACTGGCTTACAGAATGGTGCCGGGCTTTCGCATCGCCAAACGACGACGCTGTCCGAGCAGCCCCAAACCGCGCGCCTGCTGCTTCGTGGTGGCCTCGGCGGCCTCAGTTGTCTCCTGCTCCTTGGCCGCACTGTCGCCGGACTCCTCGGAACTTGTGGCAGCGCCAGCTTCAGCCTTGGCTCCAGCCTGCTCGCCAGATCCATCTGAATGCTGTTCCTCCTCAGCGGGCGTTTCTGTAAGATGAATAAGTAGTTCATAGCGTGGTGAGAACGGGCTAAGATCGGATGATTAATTTAATAGGAGTTTAGCACCAGGCGGTTACATTTTGGGAAGGCTTAAGTCGTAGGAGTTTAGCTCTTGGGGTTCAATTTGCGGAGCTTAGCTCATGCGGGGTTAGCTTAATAAAGCTGAGTCCGAGGAGGTTTAAATCGTGGCCTACAGCTTGGGGTTTTGCTTGATGTGTTTAGCTCGAGGCTTTTTTAGCGCTGGGATATTAAACTTGGGGGTCATGTTCTGGGAGTTGTAGCTTGTGGGGCTTTATTGGAGAGCTAAGCCAGAAGATCTTAGCTCTGGTGTATTAGCTTGGAGAGTTTATTTCAGGAAGGTTTGACTCCTGGCTTTGAGCTCGGGGCTTAATCTTCGAGCTCTCCTTGTCTCAGGGGTATTAAGCTTGAGAGGCGAAGTACAGTAAGGTTTTGCTCTAGGTTTTTAGCTAGCAGTTTTGACATTAAGAAGCTTTCTTCAGAGTATTCAGCTTTTGAAGAGTTTACTTCAAGGGGCTTAACCTGAAGTGTTTAGTGCGAGCAGCTAACTAGGGAGACTAAGCGGAAGAGGCTCAGTTCTTGGGGCTTAGCTGGGAATGTTTTAAGTTGAGGGTTGTAGTTGGGAGAGGTTTATATCACTGGGCATAGATTAATACGAACAGCTGGGGTTATAAGGCTCGAAAGATGCGGCATGAAACCCTCGGTTTAGCTTCAAACTCTTGGGTATTTAGCTTGGGGATCTAGCTTCATGGATTCAGATCGAAAGTAACCCAAACGCACCTGTGGTCGATGTAGCCGCAGCGCCGCCAAGATGCAGACGTCGCTTGGCTAGCAGCGGATTGATTTTGCGCGGCGCCACCGCCGCCGACGAGGAAGCTGGTGAGGCAGCTGGAGATGGAGCTGAAGCTGAGGCTGGAGCAGCAGCGCCCGCGGCTGCCTTTGGCTTGGCCGCGTCAGTCTTGTGCAGCGCGTTGAGGCGCGGTCGGTTCTTGAGGCGATTGAGACCGGACACGGGTCCGGCGTGGTTGGCAGCGTTGCCGCCGGCAGCGGCATCGCCCTCCTCAGTCTTCTCACCGGTCTCGCCGGCCTCTGCCTCGTTGCCCTTCACATCGTTGTGATGGCTGCTGTCCGCCGCCGAGTCCTCGGCCCCCTCCTTCGGTGACTCCGTCGTGGTGCCCGCGCGTCCCAACTTGCCGCGTGGCAGCAATCGATTGCCGCCCGCGCGGTGCAGATTGAAGCGCGATGGACGCACTGGCTCGGCGGCAGCTGGAGGAGCGGCTGCCTTGGCCGCCTCATCCCCCGAGCTGCTCTCCTCGGCAGCAGCGCCACCCTCAGCAGCTGGCGCCTTGGTGGTGGTGGTGCGACTGCGACCACGCAGATTTAGGCCGGGACGATTGCGCAACGTGCTGCGGGATGTGGTGCTGGGCGCAGCATCTGAGGAACTGGCTCCATCGGCGCTCTCCTCATCGGCTCCGGCGGGCTTTTCGGTGGTGGTGGTGCTGGTACCACGGAGGTTGAAGCGGTTGCGAGCTGTAAACGGCACAGACAGCCCATTAGTATAAACGCCTCTTCAACTCCTCGAATACTTACGTCTGCCACGTGCAAAGCCAGAGTTCACGGGCTTCACCTCCTTGGCGGGCGCAATCTCTTCTTCAACAGCGGCTTCTACGGCGGGCTCTGGGCTGGCGGTGGTGCGTGCGCCAGGACGCGAGCGTCCGCCAATCGAAGGACGCGAGAAGCGATCTGTGAAGGGAAGGAAATGGAATCAATATGAGAAGTGAAGTCTTTACATCCGAATATCCGACTTACTTCGGCCTGTCTTGGTGGGTTCTGTGGGTGTCGCCTCGGTGGTGGTGCTGGTGGCGCCGCCTTCGCGCAGCTTGAAGCGATTGCGACCGGCGAGTCCGTTGAGGCCCGAACGTCTGCCGCCGAAGAGGGAAGGTGCCGCTGTCGTGGTGGTTGTGGTGGGTGCCTCAGTCGTGGTGGTGGTGGTGGTGGTAGTGGTTGTCGTTGTTGTGCTAGTCGTGGTGGATGAGAGCTCCTCCTGGACGGTGGTCAGACTGCCGTCATCGACATCGGTGCTGGCGGTGTCCGGACTGAGGGTAGTTTCATCATTGCCACCATCCGCTGCGGTGGTTTCCTCCATGTTGAGATTCTCGTTGGTCAGTATGGCATAGAGATCGAGGGCAGCCTTCTCCATCGATGGCGTTGTCTGCTCGGCCTCATCGTCCAGCTTGGCGGTGATCTCGCGCTGTTCCTCCCGCTCCTTGGCTGCCTTTTCCTTGGCCAATGCCGCCGCCTGTTCCTGTTCGACGGCAATGACGGGCTTCAGCTCCTTGTCGCTGTTGCGCGATCCCTTCAGCTGTTTCTCGTCCGTGTTGAAGGTCTCGCTGTCGACCAGCTCCAGGCTGGGACGCTTCACGCTGATCTTCTTGCGCTCCGCGGCCGTTTCCAGCGAGTCCAGCGCCGGAGTCGGTTGCACATCGATGTTCTTGCCGCGGCTGGGGAAACGTGTGTTCAGCGGAAGACGCTCCACCTCAATGTCCTCGGAGTTGTCGCTGACGGCACTTGAGGCTCGGCCCTTGGCCTTGCCACTCTGCAGGCTGTTCTCGCTGGGCGTTGCCGGAGTGCTGCGATCGATGTTCGAGTATCTGGTCTTGCCGCGAGTGTCGGGTGTCAGATCGGCGGGTGCCTCGACGGCAGCTGGGGCAGCAATCGCCGGCTTCGCCTTGCTGTCTGCATCGTCCTCATCCTCGTAGTAGTAGACGTACTCGTACTCATAGTCCTGGCCGTTGGGTCCCTTCTTGATCTCAATGCGCGACTTCTTGTTGTTCTCACTGCCAGCGCCGTCCAGGGCAAAGTTCTGATTGACAAAATCATCGTGTGGATCTACCAACATATCGTCGTCCAAGTTGTCAATCTTCTTGGCCGCCGTCGGCTGTGTAGTCAACTGCAGTGCCGGTGGCTCAGTGACGACGGCTCCTTTCAGCGCCATCTCGGCCAGGGCAGCCTCCTCGATCTCTCGGCGGACTTCGGCCAGTTCCTCCTCCTCGATGGCGCGCTTGGCCTCGATGCTCTTCATCACGTCCTCGTTGATCAGCGCACTGAGCACGGGATTCAGCTCGGGACGCTCCTTGGTGGCCAGCAAATTCATGGAGTAGTCAGCCGTATCTGCGGATCGAATGCTGATCTTGTGCGCCGTATGGAAGCCCTCATCGCTCAGCAGACTCGCCTCTGGCACCTTGTGCGCTGTCTCAAACTCACTCTTCACCTGAGGATCGGCCAGTTGCTTCTCCGTCTGCACCGTCAACTCCTCGCTGGCTACCATTACGGCCAGGCAGCCAAGTAGACAACTGTAAGGAGAGGAAGACATTATTTAATTTATGCTCACTACTGATCTTAAAGAAGATTCTGCTGCTTTGAGTTCTCTTTCAAAATAGAAAGTCTCTTCCAATTGATCGGCAATGGTCATCGAAAGGTTTGACTAGATTCTACGTAAGACGAAAATCCACAGTGATCTTGGAGAATTCTGCTTCCTTAAATTACAGATAAGGAGATAAGGACTAATGTGATGCCTAAAAGCTGAAACTCCTACGCAGCTTTTCTTTCACTGTCTATAAGTCTGTGATCATGACCTAGTCTTCAATTTGGATCTCAAAACATAACATTGACTGAGTATAATTAATTCATTTGTTCAAATTACGCCCGAAATATATTTCGTCTGGCTTTCCGTCTGATTCAGAGTTGGGGATCGATGATTGATTTGGCTAAGAGCAAGATCATCGCGTGATCTTTTAATGATCAATCATGTTTGGCCGCAGTAACGGAGTGAAATAAACCTTTCACAATTTCATTAACTTCCAATAGAGGTGTCTCTGCCCCTCTCCTTGTTGGCACCTCTCTCTTTATGCAGATGAAATGATTGCGCATGCGATCGTCGTGTCGTGCAATTGCAGCAATAGTTCATTGGGCTTTGCGAATCCGCATTGCGATGCAGCCGAGAGTAAAAGATAGACAGACAGACAGACAGACAGACAGAGAGACAGACAGACAGACAGAGAAACAGTCAGACAGACAGACAGACAGATGCGAGAGAGCGAGAGGGAGGGAAAGTGATACCAACGATGCTCAAGGCAAACCACAAAATGAAAAAATAAAAAATAAAAATAAAAATAAATTAAATTAAATATTGACCACGGGCCGTCGCGACGGCCAATCTTGGCTCGATCGGGAAACTTGAGACAGGAATATACGTTAGCGTATTGAATATTGTGCGAACCGGTTTCGAACAAAAGGTGTTAACCCATTTCGATTTCAATTTCAATTTCGATTTCGTTGGCCATTTCAACAGAGCTCCAGCTGAGCTCCACGGACTATTAAACCCGCCAGACGAGACGAAACTCCAGACCCGGCAACACCAGTGTTCGATATTTTAAGGCTAGACGCGGGTCGGGTCGACTCTGCATCCCCTCTCGCCATCTACCCCTCTGCTCCTCTCTCTCTTATTGCACATATGTTGGCGCTCTTGACGATAACTTTTAACATTTTGAATTATGTGCAGTTGGCGTCGTCGTTTGAAGCCGTTTGCCTGTTTTTTTTTCTGAATGTTTCTCTTTTCTGTATTTAGTGTGTTGTTGTTTCAGTCGAACAAGTTTCGACAACAGCTCGTTGTAAAGGTAGACAACTTCAACTTATTTTAATTGCAACAGCAACACTAACACAACACTAACAACAACACTTACAACTACTGGCAGCCCAAATAAATAGTAGCCCAAGAAACAATGGCCCCAAGAAAAGTTATAATTATGTCTACACATCGTGCAAATTGCCAGCAGAGGAGCAATTCCTTTTCATTTTTTTCTTATACCCTGTAACAATTTTGGAAATCAAAATGTGACTGAGATAGACTTGCAGTTCAGTATTCAATGGTTAGAAAGTCAATTGTGCTCTAATACTACAAATCAACAACAAGCTTAATCAATTCCAGATTTCTAGTATATATGAATAACATAAGATCCTTTTTTTTAATCTTTTGTATATTCAAATTGAAAAGGTGTGTAAATATAGAAGAACAAATTCTTTGAAGTATATTACATCCGTATATTTCATAAATTATTTTAAATCAACTTCATATTCGGAATATTTATATATATGTAATAAAACTTTTGAATTTTAATAAAAAACATTTTAAGTATTAATTTATATTAATTTAACTTATTTTTAGGTTAAATAGTATTAAGTGAATAAGTAAATAAGAAATGAGTGTAAATTTAACCTATATAAGCATTAAAATATGTATTTTTTTATAATTTCAGGTCAGTCTGCAGGGTATTTACTAGTCGACTACACAACTCAAATGCCTTGCATTAGGTCTTGCAGTTTTGTCTGTGGCAAAGGTAGGTAAGGTAAGAGGAAGCACGAGAGCTGCGGTTAAAGTCAGCTGTCCGACTTCTTAGCCATGTTATGCATGAGGTGACAATGCGCACAGTGTCTCGACACCGTCCACCTACAACAACTACAAAAGATTAACCATCAAATAGTGTGCAACATTGGCTATGGCACAGTGGGCTGCATATGTCATAAATGGTACCAAAATCAATTAATACGCCCACATAGCCGAATAGTGTAGATATTCATTTGTATCTTTATTTATTATTGTGCAGTTGACAGGAAGTTAATTTTGGCTGGATGATTAATTGACGTAGATAATTTTATGATATTTTAAGACTACGATCGTAATTGATGTTTCTCAAATTACAAACTACTTTTTACTGAAAAGCCTTTCTTGGCATCTATAGAAAATATATTGTAGTTGGTAGGCTGAACAATAATTATATATTGAATGCTTTTCATGTTTATTAATATACATCTGAAATTAGTTTAAATTAGGTGTTTGATAACTATCAAGACTATATTTTGACATGATATGTATAGAAATGAGTGTCAAATTTGAAAGTATATCTTAGATAAAATGTATATATACTACATGTTGGATCATTTGATAATTTTTCATCTCATCTCTCCACAAAATCCGTTTTTTATACAGAAGCTTCATTACAGAAATAGTTTTATGGTAAAAGAGTTTACTATAAACAAGCTTAAATATATTGTATGATGTGGATTGGTAGTGTAACCATTTTATTATATATTATGTATTCTTCACATATAATCGTCAATTTTGAATTGATCTAGTGTCAACATAATAATTACATAATGTCTACCTTTCTAAGTATTCTATTAAAATGTCGTTGCTTTGAGCTTTTAGCCACACCCCTCACTCACTGTCATTACATGGAATTGTTATTCTCGACACACATACTTTTACTTCCTCTTTGTTATATTGTTTCTTCTCTCATTTGCTTTTTACATTCTATTTTCAAGGAATATGTATACGAATTTGAGGGCGTGTTTAATTGAATGCGCACCACGGTGACAATGTCAGAGAGCAGAGTTAACAAGTGCTGTGAATGTGAATGACTGATTAACTGCTAACAGTTAGCATTGTGATTGTGTGAGTCTATGTCTGTGTGTGTCTGTGTGTGTGTGTGTGTGTGTGTGTAAGTAACGGGGCAACACATTGAGAGAGTCAACTAAGTATTACAAGTACTTTGAGCATGTAACGTTAGGCCAGGCGAATGTGAGATTGACTGAATGAATGAGTGAATGAATGAGTGAATGAACGAATGAATAAATGACTCAATTTCCAGTGCTACAGCGGTCTGTTGTTGTATCCATGGCCCTCCCATTGTCTTGTCGCTTTGGGGCTGATCACATTGGAAAGGCCACTTGGCAACTGGGCGACGCTTTTCTTAGCTCACTGTACATAGGTATATGTAGTGGGAGTGTGTGTGTGTGTGTGTGTCAGTCTTTGGGTGTGGCATGCAATGCAATTTGTATTTTCATTTGGCAATTCATTTGTTAGCCAAATATATTTAAAAAATATAAAAAAGCCACAAAAATTGGCAGTCGCGCATGCGTTTTGACGGTTTTTGGCCATTAGATGCGGCGCCGTTGAGTGTATATGTGTGTGTGTGTGTGTGTGTGTGTGTGTGTGTGTCTTAGGTGTGTGTTTATAAGCGCCGCTGGAGGCCATTGACGTGGCTGAGAGCAGTGAAGCAGCAACAGACAACAGACAACAGGCAACAATGTTGCTCAAATGTAAAATACGTTTTTTTTTAAGTTTTTTCTATTAGTATTATCATTTTATTTTTTTTTGCATTGTTATTGGATGCGTCGCCGTTTTGTTGCAAAAAGGTTTTTGACTTCGGCATTAGCGTATTTTAGTTTTTGTTTTGACCTTTCTGACACGCAGCGGCAACAAGAGAAACCAAAGAAAAAAAACCAACTAACTAAAGTCAAAACCGAAGCGAAGCGAAGACAAAAAAAAGGTCCAAGTCCAATTAGCTGCTTTGGGAATTTGTGGCCTTTGCATTTGGCCTTTTGCATAAGCGTTAAGAAAAAAAAAATCGCCACGACTGTCCTCAGCTTACAGAGTCATATAAATAAATTGATTGACTGATTGACTGTCCGTTTGTCAATCTGTCTGTCTGTGTCTTGACCGTTTAATGGCCACAGCCAAACTTGTTGACCAAGGCCAATAATCTGCATGCCAAACTCATGAGCTGTTTTCACTGCCTCCGCCCCTCTTAACCCCTTATTGCCCCTCTCGTCTAGTCTCCATCCCTGATCTGCCCTTCACTCACAATTGCCATAAAATGCTGCTGCTGCAGCTTCTTGCACTTTTATGCTTTTCAGCTTACAAAGTAAGCTAACAGACAGGCTAAATGGCCAGAAGCGCAGTAAGTTGAGTTGAGTTGTGTTGTGTTGAGGGGGGTGAAGTTATAGCCAAGTTGTAGTTTAAGGGTAACAGTTACTGCCAAGCGAGTCAGCTGCATTCTTGGCCCAGGTCTGGGAATATTGGCCTAACCAACCTTCTTTCAGGTGTGTGTGTACGTTTATGGATAATCGCTGACCACAGCCAGTTAAGTTCATTTCAGTTCAGTTCGGTTCAGTTCGGAACAGCAACAGCAACAGCAGCATCTTCTCACAGTGTGTGGCTAATGTCAGAGGTGCAATGGTGTGGTGCAACCTGTGGCTAACTGGAAACTGGCATCCAGCATCCAGTTAACCGTCAAATTGGCCAATTGGCCAAACGTATACGTGGCGTATACGCAATGTGCTCGAGGGAGTTGTTGTGTCTGTTGATGCTGCGTGAGAGGATAAACGTCAAGCGATGGCGAAGTGATAAGCGATACTTAAGCTACACTGAAGAAAATTATTGGTAATTTGTATTCAACAATTGAATAAATATTATATCAAAACCATATCACAAATCTAAGATATTCACAAATGTAATGAAAATATAATATTTCAGCAAATGAATCAATATAAATCATAGTACTGTATCAGAGAAAAAATTACACGAATTGAAATATATTATGATAGTGATAATACCCTCAGATTTACTTTAATTGATTTTAAGTTTTAAACTTTTCCGTTTATTATCAGATATTGATTGTTATTCCTATATAAATATAAACTCTCTAAGCCTCATTCTTTCTGTGTACGAATTTCGCTCTTAAATTTAGTTAATTATAGTTCTTGCTTTTGTTCTTCTTCTTATTGCATTGTGAATTTTGGCCAAGTTTTTCAGCGTTAAGCTGAAAAATGATCTTAAGATCCAAACTTTTTAATTGAACTCGCCCACGACCCTCCTTTAATTAAAGTTTTTTATGGATTTTGATTTCGAATTTTTTTAGTATGTTTCCGGTATGTTTTTAATACTTACATTTTGAGCAGCATTGTTGCTTTTTTTTGTTGTAGCTCCTACAGCAGATGTTGTTGTCGTTGTCGTTGCTGTTGTTGTTCTTGTTATTAATTTTGCACTTTTGAATGTCAAATGTTCAACTATTAAAAAAAAACAGTAAAAAAATATAAACAAAACGGGAAAAAAATGTGGAAGAAAAATGGGCTTAATTTGTTAAATATTTATTTAATTAAGCTAAGATTTGTATAATTCGTCGACGCGATTTGCTTCATTTGATTTGATTTGAATTGATTATTTATTTGATTTGATTTTGTTTTTCTTTTGTTGCTTTTGGCTGTTTGTTTACTTGTTGTAGTGGTTGTTTTGCTCTTCTTATTGTTGTAGTTGTAGTTGTAGTTGCTACAGTTGCTGTTGTTATCGCTGTGGTTGTTGTTGTTATTCACATTGTTGCACTTTCACTTTTCACTTTTAGTTTTCGACACAAAAATCAATTACAAATCTGTCTCAAAAAATCAACTTAAAAATTCCACTCCAGCCTCAAAAACAACATTTGCATGTCGGTGTGTTTGCCTCTGTGTCTGTGTGTGTGTTGCAAATTTTTAAAATTAATTTAAAAAAAAAAACAAAATTTTAAATATTATTATATTTTTGGAATATTTGTTTGATTAAGTTAAAGTTTTAATTTTAGTTTTTTGAAATTTTTAAAGTTTGTTTTCAGAGTTTTTTGTTTGTTCACGTTGCATGCAATGAAGTTGCGGCACTTGTAGCGGCTGCCTTTATATGGCCAACATACACACACACACACACACACACACACACACATACATACACCTATACACTTCTTATACCATGAAATCGTCGCCGCCTGCGTCTTCGTCTTGAATTTCGCTTGAATTTTTTTATTTATTTTTTTATTTTTTTTATATATTTCTTTATATATTTTTTATTTTTTTGGTTGGTTTTTGGGTTCGGTCTGTGAATATATATATATATATATTATTTTGATCTTGGCGCAGCTTTCGGAGCAATCACTTTCGATTTCGCTGCCAGCTGAACGTGAAATGGCAAAATGATGAACGCAACAACCATCGAAAACCGTTGCTACCAAAAGCGTCGCAGTCGCTGCTGGCGTCGCTGCCGCTGTCGCAGTCGCAGTCGCAGTCGGCGAGCGGCAACATAAGATCAGCAACAGACAGAGAGAGAGAGATAGAGAGATAGGTAGCTTAAGACGGCGCTCAGTCGTTCGGTGTTTGCCTCGAGATTGGCAGGAGCTTGGCTTTTGGTTATGGCCATGTTAACACTAAATCATTCACACCTGCTGCTGCTGCTCTGGTTGCTCTTGTTGTTGTTGTTGTTGTTGTGATTGCTCTTGTTGTTGTTGTTGTTGCTGTTATACTTTTTGAAACGCAGTCATTTTTCAATGACGCTAAGTTAGACTAGGAAGTTCAGTTGAGTCGTTGTTGTCGTTGTTGTTGTTGCTCTGATTATTTCTCTAGTTGTTGTTGTTGTTGTTGCTGTTGTTGTTGTTGTTGTGTGGGGCAAAAGCCAACGACATTCACTTGAATTTCGGCGGATTCTCTGCTCTTCTCCGCTGCAAGCTCTGCTCTGATCTCTGCACACGCCATCTCTCTCTGTCCCACTCTCTCTCTATCCCTCCCCCCCTCTCTCTCTCTCTGTGTCTCTGTCTCTCTCTTTCTTTGGTATTTCATAAGCTTAAACTGGTATCTCTGCTGCTGCTGCTGCTGCTGCTGTTGGCCTCAAGGCCGTTTGTCGTCATCATTATTATCGTGTTCATCATGACGATCATTATCATTATCGTCACTGGCATCGTTGATTAACCGCATTACACATACGACGCGTTGGCCGCAGAGCAGCTTGCTTTGACTGCAATTAACAGGGCAGCCGAGCAGTTTTTTTTTTTTTTATTTTACCGAAACCGAAACCGAAGCTGCAACCGAAGTTGAAGCTGCTGCTGAAGCCGAAGCCGAAGCTGAATCCGGGCAACAATCAACGCAGATCGCAGATCATCGTCATGTAAATTATGCCAAAGATTTTGTCTCCCCCTTTTCGTCTTCCTACCCGCTGCTCTTCATCTTCGTCCCCCTCTTCACCTTCATCTTCGTCTCCGGCCGGCTCTCTGGACCAACCTGATCAAGTTGACCATTCGCGCAATCTCAACAGTTGTTGTTGCTGTAAATATTATTATTCAATCATTTTTAGCTTATTGATTAACCGTTGTTCATTTGCCTATTTATGCAATTTTATCATTAATGCCACACTTTTTTCTCTTTATTTGCCATCAAAGTGAAATGCGTCTGTGCCTTATGCTGACTTCGAAATGCACTATAAAAAAACAATATCGAATTTTTGAAAGGTGATCGTAAATGACTTTCAATTTCTGCTCGTTTTCATCGAGAAATGTCAACTGTTGTCAAATGTCAGATAAATTCAGCATTTTAAAATTTTTGAAAAAGAGGAACTGTTGATTTTAATAAATAATATTTTATCTGTTTTTGTGAACTGGTTCAAGTTCATTGGATGAATTCTCCGCAACGATTATAGTGATAGTTATTTAATATATTTCATTTATGGACTTAGTTCACAAACTGGTTCATTTATAATGTGTGTGCTATCATTTTAAGAAAGTGGTTCCGAAACATCATTTCAGTCAAGTCCCGTTTATTTTAAGAAATGTTACTAAATCTGTTTATTTGGGAAACTGATTCAAGTTCAATCTTATATCATTTATGCGATAAGTTCACCAACTGGATCATTTATAATGTATGTGCAATCGCACAAGTTTGCAAGTTAAAAACAAATATATTACCCAATTTTAGTAGTTCAAATCGAATTCATTTATTTAATTTGTTCCACAACCGGTTCATTTGTAATGTAAGCTCAATCAAATCGAATTTCAGACTGGCTCACAGGTCATTCAGGTAAATAACTAATGACTCATTCGCTAAGTAAACTAAAATTATGGATTAAAATTTAGTGAATTTAAAGGATTAGTTCACAGACTGGTTCTTTTTCCCAAATATATTTACAGTGATGAGCTTCAAACAGGTTTAGCGAGATATTTCTCAGCTATGATGCTGAAATTTGGTGTGAAGTTTCGTAAAATAGACTTAATACTACACAGAAAGAAAAAGTTCGGTAATGCCAAATTTTCCTATGCAAAGTACTAAATACTTGATTCAAGTAAGATTTTTAAATTCCTTCACTGCAAATATTTGATTATGATGATGATATGACTTGACAATATTCTCAATACATATTTTAAAAATTCTGGCTTCAATTCAAGTTTCAAATTTGCACTTTAGAATGATTTTTTTTCTGTGTACGAGTAGTCCAAAACTGGTGCAAAAATTAGACAAATGTATTGAATTTCACACTCTCTGACACCTACAAACAGCAATGGCATCACTTTAAAGTGTTTATCAGTGGTTTTATAACGCCACTCCCCTGTTTCTCTCCTCTTCTTTCCACTTATCTCTTCACTTCTCTCGCCTTACGTTATTTTGTCATATTTGTTTTGTTTTAGGCAGTTGATCAATCGTTTTTCTAATTAGCATTGATCGCTACACAGACTTTGGAAATGAGTATTATTTATTTTCAGTTTTGCCAGTGACAAATGACAAATATTTGGCTTGGTTAATGGATGCGATCTTTGAAGTTAACTTTGAGCTGGGCCAGCGAACCGGGAAGCGATCCTGTCAGCACTTAATTTCCCTCCCCCTCCCCCCACCCCTCTCTCCCTCTCACACACTCTCTGGACTTGGCCAAACAATGCCCAAAGTTGGTCATGTAATTTAGCTGCAGCTGGTTTTTATTTTTTTTTGTTATTCCCCTCTCATTACAGCGGTGTTTCTGTTTTCTTCTTCTTCTTGGTAGTGGCCTTGGAGATGGCAACGTTGCCAGGCCGATTAAATTTCAAGTGATCGTCGCCTGGAGCCAGAACTCGATCAGTTCCGTTTAGTTCAGCTCCGTTCAGCAGCATCAAGTAAAAAAGTCAAAATGAGTCAAGTTATGCCGAGGTCACGTTGATCAAGTTACCAGACCCCAAACGAGCCTCGTTAACATCGAAATGCCAAAAAAAAAAAACTAAGAAAACAACCACAGCCAGGACAACAACGAAGAAGACGAAGACGAAGACGAAGATGAAGTTAAAGTTGAGGAAAATGATCGGCGAGTGTTAATGCCAAATGGGGCGTGGCGACAGCCGAAGGACACTGCAAACAATGCTAATGATCATAATCACAGTATTAAGTATCGGCTTTTTATGGCAATGCTCTCAGTGGTCAGAAGACTTAAGCGAAACAAGTTCCGATGACACTGGCTCAAAGTGACAATCAAAACTCGAAAAAGCTGCTTTACATGCATTTTTTAAATATTTTTCCATCAAAGCACATGAAAACTTTTAGTGCATGTGTATAAAATTAAACTTTATTATGCTCAGCAGGTATAAATATATTTTTTCTTTACTCTATCAATTATCTTAATATGATTCTAATGTGCTTTTAAAGCACTTGAAAGCTTTCTGCACATATGTATACAATGAATTAAACATTTGAGCCATTTTCAATTTTGACACGATTCTCTTGCCTAACGACAATCTCTTACTTAGTTATTTACTTTGGCTTTACAATAATGTCAAGGTTATGTTTAGTCAGTTTGTAAAGTAAAGCTCAAGAAAGTTGCAATTGCATAAATTCAAATCTCGCTTCTGCTCAGTCTCATCATAATTTGAATATTTATGTAGTTAAGTTGAACTATTTGATTCTCTCTCTATTTTTATTATTTTTAGTTTAGGCTAATTAAGTCCGGAATGAAGTCACACTTTAAGCCCGTTGACTCAGCTGAGCTGCTGAGGGGATTTGGTCTGTCTGTCTGTCTGTCTGTCTGTCAACAGTTTGAAATTCATCAGAGCACTTGCTGCTCCTCCTATTCTCCTCTTCTCTTTCTCCTTCTTCATTAACATCGTCTTAATCTTCTTGCCAACATTTAAAAACATTTTTTTTCTGTTTTTTTTTTGGAGACCGAAAAGCGAAATATACAAAATAAACACGCAAATGACATTCAAATCTTTTTGGTATGCGCGCCTGTTGCTGCCGTTTTATGAGACGAAAATAAATGAAATAAAATGGAATGATAAAAAGCATTTTCAAAGGAACTTAAGAGACAGTTATGCACACACACACACACACACACACACACACACGCGCGCACAGAGTGTAAAAATAAAATAAAAATAAAGTTGTTAAGTAAAAAGTAAAAAAAAAATATATTTAAAAAAAAAATTAACAACAACTGTTATTCAACAATTTGTGTGTGCGAGTGTGTGTGTGTGGAGTGTGTGAGTGTATAAATAAACAGGAGTGGCCGACTTGGAATGTTAATGCGCTGCAATCGTTGGTGTTGCCGAGAGCCACTCCAAAAGAGTCGCACGTAGGCAACAACAACAACAATAACGACGCCGACGCCAACGCCGACGCCTCTGTCGCTGCCGGCGTCAGCTGAGACGCCAACGCTCGCATCGCTTAAAAGCCAAGCCGGGCCCTGCACTGAGCCCAAAAGTTACGTGAACTTTGCACAGGGCGACAAAGAGCGAGAGAGACAGAGAGGGAGGGGAGTTGTAAAGGGAGAAAGAAAGAAGAGAGAAGAGAGAAGACAGTTGAAAGAGGGGGGAGGATACTTGAAAGGTGAACTACGGGAATTGAGAGGGATGGGGGGTTGAATTGTTGTTGTCTGTCCATTAAGTGCGATAAGTGTTTGGGGGCCACAGGTACACTGAGAAAAAAAAACATTTTTAAATTCAAGTTGATAAATCCTGATTTTAGGCATGCATTTTTCCAGTGTGTATTCCAAATATAATTATTAGAGATTACCGAACTTTTGACACCGTTCGGGATAGTTGTTATGCCGGAATCCCGGAATTTTTTCAGTGCAGCGACTGGACAAAAGCCAAAAGAATTAAAAGGCCTGCAGTGCACCCCTCCCCTGCCCCTTCCATGCCCCTCCCCAGGCATGTGTAGAGTCAAGTAAAATTTATAACTGTCAATTATTATGCAAGAGTTGTGAACAGCGAGCAATGGAGGCAATGGAGGCGACTCCTCGCCGCGCCTCGCAAAACCAATCAGGAAATACCCGAATCCACAGACAGAGACAGCAACAACAGGGGGGGCAGACGGAGGGGGACGAAGAAAGAGAGAGAGAGAGAGAGAGGGGGAGAGAGAGCGGGATGCCAAAGTTATAAACACTTCACACACAAGTTAACACAAAATGCGTATACCCTTTTACAGTTCCCTCGGCCCCTTCCTCGCACTCATTAAAATTCCCTATATCTAGACTCGAATAAGAAGCATACCGCAATCCACTCGCATAATCAAAACACGTAGTATCCATACTCTTACCCACAGTCCATAGTCCCCGCATTCCCCATGCCCCCTTCCCCCTTCCCTTATCCCCATTCCCATTCCCGTTGCCAGTATCCAGATTCTGTTCCCTATGCCTGTTAACAGTTTGTCGTCTTTTTTTTTAAATATATTTACTGCTCGGGCATTTAAATACCCAGTAGTGTTCCCTTATAATAAGTTGTTCACAAATCATCCAACATCATAAAAGTTATTTTTAAATATTATAATGATAAGATCATTTAAGGAAAATACCAAGAATAAGTCGTCTTTGAATACAAATTGGCTCTGCATTTATATAATTATTCGTTCTCCGGACCTTTTTTAATTCCGACGAATAGAAGATAGACAGATAATAAATGTTTTCTGCTGTGTTTTTCTTTTCATTAAAAAAGCCAGGGTATTCCACAGTCCAAGCTCACGTCTTCAACGCTTACTCAATTATTTGATGACTTCTTTTTTGTACTTCACACAAAACTTCTTATATGCTTCTTTACATTTCTCATTAATTGCTTTGGCTGTCGTTCTTTTGTTTTGGTTATAAGTATGTACATTTTGGTCATTGGCTGGTCGGTCGTGTTCTTAGGAGTGCCGCTTTAGGCCGAGTCCCGGTCCCGGTCCCGGTCCCGGTCCGGACCAGGTAGGTTCAATGTCCGTCTGAAGAACCTTAAAATCAAGAGCCTGAAGAGCAGCTCAAACACAACTCGGACAGACGACGACGACAACGACAACGATTTCGATCAGAAGAACAGCAACATTAATAGTTATCATCTCTATAATAATGATGTTGATAGATTTGCTGTAGGCTGACATTAAGTGATTCACTGCAACTGCCTTTACTTTTTGCGACAACATTGAAAGCTTGAACAGATTCTGAACAAAGCGAGAATTGCGACCTTCATAGCTCTTTTCACGATTTCCGGTCTGTGGATCATACATTTTTTTTCTTTTTAGTATTTTTAGTATTCACCGAGTCAGTCTTCAATCTTAAAGTTCGAGTAGTGCATAATTAAGTTTGGAAGTGGTTTTTTTTTTAGCAACAATTGGAGGTCTTTTCCATCAATTTATAGAGCAACTCGTTCAACGGTGAAGCCCCAAATGAAATGAAACCGAATTAACTGCATACTAATCAGATCATTCAGAAGGACAAAGATCTTAAAAATATAACTAAGCAGGAAGACAAAAACGATCTAGAAATCTGAGCATGAAAATTAAAAAGGAACGAGGCATAATAATATAATATTTCATATGACATGAAAGATTGTTCCATTTAAATCGACAATTCTTTACTTTTTAATTCCAGAATTAAAGGAACTATGTATACATATAAAGGTAAACATTTTTCCAAGAAATGTTGTTTAAAAAAACATTCAATACACAATTCTAATGCAGACTTCATAAAATATATTAATATATTTTATATACATTTTAAATAAAAATATTCTGGCCCTTATTCAATTCCAAAAATAGCGTTTCAAATAATTTGTATGTCTAAAATGAAAAATAAAAGTAAGTCCAGCTTCCCGGAAGTCCCATCTAAAGGTATAGTCTCTGAGATATTCCAATTCAATTAGTTATTTTTCTGCAGACTTCATTTTTTTTAACTGACAACTATTATTTGTGTTACCTGTAGTAATCTGACTCTTTAGCGATCTTTGGACTAAAGGTAAGAATCGAAGTTCTTCAAGTTGCATTCGTTGAAATCTAAAGTTGTACAAAGAGTTGAGCAAAGTGAACGCATTGCAAATACAACTCTAGTTAGAGTATAAATACCCCGCTTTCGTCTTTCCAATCAAATGAATCAAATGCCATAATGAGTCGGGTTTTCTTTGGGTCAAATCTTGGAGTCTGCAAAAGTGTTAGATCATAAATCTTCGAGGGGAGCCACAAAAGAGCAAAAGAGCAAGAGACGAGCTGGCCAAGTCGAGCTGGCCAAGACAAGTCGACCCCCTGCTGCTGTCTAATGACTGTCCAGTTGCAGTCAGCTCACTCAATCATGCCATCAGTCAATCAATCAATCAATGCGCCATTGAAATTATTGTATGCAGCATCGTCTCGCACCCCTCTCTTTCTAGCTCTATCTCGCTGTCTCTCTCTCGCAATGTGTCAATTCAAAGTGCAAAAAACAAAATGAAATAGACATAGAAATACTCAAATATTGATTATTAAATTATGATCAAGTTTTGTAGTCAGTATTCGTTATTCACCATTTTCAGTATTCAGTATTTAATCGCGTTGTAGTTTTTGACCCACTTTACGTTTTTTTCCTTGTTGTTGCTGTTGTTGTTTCCTTTTTGCTGCTCTTTCATTACAAAATTTGTTTAATTTTAAATTGTTTAACTTGAAATTGAGTCACGGCGTCCGACTGCGCAGTCGACGTCGACTGCAGCGGCGACGTTGGCAGCGCAGCCTCGAGAAGTTACATAAAATGGCATTAAAACGATTCAAAGATTGAGTTGTGGGGAACAAGCATAACAACTGAGAGAGAGAGAGAGAGGGGGGAGAGAGAGAGAGAGGGAGAGAGGGAGACAGAGAGAGAAGATGAAGAGGGGGGAAGTGCAGGCAGTGGGAGGAGTGGGAAGAGAGGGCAAGTATGGCCCCAGGTGAAAAACCTGATGCGAGCTTAAGACAAACAGACATTTGGCATTTGCATGCTATCAAGTATGTGTGAGTGTGTGTGTGTGTGTGTGTGTGTATCGATCAGGTGAAACAAGAAGAAGAAGAAGAAGAAGAAGCAGACTTGCAATGACAGACAGATCCGTAGCGAAACAATCCAAGCGATCCCAACTAAACTAAAACTGTAAAAGGTGAACAACATTTTTGTATCTCTCTTTGTTTTTACTCGCTTGCCTCTCTTTCTCTTTCTGCCTCTCGCTCACTCACATTTTTCACTTTTCTCGCTTTGACTGTTGTTTACTGGCATTTAACACTTTGACATTAATGCCACAGTCAAGTCAAGAGACTGAGACACGATGATCATCATTGATCATTAATCATTAATCATTGATGATCATCAATTCCAAAAGCTGCATCTTCCGTCTTCTGTTTCTTTCAATTCTTCTCACTCCCCGCCCTCCCCTCCCCTCCCCTCCCTACCTTACAATTGACGACAACTTTATTAAAATGATATTTTTTGGTATTTGGTAATTTGGTAATTTGCATCAACTCAAAGCTCAAGAAAACTTGGTCTATTTTTTATGGCCTGACCAAATTGCCGATAGCTCTAGCTTTCAGCTCTATCTCTATTTCTATCTCAATCTCTAGTCGCTGCTGAAGCTCAAGGCCAACATCAGACGTCAGTCTCCGTCTCAGTCTCCGTCTCCGTCTCCGTCTCAGTCTCAGTCTCCGTCTCAATCTCAGCATTAAGTGCGTCAGCCTTAGAGACAGACAACTTTGTATGCTAACTAACAAGTTGAACTAGATTTTTGTGGCTCGGTGGCCCGGTTTGAGTTCGAATATTGAGATCGAGATCGCGAACGAGATCGAGATCGAGAGACAGAGATAGAGATAGAGGCAGAGAAAGGGAAAGGGAATGAGCAATTCTTGTAGATCGTAAGAGAACACATAGCTTATTCTCTATCTCCGAAATCGAGATCAAGCTGACAATTTTTAAGTTATAAATCATGAGAAGAAACAAGATGATCTTATATCGCATATCTTATAAAAGTTCTCGACAACAAATGGAGCTCTTACTTTCACTGTCTTTATATACAAAAGTATCACTGATCAGTAAAAGAAGTGAAGATCGTTCAACACTGATGTCTTTCTAAGAAAGGTTTTCATATGAATGATGGACATGAAGATCATCATATTATTAATTTATTAATATTATATATTTGTTACACTTGTTGCAATGATCTAGATAACGATCGCTATTACATTATCATATCATTATGATACTCAAAAAAAGGATCGATATGATCTTTCTTTTCTTTTTTCCCATGTATCTATGATTAGTTAGATCATTCTGAAGATCTTTAAGTATCAAAAAAAAGTTGAAGTGATTAGTGATCTCTGATCAGATTTGAATGCATAGAAATGGAGATCAGCTCATTCTTATAATCAGTAAGAACAACAAATCGATCAGTATGACAATCTCTGCAAAGAGTTCTCTCAATCTCCAGTGCAAAGAATGTCTGTGATCAGTTGATCGTGAGTAGCAACAAGTGATCGGTGAACAGTAACCGCTGTTTAGTGGCAACTGGAAACAGAGTAACGACAAAGCCGCAAATGTGATGAGTAAGTTGAGGTGATCGTGATCTACTTGTCAACACCTACACGATTTTTGGGCCTTTTTAGTGGCTTACACTCAGTAACGGCCCCTTCGAGTCGCTGGTTCCGGTTTCCAGTTGCCGTTTGTCGTTTGCCTTTTGGCCATTTGCCTTCTGCCGTTTGACGTTGTGGTTAAGTGATCAGTGATCGTTGATCGTTGATCGTTGATCAGCTATCGCCGATGGTCAATGTTCGATGGTCGCCGGGTTATGCATTTGGCATGCGGCATGTGTAGTAAGTATTATCGACTCTGGCTCTGGCTCTGGCATCCACTTAGCCTACAGTGTTAACTAATTATGTGTGGCCCGCACTTTTTGGTAGCTGAGCAGATGCGAGGGGGAATCGAATAGATTTGACGCTGACGTAACAGCAAATTGATAATAAAAACAAAATGATGATGGGCACAAAATTGTGTTTGTGGTTCGGTTGATTGGTGAAAAGTTTTTGGCATGTGAGTTGCATAGTATTCATTTGTGAATAGTCTTCGATGTCGTTATGCTTGTTACTGTTGATTTTGTTTTTGTAGCTGTGCATGAATGGAAAGTGCACTGAAGATTCGCCATCTATTCGTAATTGTGAAAGAAAGTTGTTGAATGAACCAAGGCAATTAGCGACAAACACACAGAAGAAAACACACAGCACACAGATCGATTTTGAATTCAAATCCAAATGAATATTATCTTTGACTTTAGTTACTCGTAAACGATTTTTCAATCAATTGAGTGTGGACTTTGATATTATACATACTGTCAAAGCCAGTTAATTAGTCCAAATACCAAATTCAACATTATGTTTAGTTAGATCCTGCTGCCGAAATTTCTTGCAATTTCATTTCATTAAAAGTAACATTTAATAAATACGAATTGGGATCTGTATAAAAAAACATATTAGCTACTTGTATACCAAATTTCAGCTTGATATCTTAAACAGATCCTGAGATATTATCACGAACCACTTGCAAGAAATTAGAATAAAATATCTCTTGCTAGATTGTTGACTTTAAAAATTATAAGTCCAAAAGTATTTAGTACAAAGCTGCCGAAATTTCCTGCAATATTATTTAATAGCTATATTTACAGTAAAAGTATCATATTTGAAATACAAAATTCGATCTGTAGAAAAAAATATATTATCTACTTGCATACAAAATTCCAGCATGATATCTTAAACAGATCCTGAGATATTACGCCGAACCAGAGAAACATAAATGGTAATGCCAATTTTCCACTGAAGAAGCGCTCAGATATGGAATTGAAATTGAAATCGAAATTGAAATTGGATTTCCACTTCCACTTTGAAATCGAAGGCATAACTCGGAATCACAGGAATCACATTCCCTGACCAAAGCTGAACACTCAAGGCTCATCGTTTTCTAAACATACCAACAACATTGAAAAGCACAACAACAACAAGAGACAAGTGGGCGACTGACAATTTCAAGGCTAATTGTGTTGGCCAGAGGTGGCCAGTTGTCCAATTGCCAATTGCCAATTGGCCTGCTCGGATCTGGTACAGTATCATGAAGATCATGTGATACAATCTTCGCATACTTGCAACAAGTTGTTGTCAGTGCTTTTATTGTTGTTGTTGTTGTTGTTGTTAGAAAACTCGTTGTCTGCGGCGACGACTTTCATTATTCGATGCGAACCGATTGAACAATCGATGAGCGTTTTTGGAAATTGGCAAAAGCAAAGAAATTGCCGGCAATAAATACTCGAACAACACCGAAAAGCACAGAGCCAAAGACAAATACAAATGCAACAACAACAAGTGCTTTAACAATGGTGAGTGTGAGTACACTCATGAGTACACTCGCATGTAACTGCGCCAAACGAAATGCAGTTAAATGGCAAAGACCGTGAAAACGTCAGATGAAAAGCCAGAAAAACATGACGTTTGAGCGCTGGATACCCTACAGTGTTGTGACCACAGAACGAGCATATTACAATGGCCATTCAATTTGTGACATTTGTCGATCGGTTTGGCGGACTATGAGAAACGATAAGATACTCTGTAAGTATTGCTTTTAAAAAATATCATCTAAATAATTTAGCTATTTCTGATATTCATATTCTAATAATATTTATTTGTTTATACTTGACTCATAAGTGAATTAGAAATTGTGGGTAATCAATTTGTATAATCCTCAACATCTTATGTGTTTTAATAACGACGTTTTCTTTTATAGACCTATAGTTACCTCTTCCAGGGTAACTTTTAGTCTTCTACTTTAAGTTCTTGCTTGAATTCGTTGATCTTGGAGAATTTCTACTAAATTTCGACAGTGAAAATAATATCAACATGAGTGTAGTCAGCATTCTGAGGTATCAAATATTTACAGGGTATACAAGTGTCGTGCAATTTGTTGCTTTAGTTTGGAGCTGCTTCTTCAGCGTCTTTGCTTACCATTTGCTTGCGATTGTCATCGATTGGAAATTTGTGCGAAAATTGATGAATGTTGATCGAAATGTTGCAACAGTAACGCATAATAATAACAACAACAACAGTTATAAAAATAACAGTAACAACGGTAACAACACACAAAGATAACACTTCACTAAGCGCCCTTTTCACTTTTTATTGGCGCCCTCACAAAAAAAAAAGTGGTAATAATAATAAAAATTTAAAAAAAAAGATAGAAAAATAAATGCAGTTGTTTGTCTTTTGTCTTCGTTTAACGTTTTGTTAGATAAGCAACAACAGTGTTATTAAAATCCAGCGAATGTTGTTGCCATTTGCTTAGTTAATTGCATGTGTGTGTGTGTGTGTGTGTGTGTGTGTGTGTGTGTGTGTGAGTTTTAGAGTCTTTTTCGATACACGCATAGTCACTCTCTTCTGGCTTGAGCTTCATCTTCTTCTTCTCATGTAAGAGCATCAGGGCTTGACTATCTGTCCATCAGTCTGTCTGTCAGTTTCACTTCCTACAACCCACTCTCCACCCATACACACACACACACACACACACACACACACACACACACTTAAGTATGCACAGAGCTTTTTAGACGCGTCCAATTACCTCAACAGACTTTCCGTTAATGTTTCGAATTTCGAAAAACTGGCAACAGAAAAGCCAAAAACAAAAATATAACTCCACATATGTATATGTATGGAGACAACACACACACACACACATACATACGTATACATAATATATGCCAAAGTGAACTGTTCGTAGCCGGGAATGGAACTTGGGATTGGGCATTGGGATTGCAGTTGAACTGCACCTGAGCACTATGGAAACTTTCCCATTGCCTTTGAGCAAATTCATAATTCAAAAAAATTGTGATGCTAATTCTAAGATACAACCTCAAACTATTATGTGGCATACCAGAAATTGTAACTTAACCGTTAAATGTCAGAATATTCGCTGTCAAAGTCAGTTTGGTACATTTACACACAAAACTTGTACATTTTTAATTTGTTGATACATGGGATCTGTTTTTTCGAAATGGAACATTTAATATTAAATTTTCTTTAATTTCGTTAATTCGTTTTTATTTTATACAAAAATCTGAGTTAGTACAAAATTAAGTATAAAAAAGGAACTTGATGCATCTACCTTTGTAATATCCATAAATATGTATAATATATATTTGTATAATATAAATAGTTGTAGTTTGAAAAACGCAAAAGCTTGCATATTCTATGGTTATGGGCGTTGCCACGCCCTCTTTCTAGACCCAATTCATATTGATATTAGTAATAGAAATGCAGAAAATTCGATCAAACAATTATATTTCATCTTAGAGATATTTATGAATTAAAATATGATGGGGAAAAGTTTCCATAGTGCTTAGTTAGGACTGCATGTGTGTGTATGTATGTGTGTGTGCCATGAAGTCACACACACAGAGATAGAGAGAGAGAGAGAGACAGAGAGAGAGAAGCATAGGACAAAGCTTGGCAGGCTGCACATTTGACGGGGATCGAAACTTGGACTGAGACAGAGAATTCGACTTGGTCTGAGACTTCGACTGAGACTTGGCTCAGAGTGAGACTCAGACTTGGTTGACTGCCTCGTGGCTGTTGCCAACTGTTGCACACGTCGTCATCGCCATGGCGAGACCAGAATTGTTGATTTTGTAATTGTTGTTTGTTGCATTTGTTGTTACTTCAGTTTTTATACTTGGTTTTTTTTTCTTTTCTTTACATTGCGGTTTCTATATATTTTTTATATTTTTATTGCAGCGAGCTAAGCTTGTTGTTGCCTTTTTTTATTGTTATTGTTATTGTTATTGCTATTGTTGCTGTTGTTTTTGTTGGGCAAGTGAAGACAAAGACTGTCACGAAGATCATTTGAGATTGGAATGGAATGAGTCATGAATCGGCTTGCGGCACATTCACCTATAAGAACCGAGTGCACTTAACTGAATAGTTGAATGAGTGAATCACAATTCAATTGGCAATTGGCAATTGACAATTACCAATAATAAATTACAAATTGAATGCCACTTGCCACTTTCATAATGAGCTTCCGTTCGACGACCTAGAAACAAGTACGCAAATTATTTTTATTTATTTTATTATTTACATTTCTAATCATCTCATTTATATATATTTATAATCAGCACAGTTTATTTTTTATAGTTACAGCTAAATTTATTTACGTTTCTAATCATCTTAATATATTTTTGTTTGCCACTAAATTCATTTCAATTCTTAATTATCTAAATTTATTTTTACTTATTATCAACTTAAATTAGTCTCATTTGAAATAACCTTAAATTATTTTAGAAATAATAAATAAAAACGTAATATGATTTATTTCAATTTACAATTACTTTTTAATTATTACCATTCATTTTATTTTACAAATATAAGTTGACTAAACATTTCGGAAAATCAAACAGCTTATTGACATTTACCCGTGCTGTACCATAACAAACAGTTCTTGTCACGTACGTTTTGGTTGAATGTCTATGCGGGAACTAAGCTTGCAATTTCGTTAACAGTGCTAAACGGTTAGGTGTGGGTCTAAGCAAGCCATTCGTTAACAGTGCTGAAACGGTTGGTTGTCGGTCTAAATAAGCGTTCGTTAAGTGAGCTAAGCAAACTAAGAGAACAGCGGTATGCAATTGCTCTTAAAAGTATACTCTTATACTCTGTGCAGCACAGACGCAAACCTACATGCAAAGTTTTGCCATCTCAGCCAACAAGTTCCACATTTAACGAAACTGTGTGCTGTGACTGCGCTAAGTATGACATAAAAATATTGTAGCACAGTTTTGGGCGGTTGCTTGAAAAGTTTCCCTAAATAGTTGTAAATTAATTAAGATAAGATAAAAATGGAATTAAATTAGTTAATAAAGTGTTTTATTTTTAATGGCGCTGCAAAGCAAACACAGCTGAAATTGTGAATCACAAAGTTGCGTTGAGTTTTCATTGATTTTATTTATTTTTTTTTATTGAGTTGGCTTTTTGTTATTGGTAATTGATAAGCTGATGGCTAATAATATTTGATTTTATTTTAATGAATTGACAGTTGACAACAAATGAAATTATTAATCAAAATTATAAAAATGAATTGAAAATTTGTAATTAGAATAAATTATGAAATAATTTTAGTTGAAAACCGAATGAATATTATACTAATAATATTGGGTAGTAATAACAAGTCTGGGGATATTCGCGAAATTACAATTGATTCAACATCAATAAATATAAATGTTAGTTAGTTTTCCATTTGTAGTTGCTGTTGTTGTTGTCTTATCCAGAGATCAGGGTGACATCATGCGCTGTTTGAATGAAATCGATCGCATGAATGACCTAATAAAATACTACAAGCACAATACAGCAAAATGAATGCCATGAATCAACAACAACAAGAACAGTTTGCCATTGAAATTGCACCAAAATTGCAGCCTCATCAATTAGACAGAGGCTCAGTGCGAGAGGGGCTAGCAGAGGGGGGAGGGGATGGGGGAGTTGGGGTATGCCAGACTCACGCTTTGAATTTCATCAGAAACAGACGCGGTGTCGCCAGTTTTCCCATTCACACACACACACACACACACACACACACACACCCTTACCACTCTCTCTCTCTCTCTCCTCCACCTCTTCCGCCCTCTACCTGTCCCTCCACCCCCCTCGCCATCCTCCTTCTCTCACGCTGTGTGGGCGTCAATTGAAGAACGCGTGACGTGAACACAAAACGCAGTGTTAATTAATTGCAATCGTTGCAATAATAAACAGCATATATTCCCATTCGCTTAATCATTCTTTAATTGGCAACAAAGTGATCTACCATATGCACACATAGCACTTGCGATACACAATGCGATCCACAAACGATCCGGCGATTCACCGTTATTGCTGGACACCCACCCGCCCAATGGTCAATTTGCGAACTCGAATTCGCGAATGCAATCAACAAACAGTTCATCATCATCGATTCGTAGTAATTTCTATTACGCACTGATCGGCGCATTGTGACGCCTTCGTTTTGTTTATCATTATCTTTAGCACACACACACATGCTATGGGTGGGTGGATGTGTGTGTGTGTGTGTTACCACCCACAGTTAATGTAAAGAGTCAGAGCATTAAGTCATTTATAGTCTGTTAAAAGCACCTCAAAACTCACAGCACAACTCACTGACGAACGAAACGACGGCCAATTCATTGAATCACACACGCACAGCAGGAACTGCATAATCACCCACTAGTCATGACTAGCGACATACCCTGTAATTAAATCAAACTCTAAAATAATTGATTTTTTTGAAGTTTCAGCTAAATAATTGTATTACTCTATTATAAGTTGCTTAGCCTTAATATCGATAGCACATTTATCGATAGTACAGTTATCGACAGCATAGTTATCGCTATCACAGTTATCTCTCATATAGTTACATATGTATGTATAGATATCACATTTATCGAATTGAGCAATCTGTAATGAGGCTGTTATCGAAATCGAAGTTCGCTATTATTGAATTAGTCTATCGACAATGTAATCATAATTATCGATTTGAGCTATCGAAAATGTGTTTATTATGCAGTTGTTATATAACTAACAAACACAGTTTTCATCGAATTCCAAAGTACCGTTGAAATTGGTTATCGATAACACGGACTCTTGTAGCTGTTATCGAAATAAGGTTCCGAGGTCTATGTTGCATGTTGTATGTTTTTCAGTTTCCATATCAGGAAAACGATAACGTCGAAATTGTCATTTGCGTCATCTGTTCGACAGTTGTCTTATAGTCAATATACCACATTTCGTTGCATTAAAGGGTATACGAATTGATATTTTATTAGAGCATTTCCCTTTTCCCAGAAATTGAAAATGAATTTCAAAAAATCGAAATCGAACCGATTATAATGGATAAACGTAATTAGAATCGAATTGAAAGGCGAAACTGAATAAATGGAATGTAAATCATTTGGCGAATTAATTTCAAATCAATTTTTCAACTGCGCCCACAAACAATCAACGAGGGGGACGAGGGTTGTGTATTAAAAGGGGGTGTGGTCAAAAAGAGGACTGAGAGGAGGAGGAGCAGGGTGGAGAAGGGAGGGGTTCGCAGAGAGTGCAGCTTTGTTCATTACCCATACGCCACGTTGGCCGGTTGATGTTGTAAAAACGTTGGATAATAAAACGCTTAAAGCTAAACGATGTTTGGTGTCATAGATTATTGCCCAAGGCAAGGCCCCTCCCCCTCTCCCTCCTCCTCTCCCTCCACCTATGCCCCTTGTGTTCTCCACAGCTCGTTAAAACGCCGCCTGCATGTGCCCGACAATACCCTGTATTTTAAAGGCAATTTAAATTTATTTTAGATATAAAGCACTTTCAGTTATTTTTAGTTCGGAATTTCCTTCACCGACTAGACTTAATTTTTCTTTCAATAAGCACAACTTTATTAAAACTCATCCGATTTCCATGAGGAATGTCTTATTTTTCATATTATTGACCCTACTTTAACTTTGCATTTAAATGTTTTGCTTCCGAGACAAAAATTTTTTTTCGAAAATTTGTCGATTTTTGCATAGTAACCCCTTTACATTTTTCGAAAATTTTCAAAAATTTTAAATCTGTGTATAATTCTTTTCATTGACTGCAGGTGACAAAATTATGGTAAAAAAGTACTTTTCATCTTATTTCCACTTGTTTTCTTTAAGATCTTAACGTTTTTTCGGTTGAAATAATTTCGGTTTTTGGGATTCGTCTTCGGTATAATAAAAAAAGTTTTGTTTCGGTTACGGTTTCCGTAACGGTTACCAATTTCAAAAATTTCATGTAGATTCCATGTGTAATTCAGGATATATATTTGAGTTTTGAGAATACTTAATATTTTTAGTGTAAGGTGTGTCTTGTAAAAATGGCAACTTATCTTATGTGTACACATTTATCTCAACAAAACATTGATATATGTATGTATTCTAAAAGTTTCTTAAACATTGCATGTGGTGTTCAGGATATAAATTTGTGGAATGAGAAAGCGCAGCTTAAAACACGAAATCTATAGCTAACTCTGGGTATCTCAATAAATGAGAATATTGAGGACTATTGGCTGATTTATGATAAACATTGGATCTTCACCATCGCAGGATATAGTTTCAATATTAAGTATACGTTGTGTTTAACATCTCAATTATATATTCTGAAATTAAACTGAAGATTTCATGAAATATTTGGGATTTAATTTCGCAGAATACGGGGAAAAGCGCTGTTCGACTCATTCAAGAATATTATGATCCGAAAACCACATGCGATGCACATGAAATTGTAAGATTAGTACCACAAAAATATTACAGAGTATTTGGCAGTCAATCAGTGTGTCATTGTGGCATTCTAACTAGCTGAGATTTCGTATTGTTTTTATGGGGATTTGATGATGTGTGATATATGACACGCAGTGAAAAGCACAAAACATTATTATGCAAATGCGACGCTTTGTTTTATGGCCCATAAAAGCCATAAACTTGGTCTGTGCCACGTTCGACTTGGTAGTTGTGTAGTTGCCGAGTTGCCAGGTTGCAAGTTGTCAGTTGTTGAGTTGCCCAGTTGTCGAGTTGTCGAGTTGTCGAGTTGTCGAGTTGCCGAGTTGCAAGCTGACTGTGGCAAGTCGGAGGCTGAGGCAAATTAATTGCAGCTAATTACAAGCAACAGCCGCCAGCAATGCCGCAATCAGCGGGGATCACAGAGACCACACGTGTTGCGGTTATGGTTGTGGCATAAGCCTAACCCCTTGCCACAAGTCTCCCCCTACTCCCCTCCCATCCCATCCCTCCCAAAAAAAAAACCCGGAAGATGATGCTGCACAACTCATGAGCTTGTCTATCTGTCAGAAGACTGGACAAGACGAGAGCGGGGGCAATGTGGCAGCTAGAGAAATGGCGTTGCGTTGATTAAACCAAGTTGCAACATTGCCACATTCGCAACATGCGCAACATGCGCAACAATAAATGCAGTTTCATTGAAGTTAATCAGGCATCGCCCAGTCAAACAGTCGCTGAACCCGGCGCCGATCTTGTCAAGCGTTTTGCATAAGAAAACAACTGCAACAACAACAACTGCAACAACAACAACTGCAACAACTACAACAACAAACAAACATGCAACAACGGCACATACAAGAAATTAACAAATTGAATGAAGCATTGAGGGAAGTTACATCTCAATACACTGACCAAAACTGCGGCTTAAATTGAATTTGACACAGGAAACAAGGAATTTCTTATTTTGTTTTATTTATTTCCTATTAAATGTAGCTCGACTAAAAGCAGTCGGCAAAAAGTTAATTGCATATTGTATTATTTATTAATTATTACAACTATAAATATTAATTAATTATTAACTTATATATCTATATAATATAATATTTAAGTAATTTAAAATACTATACTGTCATGTACAACAAATCTCAAATTTTAAGTGATTTTCCTTTTTTGAGAATATTTTGGTATCACATTTTAAGTATTTCTGCCAATGAGGCAATACTAAATATATATTTAAATAATAAACATTTCTTTCTTTTAGAAACATTGATTTCTGTTTTAGTTTTTTTTATATTATTATATTATCAAAATAGAGTTCAGCTTAAATTTCTTTTCTTATGTGCAAGTAAAAATAGTCTGTCAATTATTTTGCATAAGGTGGCAACGCAGCATATTTAATTGAAATCTGAGCCGAATTCAAAATACAAATTTGTTCTATTGTCGTGTTAACGGAGTGCAATTGCACTCAGCTCCCAACTGTCTTAAACGCTTTTCAATGTCAGCGTTGCCACCTGGTTGCAATGGCAACTGTTGCAGTTGAGTCGCCCATAGTTTCGCTCAGTGTAACGCGTTGGCTGTTAGGGTCAGCTGCTGTGGCATGTTCTCTTTTCATTTTTCGCGAATGTTTCTTATTTTTTTATTGGAATTTATTGTGGACTTGGGCATATTTATGTTGTGATGATGATGATGATGATGATGATGTTGTTGATGTTGTTGTTGTTGTGTTGCATTAAGATGAAGCTGCTTCGATAATGTCATTTGTACTTATTCGACTCTGGGTTATCTGTCCCTGTCATTATCATTTGAATTCAAATTGAAATTGAAATTGAAATTGAAATGACTTTGTTGCAATGTCGTCCAATCAAATTCTCATTTCGCTTTGGCGCCGCCATTGAATTGTCCCCTTCCCCTCATTACCCCCCCCCCCCTTGATCAGCCTTGTGTTGTCAGATAATCAGCTAAAAGCTGATTTGCAGCAAATATAATTGCTGATAAGCTCAATCAATTGAATATTGAATGGTCTCATTAAAGCCAAACTGCACTCATTTTTTGTAGAATGATTCACTCGCTGTTGAGTGAATGGTCATGAATACTTTGATTTGTTATACAAATGTAGCTGAATATGAATTCAATTTTGATATGTTAAAAGAGAAACAACGTGAATTTTGACAAGACGTAGGAAGAATTAAATCGATTTGAAGGAAAAATCAACAACTCACTAAAGTTAGTTAGCTCATCGCAGTTTATTAGCGGAATAAAGTTCAATTAACTAAAAATGCAGAATAAATTTAGAGGCCATGATCAGAATTATGAAACAGTGAAGTTGGTCTGATTTTGGACATAGCGATATATTAATTACTCGATTCATTTCTTTTTTGTCGGCTTTTAGATTTCAATAGTAAATTCGACTGACTGTTTGGATTTCCATCACAAGTTTATCTGAATTTAAAGTATTTTTCTAGCTTACATCTTTTCAATAGGTCCTTTCTTATGTATAAGACAGTTCACATGCCGTTATTAGTTATACCCTGTATTTTCCTGAGTTTGTGCTCTGATTTTTGATTGACACAAATCGTCAATAAAAGTTTCCATAAATAAGTTCAGCCTAAACAATTGTCGGACAGTTGATGTCGATGGCCTTGTTGCCTTAACTCTTCCCTACCTCTCTCTCTCGCTCTCTCTCTCTCTCACTCGATGTATGTAAAATGTTTTTCCGCTTTTCCGCCAAAGGAATTCAACGTTGATTGGCAGCGTACGTGCGGGCGTGCTGCAATCTGGTCTAAGCCAGTGGAAAAGGGGGAGGGGGGGGGGGGTAGATAAAAGTGCGTTGTTGTGCCTAGTGTCAATTATAAGACATGCCACAAACAGAGACAGAGACAGAGACAGAGATAGAGATAGAGATAGAGGCACAACTTGGCCAAGTGCTTTGGGCGTAATTTATGCATGGCTCATGCAAATATTTACAGAGCTTCAACACAGGGGCTGACAGAATCAAGCAGGGAAGGGGGGAATCGATCGAACGAACGATCGATCGATCGATCGATCGGTGGATGGATGAATCGATCTATCTATGCCATCGATCAATTGCAAAAGTCGAGAAGCGAGAACCGAACCTAAATAAATGTCAAATAAATAAAATGAACAGGCAATAAAAACTGACCAACAATGCCAAACGAGCTGACTCGAATGGGATGGCATGAGAGGGGCAAGGGGGGTTGCTAGGGTTGCCACTTCAAATGGAGGTGTGAATGTGGCCACTTTAATGAAAACAATAAATCTTCATCACTCGCAAAAAGCGAATCGCATCGCATCGCAAATGAATTCAACTGGCATCAAGTTGCAACTGTGTTGAGTGGCTAGGGTTGCCAGGGTTACCACACTCACTTAAATGACAGCGACAGTCGCCTCACAATTACTAATTTATTGAATAAAAATGCACTTACAATTCAAACGAAACAATTTACGTACCTCTCGCTATCTCTCTCACTCTCTCTTTCACCCTTTTTGCCCCCCCGACCCCTTTTTCGTGCGCTCCTGCTCTCACTTGACCCCCGCTAACCGCAAGCGTTGAGAGCCAAATTGAAACGGAAGCGTGAATTTTTGATTAATTGAAATGAAAATTCACAAAAGCAACAAAAAATCAAACGAACGCTTTGAGTAAACAGACTGCAGACGCTGAGATACCCTGTAATTGGCATGGGATACATCGATAAAACAATCATGTTAAAATTCAAGTTTGAATAACTTTTAAATTAATATATAGTAAATATAATTTGATCTCACTAAAAAAAATCGTAAAGAGACCGAATAACTAAAATGGGATATATATTATAATTATTTTATTAATATGGAATATTAAATCTAAAAGCGGTAATACAGATTTCGGTGAGTACTAGCAACTAATTATTATTTTGTATTATTTTCTGTGTACATATTAATATTAGTTTTTAATATTACATTGTGAGTAATTAACATTATCGACATATCCTGCATCCTACGGTATGCTATTAAAATATGTGCAGAATAAGTGGTGATTTTTTCGAATTCTATAAGGATTAAAATTTGCTAAGACTCGTGCGGTTTCGGAAAGGACTCGCTGGATCAATCAGCTCATTAAGAATGAGCTCTGTACATTGCACCGTCCATACAGTCCATTTGCTGGTTTTTGCAGGGTATATGTGTATGAACATACTCAGTCTTGTGTGGGGCGCCGAGTTTTTAAAATTTGCAATCGCACGTAATTGCCACATTGTGGGTGTGTCCCGGTCTCAGACGCCCCCCTCCCTCTTTCCAGCCACCCATCGATCAGTAGGTAAGAGGACGGAGTAGGAGGGAGGAGAGAGGAGAGAGGAGAGAAAGAGAGATGGAAGAGGGGTGGGGGCTGGAGGTTACCCATCGCATCGTCATTGGCACTGACAAATAACTGAAGAGCCGCTGAGCTGTGAGAAATGCACTGTCAGACGACAATTATGCAACCCATTCGCCAATTGTCAATTGCCCAAATGCCATTTGAATTTCTCCCCCCCCCCCCCCCTCACCACATTTATCTCATCCCCATCTGTTTGCCAACTGGCAGGCGATAAATATGCAGCAAGTGTTGCAGCCAAATGCAATTTATCGATATATTTCGCTCGTTTGTCAATCGATCAAGTGGCATTACCATAAGTTATATATTTCGCATTGCGAGCAAGTCGATAAATTACATTTTATTTGCTGTTGCATCCGCTTAATTAATCCAAATGCATCACAGCCAATGACACGAGCTGCTCATAACACTAAATCTCACATTCCGAGCCCCTAAAAGATTGAAAGACAGACACAGACAGCTTCAATCGATTACTTAAAAATATATTGTAACATTTTACTATACAGAGAGAGTGGAACACTTAAAAGATGTCACCTAAAGATACAAACATTGATATCTCAGATATATACTAGATATGTTCGTAGGAGCTTCGACTACGAGATTGGATACATGTATTATTTATTTATAAGTATGCAGATACAGTTGCAGTGATACATAATCACATCAGATGCATGTGAAAAGATACGAAAAGAATTATAAATTGTAATTTTGACATACATCGACTCAAACATATTTTATGCAATTACAGATGCATAGATATAAATTTAGATAGATCAGAAACAAACGGATAAGCACAAATGGATACATAGATAGTAAGATACTAAGAAAAGATACTGTAAATAGATACTATATACGATCAACCTGATAATTCGAAATGCCACAGGTCGAATTTTATTCAGACCTATCGCCTTTCTGAGTTGTGTTTGTGTATCTGTGTGCCAGTCACCCCGCACAGATTGTTATTGTACATAGTACAGGGTATACTCCACATACACATACAGCCAACATGTATCGAATATCATCTTCAAATTCCGTTCAAGGGTTCTCAACGAGCTCTCGTACTCGTTTCTATCACCGACCTGTCGTATTCTTCGGTGATATCACTACAAATTTACAAATATTTCCAGTATGAACGGGTGATGAAGAGGGGAGGGATGGGGAGGGGAGGCAGTGTAACATACACATATTGTACGTGATTTAGGTAACTAATTTGTGGGTGTGGCTAACTGAAAACTGGCCTCCCCAGCCGATGACCCCCCAGGTGACCCCAGCACGCGCCCAGTTGTGTCGGCTCCGTAATGGCGACAATTGACATTCACCGTCGCCATTAATCAACATCACCGACTGATTGACAAACGAATCACAAATAAATCAAAATTCAAAGCAACAACAACAAGAACAATAACAACAGATATTGGCAATGGACACGTAATTTGCAATTGCAGTTTATGTAAAAGAGCTGAGCATAATCGAAGCAACAGATACCCTAAAAAAAGAGAGAGTGAGACACAAACTTTGTGGTTGATCAAATACTATAACATATAGCTGCCAAAGGAACTATCAGTCGAAAATCGAGTTTTAGTACCAACAACTTTTTTGTTCTTCGAGTTAACTTAACTAATCCTACAGAGAATGCACCTAGGATGGTCCTATGTATCCTGACCAAATTTGGTACAAATCGGACTGCTATATCATATATCGAAAATCCAGTTTGTGACACATTGTGTATGACTATACAAACTTTCTTGAATGGCATCGATTGAAGGGCTTTCATCTTCACACTCAGTAACTTAAAGTTAAAATTCATTAAATGTATAAAAATATAATTTTAGTTTATGTTACTTGGCAAAATGAATAGATCTTTTGCCGAGTGCTCTTATGATAAATAAAGCTACAAAAATAAATGAACAAAAATAAATAAATAAAAAAAAAAATTAAATAAATAAATAAAATTAAATTACTTACTTACTTACTTTATTGTCTTTGCAGGGTATATTGTAGCTGACAGCACAAATCAGCGTCCAGTCCGAGTGCCCCACATAAATCAATCAATGGCAAAACCGAAAACGAAACCGAAAACGAAAAAGAACCCGACTCCGAATCGAACAGTTCCAGCGAACATTGTGTTCAGTATTCAGTATTCTGTATTCTATCGTAATCGTAATCCTGTCCAGGGAATGCGAATGGGAATGCGACTGGAGATTGTTCCAAGTTTCAAGTGTAAGTTGCAAGTTCATGTGTCGCATCCATGTGGCAACAGATGACGTGTTGTTGTTGTTGTTGTTGTTCTTGTTCTTGTTGTTCTTGTTGTTCTCGTTGTCTTTACCGGGGAAAACCCCGCCGTGTGTTTTTCTTGAAAACCTCAAACAATGCCCGCTGATATTTTGGCTGTGCAATGATGAGCTACAAGGAGAGAAAACGAGAGAAGGCAGAGGCTACTTCTCGGGCATTCTCAGCCATATGGGTTAAGGTGCCGGAAATTCCCAAAACCCGACCAGGAAAACAGGTAGCAGTAGGTAAAAGGCACAGCCTCGGGCCAGTATTGAGACCAGGTCAGATTTGGCTTCGGGTTCAGTGCAGGTCGGGTCAGAATAGGTCAGGTCGGGTCAGGTCAGGTTAAAACTTGGGATTGCTTCGTGCATTGATTCGCGATGTGTTCGCAACGCCCGCCAAGAAGCCAATTTAAATAAGCAGCATAAACAAAGGACCTAAAAGGACAACTGAACATCTTTTATGACGCCGCCATTCCTCGTGATTCCCTTCCCATTTCATGTCGTTGGTTTTACAGGTTTCTCGCTCTCTGGGCTTTTCCCACGGCCAAAAATCTCCCTATCTTTGTGCCCCTTTTATGGGCACCGACATCGCATCTGTTTTTCGCACTTTCGGTTTTTATGATCCGCTTCTATGATGGGAATTTACGTGTTTCCGCAGCAGTTCCGTGGCTTAAATCCATCGCACTATGTTACCTGGCCAGTGCAATCCACTAAACCACTAAACCATCCCCCATTCCAGTTTGTCCAGCACTCAGGACCACACAAACCGTCGCTACTGAACCACAATTCGATGACTTTGATGGTTTATCAACAAAAAAATGGATCATAACAAATTCCCACTTCAAAGATCCATCAACTGTTTTCCTAGATTGTCCAAAACTTTCAAAACATATTCACAACAACGTTGTTAATAATGGATTACCTATTCATAATCATGCTTTAAAGATCATTCATTTCTAATAATATCTATAATCTTTAATTGAAAATTAAATAAAAAACTTAATCAGTTTCTTTTTGTTTTGCATAAACTCACAACTTTAAATCATACAAATCCCTGTTTGTTCTCTGTCTCTCTCTTTGTTTTATTTACGATCATGTTGCAAATATTTCAATAATTTTTGTACATTTTTATTATTTTATTTATTGCATTTTTTATTCTTTGCAATATTTTTGGACCTAATAAACTGCCAAATATTGGTCTGACATGCCTGGCATTATATTGACGGGCACTTGAGTTTAACCTCCCCCTCTCCTTCACCTCCATCTTCACCTTCCCATTCCCCCTCCCTCCGGCTCCTTTTGGCCGCAATTGTCGCTGCCTTTTTAGCTGCCGGCGCCGGCGCCGTCCGTCCGTCCGTCCTCCCGTCCGTCGGGGTCGTCAATTTTTGATGGGTCTTTGAGCGACATTTTGTATCTGTCTGTCTGTCTGTCTGCTGGTTGTCCAATGTCCAGTGTCTGTTGTCGACTGTCGATATACTCGAATCTATAATATTATATTATATTATAGGTTTGGGATGTATCTAGATTTTTGTATGGCTCGCACAAAAAAGCGCTCAAATGATCGGCGCCAGACGGGCATAAAAAGAAATAATGCCAAGCAAGGAAGCAACAGTATGAACAACAACAATTAAAATAGGTGAGGAGAGGAGAGGAGGGGTGGGGTGGGGTGGCGAGGGGAGTGGGCTGAGAGGGGGTGGCGTGGGAAGCGGACAAGTGGCGCATTCCCATTTGTTTATTGTACAAATTGAAATTGTTTTAATGCTTTTCCATTCAGTGAGAAGACGAAAACAGACATTTTTTGGCAGCTTTATATGACCGGACTTTGCCATATCTTGCCATACCATATCAGGGGGATGGAGAAGGAAGGGGGACCGAATAATAAGATGCGAGATTTACCTAATCATCATCATCTTTGTATCTTTTATTGAAGTATGCATCTTTATTCGTTATGCATTTGTTTGCCTCCTTTACGCCTGCGCATTATTAAATTATCTTTCCCCCTCACTTACTCGCTCTCTCTCTCGCTCACTCTTTTGGCCAAGTCAACGCCATTAATGTGGTCATAAAGCAAAATTTTGTTTGCTTTCATTTTTTATTCTTGTTGCTGCTCTTTTTGTTTTATTTTATTTATTTATTTTATTTATTATTTTTTTAATTTCATGTCTGGTGTTGTTCTGGCACTCAGCTAGTTCATTAAACGCCCACTCCCACGCCCATTTGGCTGGTGCCACGCCCAAAATGATAGCTAATTCCGATTGCCATTGCTAAAACACCCTCCGCCCCCTCCGCCCCCTCAGCCACCCAAGAAACCAACAAGCCAACAAACCAACTGCTCCATGATTCATTCAAGTCTAAAGAGCTAACTAATAGTCGAAAATTTCATTTAATTTGTGTGTTTCAATTCTTTGCAATACCCTGTAATTATCCAAATTGCGTGTAGTAGGGTAGTATATACCAAAGGCATTCGCAGTTCTGAAACAGCCTATATATGATCCGGATCTACAGAACATATAGTCATCAAATTTGGTATATAAGTACTTAAATACCTATCAGACAATAAATTAAACGATACATTTTTTTTGTTAAATAATAAACCTATGTTTTCTTACTTATCTACTTAGTTATCGTCGACTCAAAACAGTTGCAAAAGAGAAAACACTTTTTAATCGTAACTGAACTGTTATATAAAATATAAATTTAATTTAATTAAATCAATTATATCAAGCCAACCATTTTTTCAGAATTAATTATAGAAAATCGAGAAACTTCAGTCGAATTAAGAAATAAGGAAGAATTAATTTATAATATCTATACCTATCTATCTATTAAGAAAATGATTAATTTGTAATAAAAATCATCAATAGAAAACACCAACATCAAATAAAAAACAAATTACCTCAAGAAACTAATTGCTAGCTATTAGAATAATAGGTTTTGGCACTGCTCGTAATGCATTGTGTACTACAGGGTATTTGTGAGTCCAGCTCACACAATTATTGCACTGCTAGTTGGCTTTTTATTGTTGTAGAATTCTTTAACTTTTTTTAATCTTGCTGTTCAAAGCGCTCGACATTACTCGATTTTTGTACGGTCAACAACAATAATAACAATTTGGAAAATGGGGAAAATAAATTTATTGCGTGTGTGTGTGTGTGTGTGTGTGTGTGTGTGTGTGTGTTTGGTTGCCTTTTGATTTCGCTAATCGTCAACAAAAACCAACCCAGAGATGATCTAATTATTGACGCACGAATCCGCAATGGCCAAATTACAATAACAACAAAAGGAAAATGTTTCAAATATTGTAGCTAAGCAATTTTCCTCTTTTTTTTTTTGAAAAGTCAGTCAGACAAACAAAAGGCGGGCTAAGAGGAGGTGGACGGTGCGGGGTGGGGCGGGGCATTAAACATGGCAAATGAAATAAACGAAATCAAAAATCATTATCCATGTCATTAGCTCTTTGACGGCTGTTGTTGTCGCCTCGATATTGTAGTTGTTGTTGTTGTTGGCTAACATATAATAAATCTGCTAATGTATGCGCCAACGAATTTGGCTCGAAAGAACCGTTTTCAAGCGTTTCCACTGATATCATAGGGTGCGCGCGTTTTCTGCGCGTTTTTAATCGCGCCTTTTACGCTGTTGAACTTGCTGTTGCCCAACACTCGAACACACACACTCACACACCCAGTGGGCACAAACACCATCTACACATGTGTGTGTGTGTGTGTGTGTGTGTGTGTGTATCTAGTTATAGTGGAGCATATTTGTAGTTGATGCCAAGTGCTTGAAAATTAGTTCATGGCCAAAACAGCGTTGGCCTCGTCAGATAATTTTTATTTTTGTTATTATTGTTTCTTGAGGTTTTTGCTCCGCAAAGATTTTAATTGAAAAATAAACAAATTAACTAACTAAACAGTTGACTAAACTTTACTCTACTCACTGATAAGACAGACTATTCTGCCATTATCTGGCACAACCAATTGAAAACACATCCCGCAAGTCAAAAAGACTAAAAACAATTCGATTGTGCGATTTTTAAGATTTGGAAATTTTTTAAAAGAAAATATTTATCAAGAAAAAAGAATAACAATTAATACTTAATTAAAAAAAAAGGCATTCCACATAGAAATAAATATTACGAATAAACCAAAAATAAACAGAGTAATCTTATGGAGTTTTGACTTATATTCACTTTAGATGAAAATTAGTGTAGTAAAATTATTTTCTAGGGGTATGGAATTATGATAAAAAGATTGAAATATTTCAGAATCATTTCAGGAATTCCAATAGAAATTTAATAAATAGAATACAAGATTATTAACTCATTGGGTATAGTTTTGACTAATTTTTATTAGATGAAAGTGTGGGAAGAATATTTTCTAGGTATATGAAATTATACAAGATAAATTGAATAAGTAAAATATAAGAAAAGATTTCCATTTCAAAAAATTACATTGCTTAATTATTTTAAGGTGAAATCTTAATTTAAAAAATTTATAAATATTTGTCAAATGGTCTAAAACGCTTTTATGAAGAATAAACATATGGATTTATCGGAACAACTCTGTTTTGGGTGGGATAGGGTTGCCCAAGGGAGATTCGCGTCAGGGTCGAAGGCAACTTTGTGATTTAACGTGAACCAGATTAAGTTGTTGGCATTATCGGCTGTAATGACGATGTGATTATGATCATTATCAACAACAGACGATGGCGACGCGACGGCCTCAGTTTGCCAAAATGGCCAAAAAGGGAAGGCGTTCCCTTTATTTTGTTTTGTATTTTTGCATACATGTTATTAATATCATATCTCGCTCGACTCTTTTTTTAAGATTTTTTTTATTAAAGAGGATGAGGAAGAGCGACAGGCAGCAGCCAAATGATAAGATCTCGCGTCTGGAACTGCGATGAAGTCGGAGACGGAGTTTGAGACTGGGACTGGGACTGGGACTGAGACTGAGACTCAGTTTTGAGTCTGAGCCGGCCTGGGTCTGAGTTGGGATGGGATTGCTGGGGATGATTCGCCTGGCGTGCGTATCAAAATATAACCATAATAAAAATGCTCGTAATGATGCATCATAAATCGCGCCAAATGCCGCCGGCGCGCGCGTTTTCAGCCGCCCCAAAACCAAAAAGAAAACAAAACAAAACAAAAACTGCACGATGCGAACAGTTGAAAAGCGACAAAGTACACAGACAGAAAAAATCATTTAAAAATTCATATGTAAAATTAAAAATATGGTTGTTAAGACAATATGCGGCTCAAATGGCAACTACCAAGTATTATTACAAATAGTCTGAAAAGCCAAAAACATTTGATTTTAATGAAAAAATTGATTTCATTTCGGAATTCCGGATATTTTTTTCTGTGTACGTGCGAGGCAGAGGTAGAGAGAGATGGGGCAGAGGTGTGTGGAGGGGGGAGATAGGTGTGTGGGGTAGACCTACCTGTGCTGCCATTTTTCATACCACATTTGAGAGTTGTTGTTGCTGTTGCTGCTGTCAATTCAGTGTAAATTTCAACTATTAAATGCCAATTTATGGCGCGTATTTTTTTATTATCGTTTTTATAACACCTTTGTAGTGGAGGGGGCAGGTGGGAAAAGGTGGGGGAGAGAGAGAGAGAGAGAGAGGGAGAGAGGGATCTGGCACTGGGCGTAAACCGTTTAACCAAACTGAGGCCCTTCAGCAACATTCCGCCCGCTCAGACTCCGCCTTTCTCATCCTCCTTCTCCTCCTGCTCCTCCTGCTCCTCCTCCTCCTGGTTCTTTTGAGCTTCGTTTCTCGCTTTCTGTGGCGTGAGAAGAGATTGAAAGAAGGAATTTACAGATAAATCACACTAAATCATTTCAATGCTGCCCCCGGTACAAGCCGCATGCGGCAATGCAACTTGCAACGTGGCAACGACAACAACAGGAACAACAACAACAATAACAACAACAACAGTAACAACAACAGCAACAACAACAAGAGAAACAAGCGCTGCGAATTTTGAACGCCGGCGCGTACTAATCACTCGCATTGTTACACGATCACGATCCAAGGGAGTGCGAGAAAGACAGACAGAGCAACTGAAAGACAGAGAGGGAGAGAGAAAACGAGAGAGGGGGTGAGAGGGAAGCAATGCCAACTGTAAGCTCAGTTAAGTTTCGAGACTCTGTGCAGACAAACTGGAGTCCAACTGCAAGTCAATTGCCAGCTAAAAACTATTTGAATTATACCCTGCAAATCTTCAGGTAGGGTATGACAAGCTGCTGTTTAAGCACAGCAGAGATTTGCTATAAACAATACCATATCTTTAATGTTATTTACTCCACTTAAACTGGATGCAAATTCTTACAAAATTTCTATATATCAGATAGAGTGATGTTAATCCAAATTAAGAATTGGTTTTCTGAAAAGCGAGTTGTTGAGCTTTTGATGTATTTTTACATCACTAATAATTGGTATTACTTTACGAAATATTTTAAAACTATTATTTGATCAATGCAAAAGTTACTGAAAGGTGAAAAATGACGCACATTTGAGGACATAAATTTTTATTGTTTAAATGACAAATTTTATAACTTATTTTTATATGTTTATAGTAATTAGGTTTTATTATAGTACAACTAATCGTTAAAGCAACTCTTATGAAACTTGATTCATTGATACTGGCCATATATCGAAAATAGTTAAAAGGGATTACAATATCACTTTAGATGTCATTAAACGAGATGGGTCGAATGTTCAGTTATTCCAAGCTAAACTTTTTCCTTTGTACAATATCTCAAAAGCTGATCTATGATCTTCACGTGTATAGATTATAAAAATTAATTGAATACTTTGGCATTTGTCATATAATTATCAGATAAGAGTCTTCAAATTCTGTGTTCGATTTTCTTATTCGAAGATCTTCTTGAATTAATTTAATTCTTTGTTATTGGATTGCCAAACTATTAAAAAAAAACATATTGAAAGCAGATCTATTTAGATAGGTGAAACATTTTGTATATATTTTGACCTGATATTTGTAATTCTACGATATTTTTCGACCTTAGATCTTGTTGAGTCTTTGGTCTTTTTCAGCGATCGTTGATCATTTCGATCATAGCTATTCTATTGTCAAAGATATTCGATTTTGTATCTTCTTCATGCTTGGATCTTCTTTAATATTTCACCATCTTCATTCATAGATATTTCTATGTTTTTCTCTTTTTCCATCTCTGTTTTCCACTGCAAGCGAATCAATTGGCAATGTGCCCTTTGAAAGCACGCACTAAATTGTCAATTATGGGAACAGATGAAAGGCAACAACTTCGAATCTGATTGCCGAGCTTCAAATTGCGCTAATAGAGTACTTACGGCCACTGGCATACAATGTTTGAGCCAGAAGGCGCAGAAGGCCAAGGAGTAGATTCTCCCAGCTGGGGAAAACATTTGGACAGGCGAATAAAAGTATGGAGACCCAACCAGAGACTGCGACTGACCAACGCCCCAGTTGTCCAGCAGTGACATGGACAATGTCCACTCTGTTCTCCTTCTTCTTCTTCTCCCCCTCCTTCCTGTCGCTCAACTCGACAGACAACGCGGCACACTGAGAATCGTTGTTACTCTGGCAGGCTGACTGACTCTGGCTGGGAGTATTAAAATTCCAACAATTAGGGAACATTTCACATGCCTTTCTAATAGCCAACAACGAAGCCAACGGGCAACTGCAAACGAGAAGGGAGAGAGAGAGTGTGAGAGGAGTGCGGACGGAGGAGGGAGGAGCGGGGGAAATTGTAGACAAAAGATGCAACAAGCTGATTGTTCATTGCTGATGCTTTGGCCAAGGCAGCAGCTCGTCAAGCAGCTTTGTTCCTGTTGTTGTACCCTGCAAACACCAGTTGCACATGGAGTATAAGCGACTGCAGACAAGTAAGGTTTTATTTACTTTTCACTCTAACAATAAAGTCCAATTTCCAATTTTGTGATGAAAAACATTAAATAAAATATACAAATAAATCTAAAATTGAATTGATCTAAATTTAAAACCGAATCCGCGATTAAAGCTCGCGCTGACGGCGACTTTTTTAAATTACATGCCAATTTGAATTAACCATCGATTTTAATGGCGGTTTTTGGTGTGCACGTGGCTCCGATTTATTATTATTTTTATTGTATAACTATTTCTATGCACACATATTTTCACTATAGGATATCTGTGAGTTGATCAGTCGCGGCTAATACCAAATGCTGTTGGTCAGGCGCAAAACTATGCAATTTCATAGCAAAGTTCTCACATACAATAGACTGGCAGCAGCAAGGAGCAGTCGCTTCAAGTCTCAGACTCCAAACCCCATCTCCAGCTCTATCTGCAACTCCAATTCCAGACCCAGAGCCAGACCCATCCCCAGCCACATGGCCGCAGTCCCAGAGAGCAACAACATGTTGGCATGTCAATAATCTTGTAGTGGAGCCCAGTCTCATTCTCATTCTCAGTCTCAGTCTCATTCTCAGTCTCGTGGTGGGAGTTGCTGCCTGGGCAGGAAAGGAAAAGTGCGCAATGCGAACAACAACAACAACAACAACAGAAAATTAAGTGAAAATGCACTAGTTAACAGTATGGCCGACTAGTAAATACCCTATAGAAATGTCAGAGGAGTTCTCGAAGCCTGTGACATTCTCATGTTTAAATATTGACAATAAAGTATCAAATAGACCTTTTCTCAATTGTTAGCACTTTTTCTTGTTATTTAAGTCATTTATATTTAGTCAGTTCAAAATCATGCGAATACGATATAAGATATTGTAAATAGATTTGGTGATTTTGCAGTCAGCAGCCTTATTAAGTAGACTATTTTCTACCTTTGCTGCAGCTTTCATCAGTTTTTGAATTTTCAGTTAATTAACTTATATATATTCGTCTGCTCAAAATAATATATCAACTGTTAAAGAGCTTACATAAATATTATAGCATATAAAGTTTTAATCACGCTGTCATTTCTTGATCATACCCGTCATGCTTTAACTGCAGGGTATGACAAAAACAAGTTGGCATTGTAGTTACTGTGGCAAGAGCAACAGTTGCTGTGGCAAAGGCAACAGTTGCTGTTGCTCTTGCTGTTGTTGCGTGACAGCGATCGCAGTGCGAATGAGCCTGAGAAATTATGAACATATAGACACATACACACATACACTTACACACGCACAACATGTTGATGTAGGTGTGCGAATGAGTTGAGACAGTCGGACAGTTGATTTGATTTGAATTTGGCCAAGAAATGGACAAACTACTGGCCCCGACCCTCAGTTCAGTTCAGTTCAGTTCAGTTCAGTTCAGTTTAGATATTCGTAGCTTCGACCTGTACGTGACTTTTCATTTCCGTTTCAGCTGCTGCCAACTTTCTATTGCTGCTCACTTTTCCAACTAAAAATTCAAAAACACAACAAAAATGAGAAAAGAGAAGAAAAAAAAAGATCGAAATACCAAAATACCAAATTGAGGCAATCGCCGTCACATTCATCAATTATTTTCGCACACCCGACCGACAATCATCATGATGATTACCATTCACATTCACATTCTCATCCTCATCCTCGTTCTCATTATCATCATTATCGTCATCTTCACCTCCCTTGTCACGCACAGAGACATTCGTCTAGGTCTTTGCGATCACACCCACAGACACGAACAAATCGGGTGAGAGAGATGGAGATGGTGAGAGGAAGAGGAAGAGGGAGAGTGGAAGAGAAGGAGAGGGACAAAGATGAACGTGCCAAATAGAACAAGCACGCACATAGACAACAAATGAGTCTGAAATTGCAAGTCGAGTTGAATCGAATTGAGTCGAGGGAGCCTCTGAGCCGCTGCCACCCCCCGCGTCGCCTTTTGACAACAAACCCGAAACCGAACGTGAGACGCGGCTAAGAAAATGGCCAAGAGCGACAGAGGCGTCGCCGGCCATCGCACGTGCGATTCCATTGACAACTGCGAATACTTTGATATTCGAGTAGGCACATCTATGCAATCACATCCGATGCAACCCACATACATAACTACATAATCAAGTAAGTACATATCTATTACACTATACTTGTGTGTTTCACCTGTGGTCTCACTGTCGTTGTCTCGTGCGAGCATGCTCCATATTTGACAGAGATAATAAGTTGAATAAATGAGTGCGTAATATTTGCTAATGCTAATGCTAATGCTAATGCTAATGCTAATGCTAATGCTAATGCTAATGCTAATGCTAATGCTAATGCTAATGCTAATGCTAATGCTAATGCTAATGCTAATGCTAATGCTAATGCTAATGCTAATGCTAATGCTAATGCTAATGCTAATGCTAATGCTAATGCTAATGCTAATGCTAATGCTAATGCTAATGCTAATGCTAATGCTAATGCTAATGCTAATGCTAATGCTAATGCTAATGCTAATGCTAATGCTAATGCTAATGCTAATGCTAATGCTAATGCTAATGCTAATGCTAATGCTAATGCTAATGCTAATGCTAATGCTAATGCTAATGCTAATGCTAATGCTAATGCTAATGCTAATGCTAATGCTAATGCTAATGCTAATGCTAATGCTAATGCTAATGCTAATGCTAATGCTAATGCTAATGCTAATGCTAATGCCAATGCTTATTATCCCAATGGAAATGAAAATATTTAATATACTAAACTAAAATATTAAAAACAACAGTAATACAAATTATAATAATATCACTAATAATATAAAAATAATAACAAATTAGATGGGAGATTACTAAATAAATCTTCCTAAAGCTTCAAAAAAAAAAAACAAAAAGCAATCATAAAAGTCGTGTGTCTCATAAACTTATATAAATATTGCGTATACGCCGTGTGCTCTCGACAAAAGCAAATATTGCGCATACGCCGCGTTAGCTCAGAGAGAAAAAATGAGGATACTCGTATCGATGCGAAAATTGACTAACAACTATTTCTATTTCTATTAAGCAGCGAGAGCGAGGGAGAGAGAGAGAGAAAAGAAAGAGGTGCACATAATACTCGTAAATAAATAAATAATTACCCAACAATTTTGTGTGCTGTCTGCAAATTGCGATTGCGATTGCGATCAATGAAAATGTTTGGGGCGCAATGGGCTATACATTCGGGTTGGATACATTTTGCAGTTGCCAGACTCAGATACAGATACATCGCATCAGAGTGTGACTATGCCACATACAGCGTGTACTATTGTCTTAATTATGCGCTGCTGCCGATGTCGATGCTGATGCTGCTCAAGGCATGACTATCTAATGCTAGACAGTCGCAGCCGCTTCGCTTACTCATCGCCTCATCAACACACAGATTCAGATACATATATAGTAAGTATTTGTGCACACACACACACATACATATGTACATATATACACACGCCCTCCCTTTTGCTGAAATTTGCCCAAAAAATTCCCAAAGTTCCGCTCTCTTTGCCGTTGTGCTGACCATCGACATCATCGGCATCAGCATCGGCATCGGCATCAACGTCACCGGCGGCCGCCACTTGTTTATGTCTATTTGAGACTCTTGCAAGATCACGCGCCGTCGCGATTGCTGATAAAATTGTTTTATTGTTGTTGCTGTGGTTGTTGCTTTTGCTGTGGGGCCTGTGACGATGAGAAGACTACGACTGCGACTGCGACTAGGTGCTGCTACGTCTAATCTTCGACTGCTCTAATTTATTTAGCACTGCTCCCAACACAACAACACCGCTGACACGAATTATTCACAAATCTTTCAAATTGAGCATCCTTAAAATATATTTTACATAGATTAATCATCAGATACATGCACTCGTATTATATACAGCAAATACTCGTATATATGATAATATAAATGTAGTATATACCAAGTAATTCAAATTTGGTTTCACAAAGGTTATATAGTCCTTTACACAAGACAAAATATGAGATGAAATTTTATATAAATTAACTGATTTAAATAAAAATAATGCGAATACTGTGTATGAGTAATCATACCTGATCAAAACATGTTCAAAAGTGACTATGAGGGACACGATTTCATAGAGTACTGAAAAGGTAAACTCAGTGGAATTGGGAAATATATTTTGACTAATTCAAAATGAATATTAAGTAACTGCCAATATTTATAATATAATATGAGAATAAGATTAATTCAATTTGACAACAATCTAAGTGACCATAGTGGACATAAGTAGCTAATGAATTGTAAATAGTACGTATATATAATTTGCATAGTCGACTTCCTTGCTCGCTTTTCCCTACATTCTCTTCCTCTCTCTCCCCCTCTCTCTCTCTCTCTCTTTTAACTGCTAGTTTGCTTGCTTTTAGCGCCTAATTTCTAATATATGACCATGGGTAATTATGTCCATTCGCAAGTGTGAGGCATTGTTTGGATTGCAATAATTTATTGGCTTTGGATCATGCGCTCGCCCAAGTCCAGCGGCGATTTATTTGGGTCTCGGGATCTCTGTCTCCGTTCCGTCCAACTGGTCATATGGCATCGAAGGGGGTGGAAAAACACTCGCAAAGGCGTTTAACAAATGCACGTGCCATTAAATTTATGATCGCGTGTTGTTTGTTTGCTTTGCTTTTTGCTTTTTGCTTTCTTGCTTTGCTTTCTGGCTTTGGCAAATCTTTTCTAACGAATGCCTCATCACAGAAAGCGCTAATTGAAGCCACGTTCTGGAGTCACATCACAAACCAAAGAACCAAAGAGTTAAAGTGGTAAAAGCAGCTGCTGATTAGACGCTAAATGCTTTGCTAAATATTGCGAATATGAAATCGTCAGCAGCTTTAATGACCTGAATGAGTTGAAATTGAAGTTCAAATTGAGAAGAATAAATGCAATGTAATACTTGTGAATGACAAAAAATTCAAATATTCAGGTTATTTATGTATAGAAGATAATAATAGATAAATGCTTTAATACTAGACTGATTATTTCTGACTTTCATGATGATTTCTCCACATTTCAAATTGTTGATTCTTGAAGATTAAAATTTTGAATAACAAATTAGTTCAATGTAAAACTCTTCTTCAATTTTCTTATTAAATCTCGTTAGCTTTGTATAAAGTAATATACATATGTCTAAGCCAGACGATTGTTAAGCATTGAAAACAAATTTAAACAAATTTGGCAGCGCCACATGCACCACATTTTACCACACTAGTTGCCCCCTTGAGTTGCAGTTGCAGTTGCAATTACAATGGCTGTATGCATATTGAAAGCGATCGCTGAGTAGACGCCAGATCGTGACAGAATATGATTGGAAAGGAACACCAGATTAGAAACGAATACTCATACTCATACTCATACTCATACTCATACTCATACTCATACTCATACTCATACTCATACTCATACTCATATTCATACTCATACTCATACTCATACTCATACTCATACTCATACTCATACTCATACTCATACTCATACTCATACTCATACTCATACTCATAGTCATACTCATAGTCATACTCATACTCATAGTCATACTCATATGTATTCAAACAATACGAGCGAGTGTTTAGTTAGGTAAATAGTTGATTTGTTGGATATTCGTATGAATGTCTCGGTGTACCACGAGAAATTCCATGAGCAAATGTTCTACAGGCAAAGTGACTATTTTTAGCCAGACTCGAAATGCATAATGTGTACATTCTAAATAGACGGTACTTACATATCAGCTAAGTGTATATTCCGACTTTATATGCATCTAAATATGTCTAGCAAGATATAAAAAGAGACTCGTGATGATAATGATGATGATAATGAGAATGAGAATAATGATGATGATGATGATGATGATGGATCATCGTGATGGCATCTCCAGCATTTCATTCCAAATGACGTCAGCAGCTGCAACACAAAACTATTCACGATTCGTTCTCATTGCACTATTGCAAGTGTGTGTGTTTGTGTGTGTGTGTGTGTGTGTGTGTGTGTGTGTGTGTGTGTCTGTGTGTGTGGCGCAAGTGTAATCGCAATACCGTCAAGCGCTATATAGAAATTCCAAAAATATCTCGACATATAGTATTTTTGGCCAAAAATCAAAACATATTTTTGAATTTACGCACAAGTTACAATTATAAACGCGTCTCGTGTGTATAATAAATTAAGTGCTTGACTAGCCGATACCCTATGCTAAGCTAAATATTGAAGATATTATTGATAAATCTCAATGTCAGCATTCAACTTGTTTTACGACTGAAACATAACTATCTAAACTTATATTATTATATTTGAAAAGCACAAATAATAAAGATATATGTTACTTTTAAAAATATATTCATAGACATATATCAAGTTAATAGATTGCATCTAAAATGTTGTTTCTTAGAAATTCAATGCTTATATTTAATGTTACTTCATACTACACTTCTCATTTGTTGACTACAAAACAAAAAATCCAGAGGCCAGAAGTTGAGTTATTTTTCCCATTCAATAAATTCATCTCCTGTTTATTCAGTCGACAAATAAGAATTTAAAATTTAACAAAAAAACATATTGATAAGTTGAAATGAAAGATTGTATTGAAAATAAATGACTTGCTGAGGACTTGCTCGTGTACAGGGTATTATGTTAGTTTAGCACATGCCTTTGGTTCGATTTCAATGCAACAAATTTTCGCACATTGCGCATACGCCGCGTGTGCCAATGCGACGCTGCCTGTCGTAGGTTAGTGCCGAGCACCAAACGGGCGCGGTAGCTGGAGGGGAGGGGGCAACAGGGGCTTGGTTTAGTTGATAGTTGAGAGTTGTTGTTGTTGCTGCTGTTGTTGTTGTTGTTGTTGTTGTTGAACGACAGCGCACGCTTCATTGAGCACGCCCGAGATCACGGCAACGCCATTAGCGGGGGTGGGGAAGGGGCAAGGTGTCAGGTGAGAAGCAAGGCGGGGAGGGAGGGGGTGGCATTTGGTGGTTGGGCGGGTCAGCGCGCGCTGGATTTATAGATAGCGACAAGCCAAAGAAAAAACAAACAAACAAACAATAAATGAAATACACGTTATGCCAACAACAGCAACAACAACAACAACAACAGCAACCGCAAAAAGAGAAATGAAATTAAAATCCACATTAAGCCAAAAGGCAACAACAACTAATCCAGCAAACGGAGCGCGCGCGCTTCGTGCCTGTTGACAAAAAAGCCAAAGAATAAAAAATGACAACACAAAAAATACATAGCTAAAAAGCTAAAAACAAAAGCTGCACAACAAAAGAACGTCAACGTTGACGGCGACAGCGACGTTAGCAGCGCAGCGACTGCGACCGCGACTTAAGCGTCAGTGTCAAACAGCGCAGCTGTCGGCTGTTGTCTGTTTTGCGATTGTCACATAGACAAAAATAAAAAAAATAAAAACAAAAAAGAGCGGAAAATTGATAGAGCAATAGAGAGAGAGAGGACAGAGAGAGAGAGGAGCGCTTTGTTGATGGAGCAAATAAGTGAGAGCGAGGCAGTCTTGACATTTCAGCTATTTTATAGCTAGAATGATTGAATAAGCTAGAAAATTTTAGATTCTTGAAATACTGTTTTAGCAAGAGAACTGGCTATTTTAAAATTTTACAACTTTTTCAGATTGACATATAGCTTTTATATACGGAAGAAATAGCACAATTAAGGTATTTAAATATTTTATTTGAATATACATACATATGTACATATATTTACTTAATGCATTTTTTTGAATACTGAGCAGAGAGGATTGTGTTACGACCAAAAAGGTTAATATTATTGAATATGTTGCAAGAGCTACACATGACGAATAAAAAATATACTATAAAAAATCTGTCGATGATGACATTTTTTATTGAAAGATAAATAAATTGACAATATTATAGACACATTTAATAACCTTTTAGCTATTTCAAGCAATTATTTTATTTTTATCAAATTAGCCCTTGAAGTTCTGGCAACACTGAAGCGAGGGGGCGGTGGCGGGGGAGTGAAAGGGGGAGAGACTAAAGCAAAGGTGCGACGAGAGACGTTTTTGCGCTATGCGCTGACGCTGACGCTAACGCTAACGCTGACTAACGACAGCGACCGCGACCGCGACAGTGGCGGCAACGACGACGACGACGACGACGACGACGACGACGTCGCATTTAATCTAACATCAGTTTGTCCAAGATCGCGAACGCGCGCGACAACGAAACGCAGCGAAGTCGATCGCGAGAACGAAAAGCGCCGAAGTGACAACACGAAAATCCGATAGCCGAAAAACGAATACGCGAAAACAAAATAGAGAAAAATACCGTTAACCAGCCGAATGTTCAGCAACGTGTCCTGCAGCAACAAAAACAACACGAAAGCAACGGGAAACATTTAAAAGTGTAAAAAGTGCGGTTGACAACATAGTCTTGTACAGTATGTCAAGTAGTTGTTTTGACAAAATAAAAACTTTTAATACTCAAATTTTATACATTTTTTTTAGATTTTTTTTATGACATCTAAAATGAAAATTAATGTTATCCTAGTAAATAAAATATGTATGTTTTTCATTTTATTTAAACAATTACTTATCTTACTGTACATATGTACATATATGTATGTATGGAATGTTATATGTTAGATATGCTACATACGACTGCAATTACAGTTATTGCCATAGAAATTGCACTTAAATGATACACAATATGAGACGATGATAAATGATAAATATATGTACTTATATACATTGTATGTATGATTGATTGATCAATTGCATTTGTCAGTATAATACCCCATAAGTAAGGGACAGAGCATAAAAACACGAGTACTTGGTTCACTTTAGCCACTTTAGCCCATGTTGTATAGACCTATTAAAGCTATGCTAATCGATCCTCAAACTAATCAAAATTCACAGGGAATCGTTTTATTTAAAAAAATATATGTACATCCGTACATATTGTGTACGTACATATATTTTCATATACAAGCACATTCCCGGCTAATTTCACAGGCCAACTGATCAAGTTATTAAGGTTTTCACTCTTCCGTGCCGCGTCTATCACTTATGTCACTAAATTCGACTACCCTAAGTATATAAATTTATAACTTATTATCTGAACTGAGCTACCATTGAAGCTACATAAAACATATTTCGACACACTTGCTTCTTATATATTAAAAAAAAAATATATATATCGTATATCGAATATATAAATAGTTGAAAATTCCAATTTTTTTTTACTTTTTATTTAGTTTTACTTACAGCATAAGCTTTTCACTTTTTGTGAATTAATTTGATAAAGTTTCTTGAGATTTGTTAACTATATCATAAAGTAGTTCTCACTGGAAATTTCTATCGAAAACTAAGTTTTATTATGAGAAATTCTCTGTTTCTGAAGCTGTTACTTATCCGGCCAGTGAGTATCTTTAAAGTCAGAGTATTCAATCGTCGGCATTCCACTTGCCGTTGCTTAAGGAATGCTGATATCAGAGACCCACAACCAAGGCCCCAACACTTAGCCAAGACACACACCCAAAAATGGGAGAAAAAATGCCAATTACCTGGCAATGAAGTTGACTTTTATTACTATGTTTAGACTGACTGAAGGGCGACCAAAAAAAAAAAACGATAAAAAAATTGGAATAAATGAAGAATATAAGCAACAGAAATCAATCGATCGATCGATCGATCGTTTGTATATCCCATCGGATCTGCTATGATGAAATTTTGCTCAGAAGAGAAAGAGAGAGAGAGAGAGAGAGAGAGAGAGAGGGACAGGGAGACAGAATAAAATAAAAAAAGAAAACAATTTACAATTCAATGGCTGCTCGGATCGCGCCGGGCATTAGCAATTGGTGTGACTTACAGCATGGCGATTGGAATGATCACCGATCAGCGATCTGCGATCAGCGAGGGGCGTGGCAGGCAGTGCTGGTGGCGGAGGCGGTGACTGGGGAGTGCAAGGGGGAGTGGCAGAAGGGGTGGGGGAGGGGGTGTCAGCCGGCGACGTTGGCATTAAATAAGCACATAAATTGCTGGCGCTGATGACGCAGCCTTCGCTATTTTTTTTCTCCTCCAAACACATTCTTTGGCTATTTTCTGTTGCTGTTTGCCAGTTTTCCCCTCATTCATTGAGGGATTCGATATCCAAAAATAACAGAGAAAGGAAACAGTGGAAAAGGAAACAAATGGGAAGTGGAACAGGGCATTTGAAAGTGCGCGGAATTGAGTTGTATGGAACAGGGAAAATTATGCAATTGAATAAAGTAAACTTCTAATCACGAGACACGTGGAAATGGAACAGTGTGAAAGTGGAACACGACAGTTGACAGTAGGAGACAAATAGGAGTTGTAAAGATCCAAATATTCAAAAATGTTGGAAATGGAACAGTGTAGAAGAAGAACAAAGCTATTAAAAGTGGAAAAAACAGGATAAGAAAACAAATTGGAAACTTAATAACATAATAGAGGGAGAGTAACTTTGAAATATATCAAAAAGTGGAAATGGAACGGGGTGGATGTGGAACAAAACACAAAGAGAAAGTGGAAACTTAATGTAATACAAGTAGGAGACAAATGGGATTTTAAATAGTAATTTGAACACAACACGAAAACCAATAGTACACTTGGAACAAGTGAAAATGAAACAATATAGAGTACTTCAAGTATTGGAAAGTACATAAGCAGTGAACTCATGCCATAACCTCAATACTCGAATACTGAATATTTATCTAAGAAACATCGACCCCTTCGCAGTCCAATAGTTTGAGAGTATCTCATATTTATATCCAATTAGTCTCGTGACGTGATATAATATTTTTGTTGTTGTAAGCTTTTACCTTTTCAAATGGCTTAATTTATAATAAACGCTTGACCCACTGTGCGATTGATCGATCGATCAATTGATCGATCTGTGGATTTGATCAGTCACAGGTTGTTGCCTGGTTTACGACTGTTGTCAGCCAGTTGTCAGTTGGTCAATTGGCAAATACGCGTATAAATATTCATACAACTCGACGACTGCCGCTTGAAATCCACTTAAAACTTTCCCAACTTTTAAATGCTAAGCCAAACACATGACGTATACTTAATATCAGTTCGCCTTCCCACAGATACAACGAGTAAGTTGTAGATACTTGGATAGATAAAATGCGGACAGTGACGCGGGAGAATTTGCTTCAAAATGTTGAATTTATAAATGAAGTGCTGAGTCAGCTGCCTGTTATGTTACCAAGTTTGTTACTAGGTCTCAAATGGCGATTAGTTAGCGTTTAAGAATTCCGTTAGCCCAAATCAGACGAGCTGAACGAGAATTTCCTGCCCGACAGGAAGAGTGCAAAGATGAGTTTAACATCACAAATGCAATCGAGTTTTCTTTCCTCGACAAAGTTTGTTCGAAACTTAATCTGTGAAGAGATGAAATGCACAAAATTTAATTAAATGGTAACTTAATTTATTATGAAGTGTATTTAAATATATCTATAATTAAATTAATAGTTTAATTGAGTATTTCAAAGCTTAAATTAAATTTAAAAAGAAGACAACTTCTGGTCGTAAGTAGATTGATCCCACTTTGATTTTGATCAGTGTTTCGAAAACATGGCAATTCCCTTGCCATTTATCCTACAGAACCGTTGGACAGCTAACAAATCGAGCAAACTAAACAATCAACATAGAAAAAATAAGCAAATAAACAATTGCATATGCTTTTAATATAAAACACATGTGCAGTGGCTATTGCCATTTGTCATTTAAATCGGACACAATTTTTTGTGATTTGCTTTGATTGGCATCTAATTTATGATTGACAGTTACAAACGTTGCGTTGTCGACCAACCGAACAAAGGTCAATGAGCAATGTGACAATGACAACAACAACACTAAATGCATTTGAGCCTACCGCAAATGCGGATATAAATATAAATAAATATAACTAAGTTATAGATACAAAAATATCGGGTATACATTTATAGATACTTCGCCGATGCAGATGCATATAAGTGAAACAACAAACAAGTCTCAGATACAAATACAGCTAGAGACATCGAACTGCAGTTACAGGCAAAGTGGCAGAAGTATCTACAGATACAAATCTATGCATCTATGAACGTTAATTCATGTAGATACTCAGATACATACAAAAATAGTCGTGTTTATCATGTTTCAAATCGATATGTAAAGATCAAGATACAATTATATTTAGATATAGATATTATTGCCAATTCCCACACATCCACAGTTGTAGATACTTAAGTATATAGATACAGAGAAATATGTACATATCAATACAACAGCATAAAAATACATACACTGGATAAAAATACCCAAAATGCATAGGTATATACCTTTAAATAGATATACATATATATATTTTAGATAAATTTCTAAGCTACAATTATTCAAAGAAATGAATAAGATACATATAAGATGCAAATATATATATATATATATACGCACATATTCACAGACATATAGACAAAAGATATGTATGTGTATATGTGATATGTATAATAATTCGATTGATTGATGAATTTCAAGCGAAGCTTTCAATATTACATAGACAGTAGATACAGATGCAAATATCTAAAGAAGAACAAGACACAGAGACACAAAGATACACAGATAGAAAGATAGATACGAGTAGAGAGTGGAACAAAGACAGAGACAGAGAAAGAGAGAGAGAGACCAAAGTCTTGATTTACTTGGATTGTCAGTCAGTTGATTTCGATTTTGATTTTGATTTTGATTTTCGATAGCTGCGGTTGTCGGTGCATCAAAAATGTTAACATAAGACATGCTGCCAGCTACCGTTTGACTGTGTATTTCAGTCTCGGATTACGCGTCGTATGCGCAACGTCAAAGCGAATGGCAATGGCAACAACTGCGGCAAACTGCATAGAACGTTCCAGTTAACAGTCAACTCAATTAGTTAGCGCACATTCTGGGCCAAACAATTACATCAGCAGCAACAACAAAAATAAAAAAATAAAAACAAAAAAACTACAACAATCAATCAACGCAATAATAACGATGATATAATTCTTAGACTAACGATCGGTTCGATGGGTCGATCGGTCGATCGTACGATCGTACGATCGCTACTGTTACCAATTCGGTGTAAACACATTAGGGTCTTAACTTGGACAATGGGCCAGACCGATAAGCAAGTGATTGCATTGATCTATACTATATAGATACATACGTACATATATAAAAGGTAGTATATCATAAAATATACATATACATAAGTCCAACTGCACGTTTAGCCTTTTAAAAGCGATATAGAAATCATATAATCACACGACAACTAAGCAAATTACTTGTAAATAATTCCACAAGTGCTCTATCCGTAAAATCGTAATGGGAAATAAATAACAAATGGCTGTAGATATTGGACAGTTTAAAGCGCTATCAGTTGGTCAATAAATAAATGCAAAATATATACATATTTATGTTACATATAATCTATGAGAAATATTTTAAGCCTCGATTTTCCTTAGATATTTTCTATGACCTTAGACCAAGAGTTATGTTAAGAGAGATATGAAATAGCTACGATTTTACTATAGGATACAGATACAAATATCTAAAAAGTGGGATGGTAACAAGATAGAATGAAGCGAATTCGGAAGTAGAGAGAGAAAGAGTGATACGTCACACAAAGAATAACTCATCATAAAAGTTGTCTTGAAAATTGAAAATTGTATTTGTCATAGGAAATAATATATGGCGCAAGTAAACAAGAAAATTTACCATTTTTCCCGCTAGAATTAATGAATTAACTTCATCGTATATATTTTTGTATACATCTTGGTTAAAGGAACAAAGACATCATAGAATATGTAAATATAAATGGAAATAATCGATGGCTAGATAAAATGAATGAAAGTGAAAACCAACTACGTCAATTTGTTTTTCTAGAACTTCATGAACTAACTTCATCGTGTAAGCGTGCATAAATGTATCTTGATCCCAGTACATACATCGGTTAAAAAGAGTTCCGAGGAATAACCATAAATGCAACTACATATCTATCTATGCATCTGATTTGCATTAGAACTTCATAATATGCCACAACAGTTGCTGCAAGTGCAACACAAATCAAATGCTGCTGCGACAGCGCTGTCAGCGTCGCAGTCGCAGTCGCAGTCGCAGTTGACGTCGCTCGCTAAAAGTACATAAATCAAAAGAAAAGCATTTTTCTGTTTCTGTTCTGTTGCCATTCGACGACCGTCTAGAAAAACTGTTTTCATTCTTTTTTTCTCGCTCATTGTTGATTGCTGTCTGCTTGTTGTTGTAGTTGTAGTTGTTGTAGTTGGTGCTGTTGTTGTTGTTGTCTTTGCATTAGCATTTTGTACGCATGTTTCAGACATTTAACATTTCTGTTCATACTATAGACAAGCGACAGATATCGCACTTTTACAGATATACAGATACAGATACAGATACAGATACATGCATATCATACATATGTATGTACATATGTACATATATGTACATAAGTACATACATGTATGCACATATATTTCGATCTATCTATGTGTGTGCGTGTAGTTGTTGTTGTTCTCGATTATTTTTTTCTTTCTTATTTATTTTTTTTTTTTTTTTTTTTAGTTATTTTGCTTGTTTGCGGGTTGTGGGGCCAAAACATTTATAGGAATATTTCAAATCGCAGACGACGCCAGCGTCGGCGTTGACGTTGACGTTGACGTTTAGCTGACGCCGACGTCGCTGCGGGCTGCGCTTTAAATGAGGCTGACAACAAACAAAACAATACAACACAAATATTTCTCGCGTAAAAATTCTTTGCGAAAAAAGAATTATGAAATGGAAAAGCGGTTAAAAAAAACCCAAAAACAAATTTCAATTATAATAATAAATAAATAATAATTGCCGGTTGCCATCTGCCTATTTTCATGAATATTTTTTCATAATTTTCGATTCATTGCCGTTGTTTTAGTTATTCTGCAACTATTTTAATTTGTTTTATTTTTGCTTCAAGAGTGACAGAAATTATTGCTAACGATACCGCGCGATTTTATTGCCAACGCCTGGCGCTTCATTTAAATTGTTGCTTTTCTTGTGCATGTTGTTGTTGTTGTTATTGTTGTTGTTGTTGCTTTTATTGCTGCTGTTGCTTTCGTTGTCTGCCTCTTTTTTCTGCTGTCTTCTGCTTGTTGATAATGATATCGACATCGAAAGCAAACAAATTAATTAACTAAACGCCTCCCCCTTCTCCACTCTCCTCTCTCTGCTCTCCTCTAACAGCCCTCGTCAGTCGTCAGTCGACCCTCGGCACCATCAGGAAAGTTGTCTGACTGAGCTCTGCATATTTGTACCCTGCAAACGGAGTATGTGCATTTTATTAACAGACGGGTACAAAAACACATACAAAATTCTTGATTTTAGTATGAATATTTTTGAGTATGTATTCAGAATGTTATTGATAAAGCATTCAAATAGTCAAGTCGAGATATTATAAAACTTTTGGCTGCTAAAAACGAAAAGTTCTCCTATTTGATATATATCAAAATCTGTTCAATCTGTTCTTACTATATCTTGGCAACAAGAACTAATTAATTATTTTTATTTAATTTATAATTAAGTACCTATTAAAGCTAGAGTAATACAATATAATACAGCCACTTCTCAAACTAAAAGACACTAAATGGTCGGTCAATATAATTTTTAAAGTCCTGGCTAATTATCTGAACTCGAACAGATACAATACTTAATCATAAAACGGCATAGCAACATTCAATTAATTCTTTTTTATTCACATTTCTTATGAAAACTTGCGGATTCTGTTAGCAAAAAGAGCATTATGTATTCGTCAATGCATAGTTTTCATTTTAAACTCAACTTTTTTAGTACATTGTCATGATTTCTTTCATATTTCTTTAGCCACATTATTTATTACTAATACTTAATATATTTGTGGCCATTTTTTTAATTGCGCTCACACGTGCCGCAGTCAAACTCATAGAAAACAACAGCAACAACAACGAGAAACATGAACATGTTGCGAATATATATATTTGTATATTCTGGCCTTAAAATGATATATCGGCGGCCATAAAGGGATTTGTCGCCAGCCAGAGAGAAGAAATATAAAGAATCAAAATGAAAATATGTGAAATGTGAAAAACCAAATGGAAAATTCATCTAAGAAGTTTTGTATGATTAATCTGCTGATTTAGTCATTTCCCGAATATGTTTCCTTATATTTCTGGTCTTAGTTAATTGATCGTATAATATGTATAATCAAGAAATGAGCAGCTTTGCCGTGACTTGCATTTCATACAATTAATTTCTTGCATCTCTGATCCGTCACTCAAAACTAGTATGAAACAAAAATAAAGTAGTTAGATTTCAAATTTGGGAACATTTTTTAGTGAATTTAAAGAAAATAAAATAAATCATTTTACGCTCTTTACTAGAGCTATCTCAAATTATGACAGATCTTTGAGACGCTTTGTTTATCAAGTACTTAACACTTAAATCTTCCTTATTTGCATACAAAGTTCACAAGTCAACATCATTCCTAAGATTAATGAGCTCAATTTTGGATTAACATTGAGGAACTAAATGGAAGTGCGAAGTACCTTGATAATCTATGGAGTTCTAGACTAGTCAATGCCCAGTATCCAGCTTATAAAAGGCCCAACATGATTAACTTTCATAACTTTTCATAAAAATATAAAATAGGTAATACATAATAAATTTCTTCTTTTCCTAATGTTTGCCTTGCCACCATTTCCCTAATATTGATTTTCTAATATAAATATGTATCAATAGGTATAATTTAGTTTCGTTTCCAAATTTAAATTGTGTAGGGCAATCGTAAATTAACAGAGTTGTACTCAATCCTATTTTTATCTTGTCGTGATTACAGGGTATAGTGACTAACTGTATAATGTGAGAGGCATAGCTCAGCTGATGAACTAATTAGCACAGCACAACAAACGGACATGCTCCCACGTGAACTTATCTTATCGCGATAATTAAGCATAGATACAAACACACGCACACACAGCCACTTGCATAGAAAGAGTAGAGAGAGGTGCGGCCCTCTCTGCTAATGCAAGTCTGCGATTGGTTCACAGGATGCGCAGACAATGTCACCAACACACACACACACACTTAGGCACACAGACACTCTCCCTCTGCTCGACGCCCATGCAACTTCATTTCCCTCGCCCACTGCGTAGGCTGACGCTGACGCTCACGCCCACGCGCAGTCAACGCAATGCAATTTGCACAACCAGGCAGCCAGGTAGGCAGGCAGTCAGTCAGGTGAACGGGCGTCTGGCCCTCTCAACATGTTGCGCCAAATGCTAAACTAAGCAACATGTTGCGCGCGTGCTCAAAAGAAATGCAGTGGTGGAGCAGTAAAAGAATAAGGTGAAGGGGTATCTAGAGTTGGGGGAAGACGAACGCACGCATGCGCCGCTGCTAGCGCTCATTCAACTTTGCATTGAAGCCTCGACGATGACGACGACGACGCGTCGTTCGTCATCGGGCAAGCATCTCGGAGACACGCGACTCAAGCAGCAACAACAACAACACTCGCAAGTTTAACCCAAAAGCAAATGGCAAGCAATAGCAGCAGCAACAACAATAACAGCAAAAGAAAATTGCTGCTGTCGCTAGCGCTTTTGGCAGCAACAGCAGCAGCAGCAGCAGCAGAAGCAAGAGCCGAGCGCACGATCAGCAACGACGCATCGCGACGACAGCAGCAGCCAACAGCAACTTTGTTGCTCTCATATTGAGCGCGCTCTCGCTCTCTTACGCTCTCTGCTGCGTTGCTGCTCTCGCCAACGCTCACGCTGTCTGCAATTTTTTGCCTGGCTTGTGTGCTTGGCCTGCCTGCTAGTCTGGCCGCCCCGTCACAGTGGCTGCGCTCTCACGTTGGGTTCGTTCGGACGTTTGCTCTCTCGCTCTCTCACTGCGCTTCGGCGTACTCTCGCGATGTTACGCTGCCAGCGCTGACTGCGCTGCTGCCGCTGCCGTCGCTAGCGCTGCTTTGGGCTTTAGTTTATTTATTCAACCGACCGATACCGTGTGTGGACATTATTTTCCTAAACGTTCGCAACCGCACAACAAACACAAACACACACACACGCACACACACACATACACACAGGCAGACAGACAGACAGACACGCATACATTGAAACACGCACGCCGTCATCGCGCATACAAACACACACACACTCGCGCACACACACACACACACACGCTGGCAGACAGCGCAGCGGCGCAGCAGCCAGAGCCCATATACTCGGCGTGTGCGCCCCGTGAGCTATCTAGTAGATAAAAACTCGCCGACTCGCCGACAACAAGCAACAAGCGACAAGCGACAATCAACAACCAACAATCAACAAGCGACAGCAACAACCATTATTTTTTGGGAAAAACCTGAGTGCAAAATGTGCAAAAACAAATTGTGAATAAATACAACGCAAATGTAAAAGTTATAATAATTTATAGAAATTATTTAAAGAGTTTCCATTTGCAAGAAAGAAAAGTGCAACAACAACTCAAGTGGCTTGGCTAAAAGAACAACAGTTAACACGCGTGTGTGTTATCTAATCGTAAAGAAGAGAGCAAAATAATAATAATAATAATACAGTTTAACAACAAACAACAAAATATATATAAATCGAAGAAAAAGGAAAAGGAAAAACTAAAATAGCGAACGCTCGGACAGTTTGTCTTTTGTCGGTTCGGTTTGGTTCGGTTTCGGTTCGGTTCGGTTTGGTCGGTTCTGCGTCTGAGAAACCTTAACTCAATTTTAATTATAATTTCTGTATTACGTTTTTTTTTCTGTTGCCAAATTATCATCAAATTCTTTTTTTTTTGTGTGTGTAATATTTGAAAATTTAAATTGAAATCAAAGAAAGATTGAAATATTGCAAAAAAGGAGCAAAGGAAAATCTAAACGAAATGGTTAACAAATTAACGAATGTTGCTGCCGCTTTGGCCACGGCAACAGGAACCGTTCAAACACTGGACAGCAGGCAAACGATTGGAGCCGACACAGAAAGCAGCAACAACAACAACAGCAACAATAGTAGCAACAACTGCAACAACTGCAACACACATCATTATCAAAGCAAATTGCATCAGCTGCTTATCATCGCTCTGCTCCTTTGCCTGTCCAGCTGTCTGCCCCAAGCGGTCCAAGGGCGACGCCACGCCCCCCTCATGTTCGAGGAGTCCGACACGGCCAGGCGATCCAATAGACCAGCGGGTAAGTCTCCCTTTTAATATATATATATATATATATACATTTCTTTTAATAAAACAATAATATAACATGGTGATCAAAAAATAAATAGAAAAAATATGAAAAATATATTTTTAAGAACTTAAACTCGATCATTTGAGGGACTATGGGTAGACTTAAACTCGAATCATTATCAGGATTTACATCACTAATTGTAATAAAATATAAAATATCACAAAATGTTATATAATTGCCAAATCGTATCATATGTCGTATGTCGTTTGCATTGCATAAGTTGAGCTGAGATTGCGCATACGCCCCGTTTCTAGTTCGGGTCATAAAACAACACATTTTTATGTTGTTTTTTTTTGCGCACTATGCGAGGGTTTTTCCCCCTGGCCGCGGGCAGGTAGATTTTGGCCAAGTCGGTGCCTAGGCGTTGCCCATGGCTCGCACCCTTAATCCCCGGCTGTACAAAAGACACACACACACACACACAATTTGGGTTGCTTCTTCTGGGTTTTCCATTCTTTTATTTTCCAACAGTTATCAGTTTTGAGTTCTTTTTTTATTTTATGTTTGTGCTAATCCGGAAAACGGGAATTCCCTTCCGCTCGCTGCCTGTCGAGACACAACGGCGTCGGCAACCCCAAAAACTCAAACACAAAACACAAAACACAAAACACACACATACAAATTATAGAAAGCAACTCGTCTTTGTGTTTAAGCTGCTTAGAGACAGTCTAATTCTCATGCTCAGTGTTACTGCCATTGCCATTTCCAATTCCAATTCCATACCCAATATAGTTCTATAGCTCCTCCAGATCTAAATGCAGCTCAATTTGTTACAACTCACACGCTTGATTAGCCGCATTTCCTGTTTCCACAGTGCAGGAGAAAGAAGAGCATTACATCAATAGAGAAGAACTCGGGAAACTCGAACCTATAGAACTCGGCTAGCGTTACATTTTCATTTTCATTTTCATTTATTTTTCTATTTTTCTTTCTTTCATCACTGCTTTAGATGATGTTTTTCTGTTGTTTTGTTTTGCCTTTTTTCAATTAAAAACAGATTGCGGTTTTATTGTAACGACTTTGAGCTGTTTCTCATCTTACAATAGTGCCTGTAGATGACTGTAGAGCGAGTATTTATGTGCTATGCATTGTTGTAGCTTAATAAACTGTAACTAACCACTCCATTCAATCACTTTATAATCGTTCATCATTTACATAAAGTTATCCTCTACAAATGGGTCCAACTTTGAAATTCCTGCAGCTATCGCTCCAAATTTTGGAGCAAACAACATATTTGCTTGCTTAGTTTTAATTATTACAATTTTCTTTAAATCGCTCGTCGTTTTCATAAAGTTTCTTTTTTGTAATGAGTCTAAAGTAGGTTCTCCAGCATTTATGCTTGCATTTCTTTTTGTAGACTAGATATTTCTTTGCATTAGTGCAGTATATCTAATTTCAGTGAAATCATTTTTCGTTAACCTAAACATATTCACCAGAACTGGGATTACCTTTAGCCCTATGGCATATTTACAGATTATTGCTTTTGAAAACTACACTTCAGATTGTTTTATTGCAGTGTACTTAATTTCATTGAAATCCCTCGTCGTTTACATAAAGCTAACAACTGCAAATGACGACAACTGGCCAATTTGTATAGGCCTACTCATTGAATTTGAATGTTGTATATACGAAAATGATAGTCATTCACTCTTTGAACGAGACACACAAAGCCAACAACTTAAGATTGGTTTAACTTAATAATTTAGAGAGCTAAGCGCGATACAAAAGTCAATAGACTCAAAAAAACAAAATAAATATGTATAAAATCATAAACAACAAATCAATGGCTTATCATGGCCTTTGTAGCACTTGCCACCCACATGCAAAAATAATAGATGGAAAAATCCACCCACCCAAGTTGAAAGAGATAGAGAGGGTTGCTGGGGGGGGAATGTATCTCTATGGGTTGGAGAAGTTGCATAGTGCTAATTAAAAGCTCAGCATAATTTAGTCGTTAGTCGTGGCCCACAGACGACCAGAAATTCAGGCAACGTCAAATGCCACCAACACACACACACACACACACACACACACACAGACCGAACCACACAAAATAAAAAACACACACTTATAATTTTTTTTAATGAATGAAAAACCATCGCAGACAAACACTTTTTTTTTTTGGTGCCCATAGTAGCAGCCAGGGGAGGGGAGAAACTATCAGAGGGGGACAGGTTAATCAAACAGCTGAAACCACGCACGTTTTTAGCCATGATTGAAGGGAGAGGGGAGGGAGGGAGGTAGAGAGACGTCTGATCTGGCCAACTACTAACTACCAATTCGTTTTGTTCATTTCGCATTTAATTTAGCTGATTAACAAGCTGATTTACCACCCCCCCCTCCCCCTCCGCGCGCCACGCCCCTTACGGAATGGACAAGACGGCAGTCGGCCTACGTTGCCTCCACTCTTCCCCTTCCACTTCCACTTCCCCTTACCCCTCTACTTTACCCTCTTCTGTTTGGTTGTTGGCATTGCTTTTGCCCCGTTCGCCATTCGTCAGCATAATTCATTTATTCAACTGTCTGCCGCCCAGTTAGGTGTTAAAAAGTTGTTAACTTATTTTTAATGAATGCGTGTAAAAGACAACCACAACAACAACAATGACAACGAATACGAATACGAATACGAAAATCAAGATGTGCCTACGTAAAACGAGACGAGACGACGTTCCGTTTTGGCATCTCGGCAAACAGATCCATGATCTTTAACGAATACAACAAGAAGATGAAAAACAACAACAACGACTACAACTAAATACCAAAAACAACAACGAAATACGTTAAAACGTTAAGTCTGAACCACAGTCACAGCCACGTCGTCTGTCAGACGCCAAAGTTGCCTTTTTTTCTCCCATTTTTTTTTTTTTAAATTTTTATTGCGAGGGTATATCAGTTTATTGATGCTATATGTTACCTGCTAACTGTAGTCAAGGAATATAGTAACTATATGCTTAATTCTTTTTTTTCTTTTTTGTTAGCAGTAGTTGAAGTGCAGACGAAAAATGCATCAATTCTTCTTATAACTTAACATTTTTTATATTATTAGTCAATTATTCTCATAGATTTCTGGTTAGCAATATGTAAAATGCAATGGCTTCTGCTTTTTACAGAGTATTTCAATTGTGGTTTGATCAAGTTTCCCTTTATTTTGTATTTCGTTTTTTTGCTGTCGTTTTTTGCTGTTGTTTTGGGGCTGTCGCGACAGCCTCCCAAAAACGTCGTCCGTTGTCGTCAGTGTCAGTTGCATGTCAGGCAGTCGAAAACGAAATGCAACCAATTTGTTGCCGGTTGCAACAACGGCAACAACGGCAACAACAACAACAACCGCAACTGCAATAACTGGCAACATTGCCAGCCTTTTTTGGCTTCGAGACGAGGCGTCGCCATCCTCAACGATTGCAACTGCAACTTGGCTACAGCGGCTTAACTTGGCTTAGCTTTTTTCTCCGTTTTTTCCTCAGTTTTTTTAGCCTGTTCAGCTTTGGGCTTAGAGCCGCGAGTCGCGTGTAGGCAGAGGAAGCACTTAATGCCCACAAAAGTGTCAAATTGCAGCAGAGTTCGAGTTGCAGTTCGAGTTGTTCAGTTTCAGTTTTTCGGGCCGACTTCGTTGCTCGCCCACCCAAAAAAAAAGCAACAAAAAAAGCTAAAAAGGAAAAGCCAGACATGGAGAAAAAAGCCCAAATACAATCGAGCGTGCGTGTGTGTGTGTTAATTAATTTGACTCTGTTTTTATTTATTTTTTGTGTTTTTTTTTTATATTTATTTTTCGGCTGTCGAGTGTCGACTGCAGTCGCGTAGGCAAATAAGATACAGATACAGATACACGGCCTATAGATACAGATACGCTTCACAGATTTCGTGGGTTTCAGATTTGTGTGTGTGTGTTTTTTCTGTTCGTTTTTTTTTTAGCATTTCCGTTCCATTCAGCAGTTGAGGAGCAGAAAAAGAGTGGGGTAGAGAGCAATAGAGGGGGAGAAAGAGTCAGGCAGTGTTTGCCAGTATGAATGCAAATCAAACGAGAGTTTGTTGGCTTCGCTTCTGGTTCCAACTGGGCAACAATTGGGCTAATTGTCATAAAATCGAAGCTGAATTTTTTATTGCTGCCATTTTATTGTTGCTGCTGTTTATAGCCATGCCTTTGATTAGCACTCGCCAATTTGTCCACTCGCTACTCGTCACATTTCACTCGGCACTCGTCACTCGTCACTCGCTACTCGCAATTTCACATCTCGGCATTTCGCATTCTTGTCATGCATAAATTATCAAGGCGCAATCAGCGCCCCACAGTGATCTTCCCTCTCTCCCTCTCTCTCTTACCGCTCTCTTCTTTTTCTCTTAAATAACTACAAGATTTTCCTTTCTTTTTTCGTTTTTCTTTTTTTTTGTTCCGTTGCGCATCATCTAAATTGTGCATCTCTGATACGAGGCGGCAGCCTTTGCAGTCAGTTTCCATCTTTTGATGTGTGCAACTGTTTAGACATTTTCTTTGTGTGTTCGCAAATTGAAATTGGCCACGTTTTCTTTGCGACGTCTGTTATACCCTTAAATGCGTCTCATTTCGTTTGATAATTCTAAAATGACTTGGTTGTCAAATTAAATTGCTTAACAGTCTAAGCTTTATTAAATCTTAAACCATTTTATTTCATTTAAGTTTTTAAATTCACATTGCAAGCTGCTAAAGACTTTAAATTGGAAAAAAGCTCTTGGCAAGCACATTAAAGCTCTTTGGAATGCATAAAAAGTTAATTGCATTTATTTTGCCTATAAATTGATTCGTGAGCTAAATTGAGTAATTCTGAAAATAATCGAGAGCTTAAAGCTGCTTTGTGAAAGCTCAAAGCTCACTTAAGTGTGTGAACTTTGGGTGCCAATGAAATTGCATCAGGTTAAATGCAGAAAGCTCTATCTTTCTCTCTCTCTCTTTTGCTCTCTTTCTTTCGACTGTCTGTCGCTCTCTTCGAGCCAAAGTCAAATTGAGTCGCGTGCAACGAGCGATCATCATCATCATCATCATCATCATCATGATCATCAACGTCATCAGCCTCAACCCGAAAAAGAACAATAAAAATACATCCTTAGAATATTTGTGCAACTTATCAGCGCATTTAAAATTAGCAACAACAACAACGTCTACAGAAAGTTGGTGTTGTTGTTGTTGTTGTCGTTGTTGTTCTTGTTGTTGCCGTCTGCTGATTCTGCTGCCTGAACTTTTGACGACATCTGCGACGGGGCAACTCGCAGTCGCGTGATTTGTTTTGTAAATGAGCAAAAATGCAAAACTAAAACCAAAAAAAAAAGAAACGAGAAGACAAGAAAAGAGTAACAAAAAAATCAACCAAAAAAGCGCAAATAAAAATAAAAATAAAAATAGTCATTGAACATGTTTACGGCCAGAGACGTTGCCAGTTGCCTTTTGCTCAGTTCCAAAATAGCCAACACACACACACACACACATCTACACACACACACACATCGATACACACTCCAATACACACACAGGCAGGCAGAGAAATTAGCTGCTTTGGTAGACCATGCGCAAATTGTCTAAACAAATTGTACCGACATCTAAAAAAACATATAGTACATTTAATTGCAGCCGCTTTGATCAACAGTGACTCCGAAAAGGCAGCGTACGCAGCAGCTGGCCAAAATGTACAACAACAACTTACGAAAATTTCCTATTTGTTTTCTAGTTCAATATACAAATCCGTGGACTTAAACCTTGAGCTAATTTCTGGCATTTAATAATTTTCAATTTTAAAATCAATTACAATAATAATACAGTAATGTCATGGAAATGCAATTAATTTGTGATAAATTCACAATGTTCTTTTTGTATTATGTAAGGTTTAAGGTGCTCATGTTAGATTTCAAGCAAAACTTAATCTAAAGCTTACATCTATTCCTTTTTAAGTCTGTACTTAAAAAAATCTGCAGTTCTTTTAAAAAACTCACTGCTTTTTTCGCTCCAAGTTCAGTTACAGTGAGTAAAAGTGTAGTTAGACAAAGTTAGATGTTATATTTTATAATCTGGCAATATATACAGATGATCAGGCTATAATAGACCACTTTATTGAACTTGTTCAAATACCCTTCTTTATATAAGTACACACACTTTAAAAGCATCCAAGTCATCAAAGAACCAGCACCGGATGCGGTTCAGTTATATCATCTGTATATTATGTGAGATAGACTTGGGCTATGTTATGTGCTAGCTAATTGGATGGCAATTGTCACTCATTATGATTGAGGTGTATCTTTTTCCCCTTCCCCTCATCTCTTCTCTGCTGTTGTCTTCTCTCTTCTTTTTTTTTTGCTGTCTGTTCTCGATTTCGCTCGCGTTTTTTTTTACATAAGCAGCGACCGCGAAAAGTTTTCGTTTCATTAGATTTACCTTTAGATATTGTTGTTGTTGCCAACAGTTACAGCAACAACAACAACAACAGAACGAGCCCCTCTTTTGTGTGTTTTGTGCGCGCGTTTTGCTAGCGACTTTAAACGCGTCGCGTTTTTCGGCTTTTTCACTTTTGAACTTTTATATATCTTTTCGGCAGATGATTGGGAGGCGTAGAAGCAGAAGAGAGTGAGCGAGAGGTAGCGCAGAGATGGGGAAAGGGGGGGGGGGGTGGTAGGACGGAGGAGTAGAGTGTCTACAGGGCGTGAAGAACACACCCGAGTTGTGTGTTGTGTGTGTTTGTCCATTGGCAACGACGACTTTTGTTTGCTTTTGCCGACGTCTGTTTGCTCCCCCCGCCCCTACCGCCCCCCGTCCCTCCCTCTCACTCTCTGTCTGTCTGTCGCTGTGCTTCTCACACCTAACGCAGCTGTCATAAATTATCAAGAACAAGCAACTTGCAACTCCGAGGCGACCGCACTTAATCAGCCATTAGAGATCTTCATTTCGAGCCCAGCGTCGTGTTGTGTCCCCAAAATGAAGCGAATGGCAGCGATTTGCAACATTGACTGACTAGTGAGATGCCCTCGAAAATTTCGAAAATTAAAATTAACAATTCAATTGAAATGAATGCATTTAACTTGCAGTTTCTCGCTTAGTTTAGTTGCTGTATTCTAAAGAGCTTTAGGGTGACCATTTCTTCCCTTCATATTACTATGGCAGAATGCAAGTTATGGCAAGTTAGTCATCGTCTTAACTACTATTGATAGCGAATTGATAAGAGCTTTACTTCCTCAGTCGAACACTAAGAGTCACTGATCTAATTTGAGCTTTAGGGTGACCGTAGTTTCCTGTTTTGATTCATAATGAGCTCTATATGGTTTTATTACACAATCTTTTTAACTATAACTTTCAAGAACTTATAGTCACTTGCGTTAAGACTGACCCTATTTGGTGTGCATGCTTTTTACAGGGTATGCGCAACTGGGAAATGCAGCGCGCAAGCATTTCAAGTTGCTTTTTGTTGTCGTTGTGCTTTGTTAGCTTTGCACTTAAATAATTTAATTGCTTATAAAATAAATAAACTGGGGCGGTACGACGCGCTATCCGAATGCGTTTGTCGCTTTCCACCGCATGCATTTTCCAAAAATTAAATATTAAAAAAAATAATGAAAAAAGTATACTTTTTTGGAGGTTTCTTTTGACAGACTTTTGATAATATTTGGATTTGTTCTTTTTGTTCGATGCCGACTTCTTCTACTCCTTCCCGCTCCATTTGATTCATTGACTTGACGATCGTTCGATCTATTAAGTTGCGGTTCAATCAATTTGATTGATTGCCCCCATCGACTGATTGACAGCTCAACACTTTCAGCTGTCAAATTTGAGCAAAATGTAAACAATATTCCGACTGGGCGTGGCAGACAGTGACCATTGGGAGGGGCAAGGGAATTGAAAGAATAAAAATTCCATTTATATAATATTTTATGGCCAATATTTTATTGAATTTTATGCATTTCAACGTTGAGCTTTAACTTCTGCGCTAATTATTTGCAACAATTAATGAAGGCGCACAACAGAAATAATATTTAAAAGAAATGAACAATCAAAAAAAACAACAACAGCATTGGACTGCTCTATATATCGCAGACCCCAGACCATGGCTATATACCATACGACGCTGATCCGCTCCGATCCGATCTGATCTGTGCTGATCTTTTAACTCAATTAAAAGCGCACGCAGCCAAGAAAAAGAAAACCAAAATAACATACAATTCACATGGGCGACTAAAATATACCCTATGCAATTTAGTTTAATTTAATTTGATTTTATTTCATGCTGATTGGTTGCCGGTTCTTTCACATATTGCGCGTTAATTTAACAAAAACATCCTGAAAACACACTAAACTAGTTTTTTAGAATTTTTCCGATTGTAGTAGTTCAGCATTTACAGGGTATTTAAACCGGCAATACAGCAAAGCAAAGAAAAGTTTTCAAAGGCACTTTTCGACTGTGCGTAAATAGTATGTAGACAGCAAACAGAATTGCCAAAAAAAAAAAGAAGAAAAAAAAAAAACGCTGCGCCAAAGCGACGCCGCTGCTAGCAGCGACAGCGACGGCGACGTCAGCAGCGGGCAGAGGTTCTGCGTCATGTGAGTCAGCAACGCATTTGGCAACACACAACAAACGCCAAGGCGAATTTCGTTGGCTAAAACAAATGACCAGAGGATGAAGACCAAAGACACACACACACACACACACACAGCACACACCAATACACACACACACACACACACTCTTCCTTAGCTTAGATGGGGCCACGTGTGCGGGGAGCGTTGGAAACGACGAATGTTTATTAGAAGTTGAAATGCCTGTCGCTGCCTTTCGACTGTAATTAGCACATTGTGCGGCTATTCATCTGTTTGTTCTTGCCTCTAAATGCAGCACATGCCCCATGTGGCAAGCATACATTAAAATAAATAAAAAGAAAAGGCAAGCGAAAGAAAAACACTCTTCAAATTGTTGTCAAGCGCCCAAATGAACCAACAATATTTCTAAAAAATTTAAACATTCAATACTTTGTTGAGCCTGCAACTTTATTTTGGTTTTAAGCCTTATTTTTAGCCAGCAAATGCGCTTTGTTTAAGCAGCTTTTTTATAAACGTTCCTTTTTCTTTAAAAAACTTTTTTGCTGTTTGCTGATTTAGGTACAATTTTAACTTTTACATGCCAAAATTAGCTAAAAGATTAATTTTCAGCTGCAAATTAAAGCTTTTAGCTGCTATGCTTTAAAAAAGCTTTAAGGTGCTTTCGATGTTGTTGAGTTCAAGCCTTGTTGTTTTTTTTGTTGCACTTTGTGTGTGTGTGTCAATGCACTGCCAAATTTAACAACAACAATTACAGCACCAAAAATACGTAAATTTATTTCTAGATATTTCGTCTTGAATTTAAATTATAAATAGCTTTGTGTGTGTGTGTGTGTGTGTGTGTGTGCTCAATGCACTTGCTGAAATTATAATTATTTGTGCTGCCTTTAAGTGAGTGAGTGCCACGCCTTCGCAACATTTTTGTGGGCAACAAAAGTATGAAAGAATTTATTGTTATTGTTGTTGCACGTTTTGCTTGTCAAAAACGTTTTGCATCAATGAATGAATTTTGGCAAAAACAATAAATAGCCTGGAACAGCAACAACAGCAACAACAGCAACACAACAACAATTAACTGCAATGCCAAAAATTGTTGAAATAACAATATTGCGCGATGCAAAAACCTAAAAAGAAAACAACAACACGGCCATAAATCAAATGTCTAGACAAATTGCAACAACAAATGCAGGCAGCAATACAAACACAAACTCTGTGTTTATATACATATGAACAAATGTATATAAATATAAATAAAGCTATAGATCAACAGTCCATAATTAACAGCTGGCTTTTAGTTGCTGATGAGTTGCTGTTATTGAACGCTGAACGGAAATGAGGGGCGGGTCAGCAGCAGCAGAAGCAGCATCAACATCAACATTGGGCGGCAACAGGAAGAGCGACTGTTAAAATGCAAAAAAGCAGGCAAACTTGAATGTTATTGGCTGCTGCTGCTGTTAACAGCAAGCGGAAGCAGCGCAGCAATACTTAAAAGTCTGACTGGCAGCAATGTTGCTAAGCAACAAGTGAAGTTGTACGCAAAGTAGCATACATAAGCTCAGCTGCTTAGCAACATGCTGAAACATTTGACGCCTGCCAGCAGTGTTGCTAAACATAAAGCGCAGCTTCATAACTTAACGCAGCAACATGCTGTTTAACTCAGCCAAGCAACATTTGACGAATGTTTCAAATATTTTCACTTGCAATATGCGTTAAGCCGTTAAGTTTAATTTGTTATTCAACAACATTTGCGACTTTAGCCAGACTATTTACAATATTTGCGCTATTTTAGCAGTACACACACACACACACACACATTTTAAGAAATGCAGCATATGAAATCAAGCGCAAACATTTTGCCGCGCCAATTAACGTAAAATTTCAATTATATAAGTAAAAAAAAAAGCCAAAAAAAGAATATATATTTATTTATAATTTTTGCACAAGCAAAAATTGAATATAAGTATAACTAAAATGGGCATATAATGTGGGGAGCAGACACAACCAAAATGGGAAGAGCAACAACAACAGCAACATTCTGTTTTTCATTGTTGTTGTTGGTATTTTAGTGAATATACATACATAAATATTTATAAATCTATTGCGCGTAAATCGGCAGCTTGTATCAAAGGCGATTCCGTTGTCTTCTCTGATTAAATTTCTATTGTTGTTGCTGTTTTTTTCTTTTTATTTAAATTTGTTTTTTTTTTTGCTTGCATTTAAATTGTGTTTCTTTATTTTCGCACGCAAATAAAACTGGCGCCAATGACAGCAACAACAACAATAAGAATAACAACAATAAGAATAACAGCAAATTATAATACTTAGAACCGCCACTTGATAAACGTCGCGCGTCGTTAGCGCCACTTATCACGTATACGCCATGTCGGGCAATGCCGCCCCTGGTTGTTTTAGCTATTATTGTTGTTGTTGTTACTAATGTTGTTGTTGTTGCTCTCACTAAGGTTGTTTGAGGGGGGTTGTTTTCATTTGCCTAGATAGTTGATTTGTTGCTTGTTTTTTCGTTAGTTTATCAGTTGTCGCCCAGTTTCTGCCAGCTGCTTTCAATGATAACAACAACAACAACAAAAAGAAACATCGAAAAAAAAAAGAAAGATATGCTTAGAAAAACTACAACAATCCATCAAGCAAAATACTCTAACATTTATGTGCCATTTTTATTGTTATCCATTTTAACTATTCACTTTGACCATACACTTAAAATACCCTAGCTTTTGTCCGAAAGCGGCATATCAGCTTTAAAGTTAGCTAAAGAGAAATTAAAGTAGCTAGAAACTAGCTATAATTTTAATTGCTAAACAATTGATTTATGCATTTCCATTCAAAAAATTTGCGTGGTAAGCTGCAGTCGATCAGTCTGCTCAGCTCTGGCGATTATTTTGGGGAATGCTATTAGGTTTATTTTTGATTTTGATTTCGATTTTATGGGACTGCCGTCGGCGCATTTGGCTGATGTGCTGGCGCCAAAGAGTTTAAAGTTTTAGCATTTGTAATTTGGCGGCTGTGCGCCCGGTAATTAAAATATATTAATAATTTAACGCGCTTTTTCGTCCGATTTGCATACCAAATAACAGACAACAACAACAGCAACAATAATAAAATGCCATCCAATTAACAGCAACAGCACAAACAAAATGCCGCTAATGAAATTGAGTCTAAAAGCCAAAATTTGTCGCCTGTTGCTTTTTGCCTGTTGCCAGTTGCCAGTTGCCCCTTCCCGACGCCTCCATTGCTAACAACTTGACACTTGTTGGCGCCACTGACAACAACAACAACAACATTTGTTTTTTCTCATCAGTGTTTCTTTTCGTTTCTTTTTTGTAAAATTGAAAATCGCTGCCGGAAACGCAACTGAATTTGGCGCCAACTGCTGGCAACATTTGTTGCTGCTTCTTCTTCTGTCTGTCAGCTGTCGCTTGGCAACATATTGCACACAGAGTCTGATACATTATAATTACTTTATATGATTAGTAAAAAGTCTACTCGTAGTGTTGAAGTCTAAAGTTCAACTGAGCTTAGGGATTTACCTTGGCTGAAACGGCAGTTATATCAGATGATATCATGTATTTTATATTACTGGAAATGTAATTTTTATATCAACTGGAAACGGCATCTACTATTTATAGTGGCTTAAAGTCTTCACTCTTCAATTTTCAGCTTTTACGCCAAAATCTTCATTCAGCATTGATTTAAATGCCTATGAAAGTCGAATGTTTTAGATTCCTCCCACCAAATCTACATGTATCAAAATTTAGTGTGAAGTCTTCAGTCTACAGCTTTCATTCTACAGTCTTCTTTAGATATTGAAAAGCTGCAAATGTTTCCAATTTGTTGTCACCCCGTGATCTCTTTCTCTTTCTCTCTCCCTCTTCCCTTCGTTTTCTCTCTGTCTCACTCAGTAAATATCCGAAGACGCGTCTCGCCATAAACTTTTCCATTCCCATAGTCATTGACATTGACTAAATTTCATTTATATGGGCAAATGCAATTAACTGGCGCCAGCATTTTCCCCATATGAAAAACAAACAAAAAATAACAACAACAACAACAGAAACCATAAAATTTCTATAAAGATAAATCGACATTTATAGCCAAGGCAACAACAACAAATGCCAATTGAAATATGCAATTAAATTCATATATTTAGATATATTTTCCAAATATAGTATATATGTAAAAATTATACATATATATATATATGCGATTTATTCTCCTCGTCTGATTTGCTGATTTTTAATGTTTTTCAAATTCTCTTGTATTTTCTTCCAGTTACCGAATGTCAATTTGGCAAAGTTCTGCGAGAATTGGGCTCCACTTGGTACGCGGATCTGGGACCTCCATTCGGCGTCATGTATTGCATCAAATGCGAATGTGTTGCGGTAAGTAAAGCTTTCGAGTTGTTTGAAAATAAGTTTCCATAAGCTTTAGACTTAGTTGACTTTAGCAGTCAAGATTTAGGCTTTCAGCTGCTTACACAGTTGACTTTGAACTTAAATTTAAGCTTGCTGTAGCTTTCAGCAGCATTAGATTGAATAAAGTTGAGCTTGCAGCTTTCAGCTGACGAAAAAATCGAGATTGAGCTTTAATAGAAACTTAAAAGTTGCAGAATTAATACTATTTTCATTCCGACCTAAATTAAAGACAGTTGAGCTTACAAAGTTTTGTTTAAGCTTTAATAGAAGCTTTAAAAAAAGTATCTTAGCTTGTTATTAGCAGCTTTTAGAATTAATTAAAAGCTAGTTGAGCTTACACAGTTGATTGAGAGCTTTAAAATAAGCTTTCCTTTGGAGCTTATAGATTAATTAAAGTAGCTTTCAGGTGCTTCAGTTGATATGCCCAGCTGCTTCGGGCTTTCACATGTGCATTTCATTGGTTTGGCTTTTTACCAAGTCTTAAAATACTGCAACAATGCATATGGCTACAGTTTAAGATACTTTTTTCTAAATATATATATTTATCTCTTTTTTTTGGTGAAAAACGCAGACTGACTGAACAAATTAAGTCAAGTCTGCGCTGATAGGCGGCCAACTAATTGACTAATGACTGCCGACATTTGCTACAAGCGACAAGACAGAACAACAGAAACAGCAACAGCAACAACAACAACAACAACAACGTTTGCCAAATCAGAAAACCGAACAGCAAGAAAAATAGGGGAAAATTATTGGCAAAAAAAGAAAAAAGAACAGAATGTCTTTTCACTTAAGTTGGAACAAAAAGCGGCAAGAAGAAGCGCATAATTTATGGCATTTCTACGCATGATTAATATTGATTTGAAAGCTCTTTTTATAATAGCGAATGTCGTATACCCTATGCATCATATATACTACGTACTTCGAACTAAATATAATATATTGTATGCATATATGTACATATGTATTCAAGGGGAAACTAAATCCCAAAACTTTGCCAAAAACCAATTGAAAATTGCGTTTTTTGATTGTTTTTGTTGTTGTTGATTGAATTGTTGTTTGAAGAAAATTTGCAATTACGTCGATTGAGGGGGAAAAAGAAAGAGAGAGCATGAAAGCAACAACAACAACAACAGCAAAAACAAGGCTGAAAATGTCAAACTTGTGGCTTCGTTCAAGTTCTGCGTCGAGTGTAAAAATAACAACAACAAAAATAAGTATATATATGTATATATATCTTTATATATATATATAAAAGCAATATATACATATATTTAAATTATTTATATATATGTATATATAGCATGTTTATAAGAGAGGCAGGCCCCGAAAATTAATTGACGCCATAAAGTCTTGGCAGATGTTGTTGTTGTTGTTGTCATTGTTGTTGTCATTGTTGTTGTGCGTCTGCCATCGACCAGACGACCCAGACACGAGGCAACAAAATCAGGCTAAGAACATAGTACACATACTCGTAACCAACAGTTGTCTCAATTAAAGAGCATCTCAAATTGTAGGACAGAAAATACTCACATATGTACATATATCAATTCTTCAGTCAAAGCCAATATATGTATATTGGCATCACTTGAAATATTTGATTTCATTTTATGTGTACGATATATACAATTAATTTCAGAGCTTTTCTGATATCTTGCCATTTTTTAAATTCATCGAGATTATTTTCTTAATTGCCATCGATCCCTTGCAATAATAGTTGATATCTGATATTTTTGAAAATGTTTTCCGATATCATTTTATGAGAAATATAAATAGATTCCTATTTCAAATCAATCTCAAATCTTTAGATTACCAACATTTCATCTTAGCTCTGACTCAGTTTGAAAACAACTCCAAAATAAATTATTGTTCAGTCCGTCTATGAGTTGTATACCAACTAGTTAATATATTTTGCAGTTGCTCATTTTGTTTAATGAGTTGGTTTTATTAATGTTTTAATTTCAGTTGTTTGTACTTTTAGTTTTTATATGTGTTGTTTTTTTAGCAATTTGTTGAGCTAATTGAAGTCGCCTCCCTCGACATATACATACAACTAGAGGAGCCGACAACGTCGTCGTCATTTCTTGACTCGATTTAATGGACCTGTCCAGCCACTGGGCATTTGGTCATTTGGTCATTTGGTCATTTGGCCATTGCATAAAAGTCAGTTTTGTATTAATTAATTATAATTTATGTGGCTGCAAGACTTATAAACGAGCACATCATAAAATGATAGCTGCTGACTTGCCTTCCTTTTTGTTTTGTGCTCTCTTCTTTTTTTTTTGCCTTTTGCTGTAAGACTTAAAAACTGATACGAGTCTACCATCGTTAAAAGCAACAACGTTGGCAGGCCAATAAAAATGAATTCATATAAACATCAAAAAGACAACGACACAACACTCTCAGGCCAGTCGAGCAAGCGGCCAGAGATCTGAAATGAATTAACGCAAATAAATACAAATAAAAAATGGAAAAAATAAAATTATAAATATATTCATAGATTTATATTAAGAAAATCGCAGCTTGATTTAGTTCTAAATTTAAAGCAGAAAGTGAGTGAGCGCCAAATAGCCCAGTTAATTAGATACCCTGTATATAAAACATAACTCGAGCAAATTGCAAAAGATTCTCAAGAAACTTTCAGAAAAGTTCTAAGCCATGTTATAATCTTCAGTAAACAGAAATCAAGTTTATAGATTAGGACAAACAATTGCCAAAATTACTTTAAAGTCGAGGAATAACACACAATGTGTGTGTTAGTGATTTATAGAATGAAATCGAACGTAATCAATTTGAAGTCCTTAGTTCCAGCAGTTGCTGAGTTCACATAGCTAACAGAGCTTGTTTAGTTCTATGTTTACAGGGTATTTGCATTGAAACGGAATAGAAATGAAAAGAAAGGAAAGAAAGAGATGGGTGTGTATTTTCGTGTGTATGTTTTCAGTTATGCGAATGGCAGCGCTAATTAATTTTGCGGCTACAAAAATTATATAAAAAGTGAATAAAAAAAATATAAATAAAATATACAGTAATGGGCAACGGGACAGACAGAAGTGACACATTGGCTCATCCACTCAGCATAACTAATGAGATATGTTATTATAGTTCGTTTTATATTAATTTTTATTTTTATTTTTATTTTTGTTTTTGTTTTTTTGCTAATATACTTATGTTATTCTTTTTCATTGAAATATTTGCAGATACCCAAAAAGCGTCGCATTGTTGCACGTGTCCAATGTCGCAATATAAAAAACGAATGTCCGCCCGCCAAATGCGATGATCCCATACCAATGCCCGGCAAATGCTGTAAGACCTGTCCCGGAGATCGTAACGGTAAGTCGCACATAACCCACATACATATCTACTATACTAAAAATACCCAAAACGAATCGTATACTTAGAACTGAGGCTCTATCTCTAACACTTTCACTCGACCAGAACAAAACCAACTCATGCCAAAGATATGCGTCATGGATCTCTCTGATATGTATGTATGTACATATATAAATATGTAGTTATCGGCTGAGGGATCGGGCAGATTTTTGGGGTATGTTCAAAGCATCTACTCAGACGGCCGAGGATTATAAATTAGGAAAATATCTCAATATTTTGACACATGCAATTGTTTGTTAAGCATAATAAAAACCGAAAGAGATATTGAATGGGATTATCAGACAAGCAACAAGATATAGTTATGGATCGAAATAAATGTATATATAATTAGATAGAGATGGCTATTAAAATGCTTGTAAAGAATTTCTTCAGTCACATCAATATATATACATATATATAAATATGTAGATAAAATATACATAAATATGAATCTATGAATAATTAAGCGTAACAGCTACGGCAGCTGTACAACACTCTTCAGATCTATACTATACATATATATAGATCTATATCTATATCTATATCTATATCTATATCTCTATATCTATATCTATGCATATACATAGATAGTTCGCTATGAATCGGACGACAAAACGCGTAAATTGTTTATGAAAAATTACTTGGACCGGAATGAAGGTCAACGCTACGCAATTTATAATTCTTTTTTATGCCATTTGGTTGTTTTGTCGCCTACCAAACATATTTCGATCTATACCAAATATATATATGCCCCCCACCCCCCAATCTACCCCTATTCTCACTCTCTCTGTCTCTGTCTCTGTCCCAGTCTCTGTTTTTCTTTCTTGATGTATGTTATTTCATTTTTTGGCTATCTCTGCATTTATTTATTGTATCGTAGCATTCGAATTTTGCATGTTTCGTGTTGACTTGTCTTCTTGTTTCTTCGCCTCTTCTTCTACTTCATGTTGCCTATCTTCTTCTTATTTTTATGTACGATTTATTTAATACCGTACAACGGGGCAACATTATTATTATTTTTATGAGACACCATTGGGAACTGGGAGTGAGACTTGGAATTTGTCATGTCCATTTTGGCATCGGGAATTCGACTCATTGCTGATTCCAAAGTCAAAATATAGTAGCTATAACTCAAGCTGACCAGCTGGCAACGCTGCAGCACAGTGGCAACACTTAAGAAAGCATATGAGAATAATTCAATCGAGGAAAATAGGTTAATAATAATAGACAATTCACCATGATTGCAGGCCAAAGCTCTCAAAGAACCAGGTGGCAACGCTATTACATAACTATGCGAAGCATGTTGAGAACTAGAATACACTTTGATTTTATGTCTATAAATCGCTTGGAATAAGCAGACATTGTCCTAAATGACAGTTGAATTGAAAGGTGGCAACTCTTGAGCCAACAGATTAATGATATATTGTCCAAGTGGCAACTCTAAATAAATAATAATATTTTTGATCAAATAAGTTGGAGTTAACTTGATCAAATTAGGCATACATGTGACTGAATGACTTTCTAAGCAGACAGCTGAATAGTTGATTACCAGCTGGCAACCTTGAACAAGGTGGCAACGCTAAGCATACTTTCATTTAAGCAGTATTGATGTTGTGTGTTGTCTTAAAGCTTAAGCATGCAATATGGACACAACGCATACCACACACAGATACACACACACACACGCACACACACACGCGCACACACACACGCACACACACAAATGAAGCGACAGACTGAATCACTGGGCAATTCTTTGGCTTTTGCTAATTTTCTGCATGAATTGAATTCATAATTAGAAAAGAGAAAAAATGACTTGGGAGAAAAGTTTGTGTGTGTGTGTGCGAGTGTGTGCGAGTGTGTGTGTGTGGTGTGTGTGACATTTTTCACATAATCAGGCAAGTGCTGCCTGAATTCCAGTCAGACGTTTGCCGCTGTGTGGCATGAGCTGGGGGTCTGTCTCCAAACTGGTTGCTTGCCTTGTTGCCTTGCCTTCAGCTTGCCACAGCAAACTTGGAACAACAGCAGCTTGCAACTTGCAACTTGCAACTTGTGGCAACTGCCGCCGCTTGCAGCACATCATTAGTTTCCGTTTTGCGGCAATATTTCATTTGCCTATGCAAAGCCGTTGACCTTTGTCGTTCCCAATTGGCCGCCCCTTTTTTTGTTTTGCTTTTCTGTTATTATATTTCCCTCTGTTTTGACGAAACGAAAAGATTTCACTTTTACTCAGTTGGCTGTAGTAGCTGGCACTTCAAAAAAAAGAAATATAGAAACAATGTGCAACAACAAGCGGCAACAACACAGCAACAAAAAATCGTGTTACCTTCATTTTGTTTAGTTTTAACTTGAAATTCTTGATTTAAATGGGTGAATAATATTTAATAGAAAATAACTCAGCATTTAAATTTAATACATTTTTCAAATTTAATTTCGCTTTTGGAACTTTGATACTTGATCGAAATATTTGCTTAAGATTTGCATTCGAATCACTTGTTGCGTATTTTATTTTGATTGAGTTGTATCCTATCTTTTTTTTCGGTGTACAGCATCAGCTTTAAGTTTAACTTCCACTTGCGGCTGCAACTCGTTTGCCATAAATAGTTAGAAGGCACGGGCGCGGCCCCAACTTGGCTCTTGCCACATGCCACATGCCGCATGCCGCATGTCCGCAATGCCACGCCCCCCTCCTTGCAGCTTGCCGCTTGCCGCTTGCCACTGCTGCAGCTATTGTAAAAATATTTGCCAGCGACAACAACAACAACAACAACGTAGCTGCCTTTGATTTACCAAAGTTATTTCTCTTTTTTATTTTTATTTTTTTTTTTGCCTAACTTGGTGCATGCCACGTCTGCAAAGCGTTGCACAAACACAGGCAGATCTAACTATGCTTTTACTACGATATATAGCATATTTATATATATATAGAATATATATAGAAGCTGTGTTCCAAGTTTAGTGATGCTGCTGCCACAGCAACTGGCAACTTGGCAGCTTGGCAACATGGCAACATGGCAACATGGCAACATGGCAACATGGCAACATGGCAACTTGCAACTCTTTGGGCCGCATCTCGCTCTTGCTGAAATTGCCCACGTTAAATGACCATTTTTGGGGGCAGGCTGGTTGTGTTGCTGCCACATGCAGCCAAGTCTGGTTTCTCTGCATTAATTTATGCATTTTTTCGTCATTTTTGCTTTTTTCTTTCTTTTTTTTTTTTGTATTATTATTATTAGTATTATATTTCTTCCTTTCTTTGTGTATAATGACATAACTCGAGCATTTTAACGCTTATTAAATTATCTCATTTACCGCCACAAACAGCGGGCGGTCCAATAACAGACAGCGACAGAGAGAGGGAGTGTGAGAAAGAAAGAGAGGCAAGAGACAGTTGCCAGGTAGAGACAATAAAATTTAATGTCTCTTGTGGCAATGTCATTTCAGCTGCGATCGTTTTGAATCGTTTCCAATCGTTTTCGATCGTTTTCGATCGTTTTCGATCGCTTTCGATCGTTCCTCGGGCTTTGTCCATTAACAGATCTGACAATTCAAGTTGATGACATCTTTTGTGGTCAATGCATTTCCTTTTTAGTGCATTTCATGGGCCAGTTTCAGCATTCCAACTTTGTAGTCACAAAAGGATAGCCCAAAAAAAAAGAAGAGTCGAGATTATTATCACAGAGGCGTGAGTCTCCTCCAGATATTACTTCTGTCCACCAATTCAACCTCTTTTTTATCTTATTCTCTCTTTGGACTAGCCATAAAAAATTCAACTTTATCGCCGGCATCAAAACGGAACTGTCTATTAAAAATCGAAACAACAAACTGTGTTGCACGATCCCATTTAGATTGTTGAAATCTCGGTTCAGGTAGTTTTTTATTCAAGTAAATGTTCTCTGTGCTCTCGAGATCATTTCAAGCTGATGATCTGTAGTAAGTGTGCTGTAGTAATAAGACAGAGAGAAAGAACTTTAACTATAGTTCTCTCTCTATATTTTAGGTCTTTTGTTGTTCGGTGCAGGGAAAAGAGAGAATTTTTGCTGCTAAGGACTAAAGCTTTTTAAAAGTCTTTCGCACTAAGTAAAGCTCATATATAATCACACTTCTTAAGCTCTCTCTGAAGCTCTCTATTAAAGCACAGGATCATTTAAAGCTCTCTCTTGAGCATTAAAAGAGTAAGAACTAAAGCTCTCTCTCTCTCTCTCTCGTGCCTTTGCCCTGTACTTATAACTTATCTACTTTATTTCCAAACTAAATTCTACTCTGCTCCTCTTCGGTCTCAACCTATTCATTTCCTCCTCTTTCAACTTGTCTGCTTCTTGGCCATAAGCTCGTGGCTTACTTTCAAGTATTATAGCTCGTTTCATTAGTGACCTGAGAACTACTAAAAAAACACTTTCAAACTTTTGTTAATGAGCTGCAAAGATTTGAAGATTTCAAGATTCTGATTTGAGTTTGTGGAGAGGGAGGGGAAGGGAAGGGAAGGGGAGAAAGGGAAGGAGGGGAAGCTGAGAAGTCACATACCAAAGCGTTGACTCAATGCCGAAGGTGTCGTTTGTCTTTTTTTCCACTGGCTTTGTCGGCTTCTGGCAAGCTGTCTGTCTGTCCGACTGTCCGTCTGTCTGGTTGTCCCACTGTGCGACTGTCCCACTGTCCGTCCGTCCGTCCATCCGTCCGTTCTCTCGTGGTTGTCATGATGGGCAACGTGTCGTCGTCTTTGTGCGCACCAAAACTCATTTATCTTGGCTTACAAAATCCGACCAGGCCAAGACCGAAATGCCAACAACAACAACAACAAGAACAAGAAGCAGAAGAAGAACCACACACAAGGCATTAAAATGAAACGAAACGTAACGAAATTCATTCATCTGCAAAGCGAGCGCGAGTCAAGGGCATTGCCGAGGGTCTCTACACCGAAAAAAATATCCCCCATAAAATCAATAAAAATAATTTAGTCTAGTGTGACTTTTCAATTTCTTCTCTGCAATTCTTTTGATTATTATTTATTTATTTTTTTGTACCCTTTTAATGCCGATCGGTTGCCATTTATATCGTTTTAATTTAACAATAATATCTGGAATACACACTTACAAAAATTCATGCTAAATTCAAGAATTTTAAACTAGAATTTTAGAATCGACTTTTTTTGTGTGTATCATTGGACTTAGGGACACTGGGAGCCTCAACCTCAACCTGGAGCTCAACCTCAACCTGAATCTCAATACTGTTAAACTCAGCTGCGATCTTTCGGCTCGATCGCCAATAAGCAAAAGAATGTGCAGACGACGCGTCAAATTGAAAAACGCAAGAAAGGAAGAAGTGGCAAAGCAGAGTGAATTGGGGAAGGGGAAGGGGCAGGGGAAAGGGAAAATGAAAAGGAGAGAGACACCAGCGGCTTCGGTCAGAAGTGGCTCGTATTAAGATCAGGCGATAAGATCGGACAGCCAGAGACATTGAAGCTACACAGACACACACACACACACACTCACACTCACACACACACACACACACACACACACGCTCACACTCACACACACACTCCTGCACTCTTGGGCAACCGCAGAGCGATCGTGGCCTGCTCTCCATCCCCCTCCCCCACACCTGGACCACAGTTCTCGCCCCTCAGCTCTGCCCGCCCGATATCACCTCTCTTCAAAACCGATATCACCTCGGCCTCGGCTCAATAAAATGCTATACAAGGTGTCAGATTTGTCGCCCTTCATTATGCGGCAAGAAGTTGATTTTATTTTTTCTTTTTTTTTTCTTTTGCTTTTTTACTCTTTTCTGTTGCTTCTTCTTCTTTTATTTTGCGGCTTAAAGCCGAACCGATGGGGGGCGGTCGACAATGAGAGGGAGTTGAAATAATCGAAATTCCAATGCAGCATCAGCATCAGCATCAACTTCAGCTTTAGCCTTCCAACTACTTTTTTTTTAGTTTTCGTTGCTTATTTTTCGAGTTGATTTTTATGCTAATACCCTGTAAACATATATTGCGGCAGTGGAAGTATACAATCCTTGCGTACACGTATATTTTAGAATGTCAGCAGCTTATGCTTAAAGTTTCAGCAGAATATCTTTTAAGGCAGCTGAGTTACTTGAGGTGGCAATTAAAAAGTAAGGGAAATGCGGTGTACTAAGAGTCCAAAATGAAGAGTACGTCTTTTTAATAAACTCAGCTGCATATGCTGAAAATTTCAGCAGAATCTCTTCACAGACAGCTGAGTTACTTGAGGTGGGGAAATGGAGTATCGATAAATATGGAGAAAAAAAAAACAGTACGAATATGTCTATATAATAGTAATACCTTCATATGCTGAAAATTTCGGCAGATTCTCTTCACAAACAGCCGAGTTACTTGAGGTGGGCGTGGCAAACAGTCGATCAATGTTGCCCAGAGGGAGTAAAACATGGTTGAGTTCAAATGTAAAGTGTCTATACTGCTGTTTCCAACTACAGGGTAACTGCACGTTGAGTGTTTCACATAATTCTCGGCTTGTTTTTTATAATCAGCTTTAGGAAGCGACTTCTAACGAAGTTGAAGCTGTATGCTGCGATGGTGATTTATGTGCCACTGTCAATCAACTGTTGTGCGTGTGTGTGTACAGTGTGTGTGTGTGTGTGTGGCTTTGAGCCTGCCCCTTGTCACGCCGGAAATGTCCACCTACTTTCACGCCAAGCCAATTCCTGGAAGTTGCATTTCGGGTCTCATTCTGTGCTGAGTTCTGTGATTCTGGATTCTGAGTCTAGTTTACCTGCTGTGTCTCAATTTATGCACGATTAATGAATGCCACCTGGACGGACAGACGGACGGACAGACGGACGGACGGACGGACAGACATAGAGAACTGTGTAGTTTGTCTACCTGCCCTTTTTATTCATTCATTCATTTCATTGAGCGGCATTCACGTTTGAACTGCCACACACAAGTAGAGCAAAACATAAAAATAGTCGAGCAAATGAATCTAAACGTATATTTCCATTCATTTCTTTTTTGCAGATACGGATGTCGCATTGGATGTGCCTGTGCCCAGCGAGGAGGAGGAGCGCAATATGAAACGTGAGTAAACATATAAAATATAAAGTATAAAAATAAAATCAAATAATTTATAATATCATTGAATTCACATCATTGACTCTCCATTTGCATATAATCATCATATTATATATATTTTATTATATTAAAAATCTTATATAGATGGAAATAAAATAATTTATAATATCATTGAATTCACATCATTGACTCATATATGTATATATAATAACAAAATAATTTATAATTATATATATTATATACATAAAACAATTTATAATATCATTGAATTCACATAATATTATTTGTTTTTTATTATATTATAAATATTATATACATTATGTATATAAAAATCAAATAATTTATAACATTCACTTCATTGACTCACCATTTGCATATAATCATCATATTATTTATTTTTTATTATATTACATGTATATATAAAAATAAAATAATTTATAATTATATATATTATATACATAAAACTAAATCAATTTATAATATCATTGAATTCAGTACATATTATTTATTTTTTATTTTATTATATATATTATATGTATAAGAATCAAATAATTTATAATATCTTTGAATTCAGTACATATTATTTATTTTTTATTTTATTATATATAGTATATGTATAAGAATCAAATAATTTATGATATCATTAAATTCACTTCATTATATAATAATAAAATAATTTATAATTATATATATTATATACATAAAACTTAATCAATTTATAATATCATTGAATTCAGTACATATTATTTATTTTTTATTTTATTATATATATTATATGTATAAGAATCAAATAATTTATGATATCATTGAATTCAGTACATATTATTTATTTTTTATTCTATTATATATATTATGTGTATAAGAATCAAATAATTTATGATATCATTGAATTCACTTCATTATATAATAATAAAATAATTTATAATTATATATATTATATACATAAAACTAAAACAATTTATAATATCTTTGAATTCAGTAAATATTATTTATTTTTTATTCTATTATATATATTATATGTATAAGAATCAAATAATTTATGATATCATTGAATTCACTCCATTGACTCACCATGTGCATGTAATCATCACATTATTTATTTGTTATTATATTTCTTTTAATTAATAGATTACGCGGCGCTACTAACGGGTCGCACATCGTACTACCTGAAGGGCGAGGAAATGAAGTCCATGTACACCACATACAATCCACAGAATGTCGTTGCCACCGCCCGCTTTTTGTTCCACAAAAAGAATCTGTATTATTCGTTCTACACATCCGCAACGACGAAGATCGGCCGACCCCGGGCCATCCAGTTCGTGGACGATGCGGGGGTCATTCTCGAGGAGCATCAGCTGGAGACGACGCTGAGCGGCACGCTGAGTGTCTATCAGAATGCCACGGGCAAGATCTGCGGCGTGTGGCGACGCGTTCCCCGGGACTACAAGCGCATCCTGCGCGACGATCGCCTCCATGTCGTGCTCATCTGGGGCAACAAGCACCAAATGGAACTCGCGCTGGCCGGCAAAATAGCCAAATATGCGGCACTGCAAACGGAATTGTTCAGCTCGCTGTTGGAGGCACCGCCCATGGCCAATGGCAAACCGGATCCACAATTGTCGGGCGCCGGTGGCACCGCCATTGTGTCCACGAGCAGCGGCGCGGCCAGCTCGATGCACTTGACCCTGCTCTTCAACGGGGTCTTTGGGGTCGAGGAGTTCGCCGATGCGGCGCTGAGTGTGCGCATCGAGTTGCCGGAGCGCAAGGAGCTGATCTTCGATGAAGTGCCGCGAGTGCGCAAACCATCTGCCGAAATCAATGTACTCGAGTTGACCTCCCCGATCTCCATACAGAACTTGCGGCTGATGTCGCGCGGCAAGCTGCTGATTACGGTCGAGTCCAAGAAGTATCCGCAGCTGCGCATCCAGGGTCACATTGTGACCCGCGCCAGCTGTGAGATCTTCCAGACGCTGTTGGCGCCTCCGTCACACAATGGCGGTGAATCATCGGTGACCCGAAGCAGCGGCCTGGCCTGGGTCTATCTGAACACGGATGGCTCGCTGGCCTACAACATTGAGACGGATCATGTCAACACTCGCGACCGGCCCAACATCAGTCTGATCGAGGAGCAGGGCAAACGCAAGGCCAAGCTGGAGGATCTAACGCCCAGTTTCAACTTCAATCAGGCCATTGGCACCGTCGAGAAACTGGGACCCAAGGTACTCGAGTCTCTCTATGCCGGCGAACTGGGCGTCAATGTGGCCACGGAGCACGAGGTCAGCTTAATACGAGGTCGCCTCGTGCGGCGACCCGTGGCCGATGCCCGCGACTCGGCGGAGCCAATTCTGTTGAAGCAACATGTGGAAAATGGAGCTGGAACTGCAGCTGGAACTGGTGCCATGGGCATGGCCTGGATGTCCATAGACAATGAGTGCAATCTGCACTATGAGCTGACCCTGAGTGGCGTGCCAAGTCAGGAGTTGCAACTGTATTTGGAGGAGAAACCCATCGAGGCAATTGGCGCGCCAGTGACACGGAAACTGCTCGAGAATTTCACGGGCAACTATATGGAGGGATTTGTGCTGGGAATGCCCTCGGCGGAACTGATCAAGTTGGAGACAAGTGTCTGCTACTTGGAGCTGCATGCGAAGCACAATGCACAACAATCGATCATGCTGCGTGGCAAGTTGAAGAGCACCAAGGTGCCGCCACATTGTTTCCCCATCTATACGGATAATAATGTGCCGGTGCCGGGCGATCACAACGACAATCAGATGCTGAGTGGCGAAACGAAATGCTTTCACTCCGGCCGCTTCTACAACGAGTCGGAGTCGTGGCGCAGTGCGCAGGACACGTGCCACATGTGCGCCTGCCAGCGTGGCCAGGCCACCTGTGAGCTGATCAAGTGTCCGGTGCCCAAGTGCAAGGCTGCCACCGAGCAGCTGCTGCAACGCGACGGCGAGTGTTGCCCCAGTTGTGTGGCCAGGCGTGAGACCGCTGCCGATTGGCATGCCAATGGAGGTGCAAGTGGCAGTCCAAGTGACACGTCAGCTGCACTAAATGCCACCGATGTCCTGTTGATGCCACAACAACAACAACAACAACAACGACGCGGCTGCCATTTGGGCGATCAGTTCCATGCCGCTGGCGCCAGTTGGCATCCGTTCTTGCCACCCAATGGCTTCGACACCTGCACCACCTGCAGCTGTGACCTGCTGACCCTCGAGGTGCGCTGCCACCGCATGTCCTGCCCCCCGCTGCAGTGCAGCGAGAAGCTGGCCTATCGACCCGACAAGAAGGCCTGCTGCAAGGTCTGTCCCGAGGGCAAGCAGAGCAACCACGGCAGCCACAACAAACACACGCCCAACAACCCCAACGTCCTGCACGACCAGGCCATGCAGCGCACCGCCGCCCACAACGCCGAGGAGGTGCTCGCCGCCGGCGGCTGCAAGGTCGTCAACAAGATCTACGAAAACGGACAGGAGTGGCATCCCATTCTCTTGACGCACGGCGAACAGAAGTGCATCAAATGCCGTTGCAAGGTAAGTTCATCAGCTTGCAGATAACTACTTTATTTTATATAATTTAATTCACTATTTTACATTTTGTTAATCATAAGACGATTCTTCAATTCCAATTAATTCACAATTCAATTCAATTTATGCGCTGCCAAAAAATAAGAGTTTCTTAAATCAAGAATAATATCTTAACTATTTTATTTATATTTTTTTGTTGGCTTTCAAAATTGCAAAAATGTATAATGAGTTGCTCAAATCAAGAATATTGTCTTAACAATTTTATTATTTAATTTGCCAAAGAACAAACGTAATTTCCATTTGAAAATGATCATTTTTAAAGCCAACTTTTACTGTTCAATATTTTATTAATTTGTTTTTATTTTATTCAGTACATAATATAATACTTTGAATCAAGAACATTGTCTTAACAATTTTATTATTTAATCTGTCAAAGAACAAAAATAATTTCCATTTGAAAATGATAACTTTTAAAGCCAACTTTTACTTTTCAATATTTTATTAATTTGTTTTTATTTTATTCAGTACATAATATAATACTTTGAATCAAGAACATTGTCTTAACAATTTTATTATTTAATCTGTCAAAGAACAAAAATAATTTCCATTTGAAAATTATAACTTTTATTTTCTTTTTATATATTATTTGCCAATATTTTATTAATTTATTTTTATTCTACTTTTATTTTTTGTTGCAGGACTCGAAAGTGAACTGCGATCGCAAACGCTGCTCGAGGTCCACGTGCCAGCAGACGCGTGTGTCGAGCAAGCGTCGCCTGTTTGACAAGCCCGGCAGCGAGTTGAGTCCCCAGCCCATCGACGAGTGCTGCTCGACGCAATGCCGACGCTCGAGGCGACACCACAAGAGGCAGCCACATCACCAGCAACGTGCCACAAGCAGCTGAGCGAGCGAGCGAGCGAGACAGCGAATGGCAAGCGAAACAAGAGAGGCAACTGCAGTTTGTACACGCTGTGTGCGAGAGCGAGAAATTTAGCGATAGAGCGACAGAGAGAGAGAGAGATGGAAAGAGAGAGAGAGAGAGAGGGCGATAAAGAGAAAGAGGAAGCGAGAGAAACTTGTATTATATAAAACTGCAAAAAAGAGCTAAAAACACAGAGAGCGAGAGTATACGAAAGAGAACGAGACGACAGACAGAGAGAGAGAGAGAGAGTGAAAATATGATTATGATATATATAATATATAATATATGATATATGCTATATATATATTTATGTATATGATTAACCAGTGCAGTTGGCTTTAAATTCTCTTCTTCTTTTTCATCAAAAAAACAAACAAAAAATCAAAACAGAAAAAAAAAACTAGAAAGCATTTTTGAATAATTTTTAAAATTGATATCGAAAGTAGAACTGTGCTGTGTTCCAATTAATAGTAGTTTGATAATACCAAAATTCTTCAGCTTCTTCTGCTTCTTACAACTTTCTTGAACTTCAACTTTATCTGCTTTCAACGCCACTTGAAAACTTCTTCATTTCAATTAATTTAAATTCACATTTAAATTGCAATTTGAAAGCGAAAGAAACAACATAATAAATACAATTAAAATACATGCGATATATATATCTTTATATATATATAACGATTATACACATAAATATATATACATATGTTTGGAGATTATGATATATATACCATATATATGTATATATTATATATGATTAAAATATATACTTTTTTTCTAATTTATGAGAAACAAAACGCAGTGGGAAACGCTTTTGGGCGCGATTAAAGTTGGCATCGATATATGCTATTGTTATCGTTACCACTATCGATATATACCATACAATATATCGATATTTTTAGCCGCAGCCCACAAGGCGCGGCGCCAACCAAAAGTTTCGACTGATTGACTGAATGGCAAAAATATATAAACAAATATTTTAGTTAATAAGCAACATTTTTTTGTTTTTTTTTGTGGAAGCGAAAGAGAGAAAATGAAAGAAAAGTAAAAAAAGAAAACTTAAAATTATGCTTTTCAATTGAAAAATTATTTTGTACTAATTGTTACTTACTCACACACACACACACACACATAAATACAAAACATTTTTCAGAGCGTATTAAAAAAAAAAAGAAAAATTATTTTTATAAAATTAAAAAAAAAAATTAAAACAATTATGTACAAAATTTGTTTAAAAAGAAATATTGGAAGAAAAAAAGAAAATGCCATGTACACATATTTATACACACACACACACACACAGATACATACATGCAATGAAAATCAACAAAAAAAAAACAAAACAAAAATGAAATTGTATTAAATTTTATTCTATTAAATTATTCTTATTATTATAATTTTTATGTTTATTTCTTGTAGCTTATATACAAATATCTATAAATTGATGAATTAATTATAAACAATTCATTGCGAAATATTAACAACAAAAAAACAACAACAAAAAAGAAATTATGAAAACGTAAAATCAAAAACAATTGTACTAATAATTTAAATATAGTGTTTATAAATTTAAAACAACCAACAACAACAAGAAAACAAAAACAAACAGAAACCCAAAAACCAGAAAAAATTACACAATAAAAAACAACAAAAACAACAAAGTATAAGCAATTCTCTTTTATGTTTTAATTATTTTAATTTTATTTTACTTTTAATTTTTTTTCAGTCCAAAATTTAAAAAGAATAAAATCGATGAAAAGAAAAAAGAATAAATACAAAAATTTATAAATGTAAATTTAAAAATATTTAATAACAAATTTCACAATGTGTTTTTAATTTATCTACGTTTTACGGTAAATTTCAGATGTGTCGGGAGTATCAATTTGATTGATCGAACGCTTGGTTCCAATTTAATGCAACAAAAATAAATCAATAGATGCGGTTTATCGACTGCGGGATACCCTGTAGCCAAGCTCTGCATTTCAACTTTTATTATTCCTAAAATTTTCACAAAATTCGTAGCTTTTATCGGATATGACCTTCCTCTTTATCTAGCTATAGGAATGATTCACAGTCCAAGTAAGTAGCTGAACTTATTTTGTAGCTCGAATTATATTTTTTTATTAGGGAGAAAATAATGATTGTCCGACACTAAATGGGGAGAATTATCCGTTCAAGTCAGGCTAGTTACGAAAATTAGATGCCAAGATATCCTCCGGAACTGCCGAGGCGACAATTTTGGCCAAAAGTCGTTCCAATAAAAGTTGATGGACAGAATATAAGCATAGAAATTATATTTCAATGGATTTTTTAACCATAGTGCTATGGCAGCTATATGATATAGTCATCCGATTTGAATCAAATTTGGTCAGTTAAAATATGACTATTGGTTGGCCTCAAACAATAAACAAGTTTGTGTGTCACAATGTGTAAATTATCTATAGATGAGAAATGTTGACTCCTTGAACTTTCAACAAGCACAACTTTACTAAAGCTCATCCGATTTCCATAAGGAATGTCTTATTTTTCTTAAAATTAGCCCTACTTTAAGTTTGCATTTAAATTTTATGCTTCTGAGACAAAAACTTTTTTCCCAAAAATTCTCGATTTTTACATAGTTACCCCTTTACATTTTTTGAAGATTTTGAAAATTTTAAAATCTTAAATTTATTATTCTATTTGACTTCTGGCGATAAAATTAGGGGAAAAAAGTACTTTTGAGCAAATTTCCACTTTATTTCTTCAAAATCTAAGCCAAAATGTAAAATTTTCGACATTTAAGGCTCCCGGACTTTTAGTACACTATATTATTCTTATACATTGAACTATCATAGCCTTACTGCAAATATAGAAAATAAATCATTCAAAACTTGATTACACAATCGTTAAATTTGTTTTTAACAGGATAAGTGCTGGGTCTATCAGATTACAAATTAACAAAGTAAATGATCTTTATATGAGACTCTTTGGACTTACAACAAGCATAACTTTACTAAAGCTCATCCGATTTCCATAAGGAATGTCTTATTTTTCATAAAATTAGCCCTACTTTAAGTTTGCATTTAAATTTTATGCTTCTGAGACAACATTTTTTTTTTCAAAAAATTCTCGATTTTTACATAGTAACCCCTTTACATTTTTTGAAAATTTTCAAAAATTTTAAATCTTAAATTTATTATCCTAATTGACTTCTGGCTATAAAATTAGGGTAAAAAAGTACTTTTGAGCAATTTTCCACTTTATTTCTTTAAAATCTAAGCCAAAATGTAAAATTTTCGACTTAATTGGACCTTGTCTTCACCCCCTCTTTCTCCTCCTTTTATTTTTTGGATGTTAGCTAATTAGACCAAAGTAGAATATACAATTTGAATCGTTTTTTTTATTTGACCGTGTCTTCACCCCCCTGCCCATCTGACTACGAGAAAAATTCGATTTAAAACACCTGCACACGGCAAAAAGGATTATTAACATCTGATTCCTGACTCTGCTGATATTCCTATGTAAAGCTTAACAGAACAGGAACACTTTTGTTAGTTTTCAGACTTTTTTACCATAATAAAACGTAGCAATTTTTGTTACAGTCTCCGAAGAAAAATCCAATTCTTGCCTTATTAAAAATATAAATTATAAAAAAAATATTTTTTTAATATTTATTTAAAAACAATTTTTCGAAACTATGTAAGTATGTAGTTTGTATGCTTGTATGATTGTCTGTCTGTCTGTTTGTTTGTAAATATTCTCGCTGCAACCGAAAAGCCTGCATTAATACGAGGAGAGCAGAAATCAGCGGAAAGTGAATATTTCCTTTGAGTAACAAGATTTGAGCTCAAAAGCTCTAAGTATTTTTACTCCACTTCAAACTGTCGTTAATTTTGAATGTTGACCTACTAATTTAATTTCATTTCAGATCACCTGTTATTTTAAATAATATTTTCTATTTAAGAAGAAAAGTCCTTTCTAATTTCGAATTTAAGGCTGCTTTTATTCTTAGAATCCTATCCTTATAGACTAACATTGAGTAAATACTATTTTTAAGTTTTCTAAGAATTCTTTTCTTATTGGTCTTATTTTAAAAATATAACTAAATTGAAGTACAAGCTTATTTCCAGTTTTTTTAGACGCGTATCCTTATTAGATGGCGATAACGTTATTGTACAACTCGAGATCCAAGTATCCAGCTCATCGGGTTCACTTTGAGACCGCACTGTGATACGTGATATTGATCTTGTTACGTCCCGTCTAAAAAAAGGATGAGTTAGTAGAAGAATGAGAAAGACGAATCAGAAAACTGTCTTGCGAAAATAATACTCCTCTATTACCCGATCTTCTCTGGAAAAGTGGAGGTGAAGATTGCAGTACCTTTGTTAAAGTTTTGCAGACAATTGAAGATACGATCCACATATTCCGGGAGTTGATGGAACCGCTTTCCCATTGGGCTCCGCTCCAAGCCGGGAACCAAACCGGAAACCTAAGGAAGAGTATATAATAGTAATGTAAAAATACATCGAAAAATTGACAGCTCGATTTTTAATCACTTAGCCTAAATGAACCAAGAACAAATACATTTAACTTAATGCTATAATCTATAAAGTTAAAACCGAAATAGGCCTGATTATTCATATTTTCTTGAAATACTAAATGACGCAGTTAGAGTGCGAATATCTATTGACTTGTACTTCGATTACTTTCAAATACTTTGAACAGATTTATTTATAGTCAAGTCGTTGGGACTTTTAGTCAAATGCTTTTACGCAAATGTTTAACAAATTTTAAGCAACATCAGCAACAACCTCAACAACAACAATAACAACATCAACATACGCAAATAGTTTAACTAATGCTTTGAATGAGAGACACATGAGTGAGAGAATGGGAGAGACGCAGAGTGTGCGTTCAACTGTGTTCTCAGAGAAGAGCCAGATGAAGGCTGCTCGACTAACAAATACCCTGCAAGCAAAGAACTCGAATTTCTTGAATGTAAAGAACTTTTCGCTGTTAACTTTAAGAATAAACTCAAGAAGCTCTAAACTAAAGTCATATGAATTTGAATAGTTTGACTGTATTATGTGTTTTTTCTATATTTTATTTCTTATATTGCAAACTCATTTTCAGAGATCCAAGTCTGATAAAAATATGCTTCATATGATTTATAGATTTTGAAAAATACAAGTAGATAAATAAAACAAAGATAAAATCAAACAAATTTTCCAAGCTTTTTGTTACAAATGAATTAATAATTTTTGAAGAGATTTTTACAAAACTCAGCTATTCCTAAAAAAGGTACAGCCACATCATGTAAAATTAAATGTAAAGATGTAGAGTGTACCCTGTTTGTTCTTGTATGTACAGGGATATCAATCGTCACCGGCTGCGCAGTTGCTTTGGGGTCCGAATGAATAGCAAATGAAATCGAATAATTAAATATTGGCATAGTCACACCTTGTTGACAATTATTGACAGGCTGATTGGCAAACAGCAAACAAATGAATACGTCGCCATTTGTTGCGACGCGAAGAGGGGAAAACGGTGGGCGGAGGAAGGAGGAAGGGGGGCGGAGGAGGGTGCCACCAGCGGGAGGTAGAGCTGAGACACTGAGAAACTGAGGTGCATAGGTGCTGAGGTGGGTGTGGCCCCCTTGGCTGTTCTAGGCCAAAAGCAGCTACTGTATAACGACAGCGACAGCGACAGCGACACGCAAGGGCCAAATGCAATCTGATCGAATTGGAAATCCAAACCCAAAACCGTAATTCAAATCCAAATGCAAAAACGTGAAGAAATATAAAATAAATCGAACCTCCAGCGGTAAACCCAAGTATGGAACTCCAGGTGGCGCTTGCGGCGTTGGCGTCTGTCGTGTTGACAGTTGAGATGCCATCTTAAATTTACTATATATGGTCGATAAATCGAGTGGAGGGAATTATCATTTGCATTGATATCAAAGCGAAGCGAATCGAATCGACACAAGACAGATATCTCCGGCATATCGAACACTTGATACCCTAGCTAAGTTTGCTCGGTTCAAAATTAATGTCTTCATAAAATATTAAGGAAACGATTAATAACTTACTTAATTTATTTAAAATATCTTCGTTTGTCTAACAACAATTTTTAAGGATGTGCTAAGTTATCTCAAAAAAAAATTAACTTTTTCTTACTAAGGGTTGATTTTCGACCCATCGTCGAATCTAATATATTCATCATATGAATCGGTTATTAAGAAAAAAGTATTTCTTACTAAAGGTTAATACTCGATTAACCTATTCTATGGCACCTACAAATATGATATAACAATTCTATATAATTAAAATTCATTAAAGATGCTTAAAATAATACAAGAAATACAGATTGTGTGAATTTGGCTGAGATTTTTTAAAGAGAAACATTTTTTTAATACTTAAGCTTGATATTTGATGAATAGTTCCTATGGAAGATATATGATATATGATAATTATACCTATTTATAAAAAAAAGTTAGGCACAGCGAATCTTGGTTATTTTTATTATTATATGACCTGTAGGCTCTATTGGGTCATGAGAAATAAAAAATAAAAAACCAAGGAATGTTTTTTTCAGGCAAAGAAAACTATTTAAATTGAATAACTGTGTGTTCTGCATTACACATTTCATAAGAAACTTATAATAGCCTCTGCAAGGGTATATGTATGGGTATGGGTATGGATTGGAATGGAATGGAATTGGCCAAACCTTAGAGCGCCCACATTTGGTCTGGCAACGACGATGATGACGTCGACGTCGACGTCGATTGCAGCACGAATCGCTACTTAGATGATATCTAACAGCTCTCAACTCTCTATGGGCTTACAAATATGCTACTCACTTGATTTACGACACATCCAATTCTACATACCTATACATACATATGTATGTATGTATGTATGTATGTACATAGTCATACTATAGTCGTACTTACATATTGCAGTTAAACTTGCTCACGACATTTAACCGACACTCATAATCATCAATTATCTGAGCTGTCGACTCGGCCAATTGAAATTGAACATGAAATTGAAATTGAAAATAAAAATGCAATTGGAATCGGAATCGCAATCGGCATCAGCGTCGACATCGACATCGACATCGTAATTTCAATTGCGAATTGGAAGTGCGGCAAATATGCAAAGCATTTTGTTAACATTTATTGATATACTCGTACTAAATATGTAGTCTCAAGTTTCTGTTACAGATTAATCTCCCTACCCCCCCCCCCGCCCCCCATCCGTCCATTATTATTGTTGCTCATTGCTAATCGCACTCTGTTTTGACTGCAGCTGTCATTCAATGGTTGAATGATTGTTTCGTTGTTTAACTGATCGAAATGTAGCACAGTTTAATTCGTTCAATATTGAATACGAATACTCGTAGGCGTATCAATCAATCGATACCGATTCCTATCTTGCTTTGATTGAAGCTTTCATTCAACGGTTGACTGATTAAATAGTTGTTTAACCAATCAACTTGTTGTCATTACAAAAATTGAAATTGATCAGGAATCTGAAATTGAAATTGCTGTAATTGATCATTAATTTTTTTGAATACTCCAAGTAATATCCAACTCGATAAAATTTCTTAATCTATTCTGATTGAAGTTGTCATTCAGTGATTAAATGATCTTATTGGTGACCTATGAAATTTAATTTGATATTTTAAATAATTTATTTTGTCAATATTCTGTAAGTGCCGTCAATGATTGAATAATCATTTTGTTGAAGAACTGATTGAAATCTTACACAGATATTATGGCTTTTCTTTGATAATGTCCTTAAGTTGTATAATTATTTGATCATTTTTTTGATTGAAAGTATCTTTCAATGAATAAACAACTTTAGATTAAAATGCCTTGCAGTTCGCAGAGCACGCAATATTGGATAAAAATAGAAATTGCAGTAAGTATAGTAAGTACAACATTCTATTGTGTTGGTTGTACAACATTCGATTTGATTGAAGCTGACGTTCAATGTTTGAATATTTGACTAACTAATTGAAATGCAATGCAAATCCCAAGCGAGTATATAGTTTTTTTTACCTCCCACTCGTCACTTGCACATTTGCCATGCAACATTTGGCATTCAAAATGCATTCAACATTGAATTCAAATTGAATTTGGTTGATATTTCGCTTCCTTCAGTGTCATTTTGTGTGCCTGTTTATTATTGTTGTTTGGCTGATTGCAAATGCAAATGCGACAATGGGTCAAATCACGTTGACACTCGCTGTCGTTGGCTAATTGCAGCAACAAGCTTCAACAACAACAACAACAACAACTAAAACAAATACAACACTCCAGACGATCATCATTGTGATCCCAGTGAACCCCGGGGATTGTCAAGAGTCGGACTGAGAGTTACTTCAATTTAGTTGCTTGAAAGCTGGAATATGTTAGTTCAGCAGTTAGTGTGTTTGAAAAACAGAGTGTATTGAATACTGAATATCCTGTTTTATAAATTGGCCACTCAAAGTCGCCATCTTCATCGTCGACGGCAAATAAATTAAGATTCAACAAAATCAAATTACAACAACGCACACAAATAGTTTGCATACCTCAGAAAAGCATAATACACTAAAATAGTTGAACGCTTTGATTGAACATTTCAATTTCAATTGAATTAAACTCAATTACAATGCACAACGCTAAACACACCCCGTGATCAATCCAACTGTTTAGAATGGCCATTGGAGTGGAGAATGTATTGTTTTCAATTTGATTTGCTCCAGTTTCAACCAAACGCGATTTGCTTTCAACCAATTTGTTGACCACGCGCTTTGTTTTTCAGCCCAAAAAAAAAAACAAAATAATAAATTCGACAAATCAAAATAAACAAAGATAATAACAAACAAAAGCGGTTAGACATGCACTATAGCATAACTCAAGACTAGCAGATACCCTGTAAAAAATTACAAATTGAACAGGTGAATATAAATTGAAAAAAAGTTCAAGTAGAAGATAGCAAAACAAAAATTAAATAAATAGCTCTTCATTTTTTTTTTGTCAATAAAACTTTGCACAACTTTAGCATACTTTATCTTGGAGTTTTTATGGTTACAGGGTATGCAACGAAAATTTAATTTTTATGAATTTTACGCCAATTTGGCCAGAACATGTTGACCAAACAGACTCAGAAGTCAGAGGCCGTACCAGCGACTGGACATGTCCATAAAAACCGGCTAAAGACAAATTTGGAGCTAATTATAAATGCAGGCAGTACCAAAAGTGACTTTGGCCAGGTCTCAATCAATTTGTGGGCGGACTGCCAAATGCTGCTGCCAGTCAATGAATTGTTGTTGTGCCTCAAGAGAAGAGAAGAAGGGGAGGGGAAGGGAAAGGGGCAACCTAATGCCACACCGGATGGTGGTGTTCATGAATGAAAGCCAAGGAGTCCAAGCCGAGTCGAGATCTGATTGTGGGCGAAGTTAAATCTCGAATTTGGTCGCTTTGGCGATTTGCAAAGTGTGAAACTAATTTGTCAGCATGACAATAACAGCCAATAGCAATAAACATCATAATAATATTCAATAAACATCAACAAAATGCGACAATTAGTTGCCACCGATTTGGCCAGCAGCAAATCGACAACGAAATTCAACTAAAAACGTAACACGCGGCGTATGCGCAATGTGGCAAAATACAAGGCAATAAATTTAGCGATGAATTTTAGCTATGACTATAAAGCACTTTTGTCGAACTATCAAGTTCATTTTAGGCAGAGTCTGGAGTTTATTTAGAGCTCGATTCTATCTAGTTTGAAACTTTAAGAAAACCTTGAATAAAATCGAATAAAACACGGACAAAATTGACGGATGGTAAAAAAAGCTCGGCCACAATAAATAACAAAAATACATCATCATAATTATTTTCCAATACAGAATTACATTTATTTGCAGTTTTCAAATAAATGTTATAAAATCATATTTTAAGGATATTTAAAGCAGAAAAAGTGTCCGATATCTGACATTCTTAGAATTAAAGATTTGTCTAAATATTGAAAAAAAAAAGAATGCTAAATTATGGACGACATTTGCCTGAAAGGAAAACAGATGATGAGCATTGCCATGGGAACTGTTGAAGCAAATTAAGGTCTCAGTTTCATTCTTTTAAAAAATCTTATTAATTTTCAGGAATATCAATGAAATTAAAATGGTAATTCCTGCTGTACAAATTGGTGAAAACTGGAAGCAGTTTAGCGTCAGCAGCTTGTACCCATAGATCAATTAGTTTGCCCCGTTTGAGAATTATAGAAATCGACCCCTCTCAGTCTATATCATAATTATAATAATTGTCGATTTCTGTTGCAACAATTTAATTGAATTATAAACGTTGAGCTAATAAAATCGATGATGTAAATTGCGCTCGCTTGCATTTAACACCTTCAACTATGGAATTTCATCTATTTTTATTTATGATCCATACATGTTGAACAAAACATGTTGCCCACTCTCCAACTGGCTTGCCCTCTCAACCCGCCCTCCTCCCACCACCTCTAATCACTGTCGCCCCTCCGATCACCCCCGCGATCCCCGCACTGCGATCGTTGTTAATCGCATGCAAATTGTATGCAATCGCAAGCGCTAAAACAAAAGCAAAAGAAATCGTATTGCCAGAGACAGAGACTCAGCCTTAGACTCGGATTTAGAGCCAAAGCTATGCGAGGTGAGTTTCATGACTTTATCGAAAAGTGGCTCACCACTAGCAGGTGATTCGATAACTTTATCGAATCTCTAATGAGGAAAATAATAACTTTATCGAGCCAAATGTCATCATCAGCAAGAAAATCATTGGGAGTAACTAACTATCATTATCGAACACAGTGTCATCTCTAGTGGGTAAACATAGAAAATCGATCATGTTCACGAAATAATTGTGAACTTAACTAACAAATTTATAAAAGTTTCGAAAAGTATATCAACGAGAAGACTAGCATCACTAGCGAGTAATTCGGATACACTATACCAAGCAGATAGTCACATCCACTAATCAAATCGATATCACTAATAATCAGTGTGTCATTTCTAGGAAAACATTTCGATAATAATATCGAACAGGGTCACTAGCGAACAACTAGTGAATATGATCCAACGGAATGTCATCTCTAAAGAGAAAATCGATAACACGACCAAATACAGTGTCGATTGTAAATGAATTCTGTTGATATACCTATCGATATCATAATCGAACGAAGTGGCATCTCTAGCGAGAAATGAGGTAAGGCTTTGAATTTTACATGATGTACTTTAAACGTTAAACTCTACTCTATCCCCTCTACTGAATACCCTGTAGGCATAAGAATGTCTAAAAGAGGTATAACAAATTTAAGAAAATGTATCCTATACTTACAGTAAACGATAACATAGCTGTCTAAAAGATAAGTTACATCGAAAGTATAAAGATGATTTTATTTTAGAAAGATACATTGAGGAAACGTGCAATGCCAACTTATCAGTCGACCCTCGGACAAGAGTTCATATCGTATCGTAATATAACATATCGTATTGTATCGTGTTGTGTCGTATCGTGTCGTGTTTTTGTTGTCGTTGTCTTAGCCTGGCCTGCATTGCAATTGTATCTATATCTATATCTGTATCTGTATCTGTATCTGTAACTTGTATCTGTATTTGTATTTGTATTTGTATCTGGAATTGACTCTGTCTGAGTCTGTGGCTCTGGTTAAAATGCCTCGAAATGCCGCCGGCCTGTGTAATTGTAACGCAACAATCAAAATCAATTGCTATGTAAATAAAATTGCAAATTAAATTACAAATTGATTACCTCACTGAGTCATTAATTAAATCGACAAATTTAAACAGCGACCACAACAACAGCAACAACAAGAACAACAACGGGAGCAGCTTACAGACAGGCAGAGCAAGAGAGATAGCAAAGGCGTGAGTGAGGGAGTCAGAGTAGAAAGTGTGACAGATAAATTTAGAGCACTTAGGATATTTCTAGTTTAAAACATATTTCATAAAGTGAGCCCTAAATCGGAACTCAAACTGAACCAATTTCTCAGAAGAACCATATATGATTCGGAAGAAAATAATTACATCAATTTCATAATAGAGAAGTTAAGAGAGAAGTAATAGGAAAGCAATAGAGAAGTAATAGAGAAGTCATAGAAAAGTAATAGGGAAGTAATAAAGAATTAACAGAGAACTAAGTAAGAAGTAAAAGAGAAGTTATAACGAAGTAATGGAGAAATAGTAGAGAAATAGTAGAAAAGTAATATAAAAGTAATAGAGAAGAAATAAAGAATTAATAGAGAAGTAAGTAAGAATAATAGAGAAGTAATTAAGAAGTTATAGAGATGTAATAGAGAAGTAAGGAGGGCAAGCATTAACTTAAGACTCGTGCCAATAAACTTAATGAGTGGAAAGAGGAAGGAAAGACAACGAAGGGAAGGGGAAATGGAAATCAAAGTCGAAGTTGAAATCGCTTTCAATGTGGAAGTGGAAGTTGAGTTCGAGTTCGAGATCGAGATCGAGGTGGAGTTGCAGTTGAGTGAAACTTGGGCGCAGCAACAAGTTAACAAAGCAACAACAATTTGCAGGCTAGGCAAATTATAACAACACCAAAAAATGTCCGACTAGTACATACCCTAGACTTCGCAAGTGAGTTGGTTTCTTATGAAAACACAATATTTTTCGCGAATTTCCACAAATTACTTTCCACTCATGGCGGAAGATTTGTTGATACCTTTGAAGGTAATAGAAAAGAGTTATTCACAAATTATTCACCCTTTGAGAAACATTTTCTCAATTTATTTAAAGCATTATAATTATTTTAAGCCTGATTAGACTTTATATTAATATTTACTCATACTTCCTAGAAACCTTGTACTATTCATTTTTTATTTGCAAGAGCGGGTTAGTTTTGTAAAGTTCATTCAAGATATATTTTTTAGTTTTTGACAATAAACTTAATGATATAAAATGCCAAAAAAATTAGTTTGTTTTGCAATTGCAATTTATAAAGATTTTTACTTATTAAAGGTGGAATTTTTCAAAGAGCTGTTAGCGAACTTAAAAAACGAAATCCCTTTTACTTAGCAAATATATATTGCAGGGTATATGCAAGTAGTTATGTGTTCAAGATCAGTTGACTGGCACGACATTTGGCTAAGTTATGGCCTGGGTTGAGCTTGGCCCAAACCGCGCCTGGCCCGAGCTGAGCTTGAGCTTGGCCAGGCTAACTTAGCTGACCAAAACGAGGACAGTTTGTTCAATCGGTATTTTTTTCCAAGCTGGCTACAATTTCAACACCCCCTGACTCTCTCCCCCTGTTTCGATCTCTCTCTCCCTCGCCAATTGTTTGGCTTTTGCTTTTGGCCGTGTAGCCTGGCGCTTTGTCAATCAGTAACAACAAACAACAAACAAGCCGAGGAGGGGAAGGCGTTGTTGGCCAAGTTTTTGGGGCGTGTCCAACTCCAAATGCCAAAGCCGAGTTTGTTGTCGTTGTCGATGTTGCTGTTGTTGTTGTTGTCTTTCATTAGTCGTGATTAGTTTTGAAAAGCCAAACAACAAACAAAAAAGATTTGCCAATTTCAAGTTGTTGGTGTTGTTGTTGTTGTTGTTGTTGTTGTTGTTGTTGTTTAACTGACACACGTCGCGAGCAACAAGAACAACAACAAAAACTCAAGCGCCACTTGCGACTCTTGACAAATTGTGAGCAACGTTTGCAATTGATACAATTTAATCCAAACAGCAGCAACTTTAAGACAACAACAACAACAACATTAACAAGACTAACAATAACAAAACATCAACAACCACAACAACCAAACAACATTTAACCGAAAAACGTACAGTGTCACACGATCTAACAAAAAGGCGATTTAAACTCACAAAAATATGGAAAAATACACAAATATAATTTGTAAATTTCCAAAATTAAGAATATTTAACAAATAATAATTGACTTTTGCAACATTGAAAATGCGACAACTATACGGAAAACAATACCTGAATGACACAACAACTAAATGGTCAAACAATCAAAAATAATATAAAAAAAGAAATATAAATATTTATTTTTCAATATAACAAATTCAGCAGAAAAAAATACATAAAAAAATGTATAACTAAGAATTTTAGTATTTTAAAATGCAACAGCTTTCAGAGTAAACAAATTATTCGAAGTGTGTAGTCTCAGGCCCTTTGTATGTACAAATCTTTTGTTAAGTATTTTGATAAATATTTGACAGATGTCTGAAAATATTTGATTGATATAATTAATGATGGCATTGAAAGAACTTCCCTAAATTGAAGATTTCTATCATAAATTAATAATTTCCTATAGAAAAAAGAACGCACCAAATGCCTCAAGAGACTGTTCATTTGAACCAATTATGAATTCTGTTAAGCTAACTAGTTCCTAACTAGTTCTCTGGTTCAAAATAACATAATAATGGGCGAAGGTCTGAACTAGTTGACAATAAAAAATATTACATAGTTGAATCGTTCATTTGAACAAGTTCACTCTTAATCTGATTTGTAACAAATTATCAAAAGAAATTACCTGTTTCAAGTTTATATGAACTAGTTCACGTTCTGGGAACAAACTGATTCACAAAACTAATATATATGTATGAAAAATGAAGGGTGGAAAGAGGAAAGGAAAATAAAAACAGCTTGATTAATTGAACCGGAGCGGAGCTGAGTGAAGTGTTTATTCAGATATCCAAATGGGCAGTCATTTAAGTGCATTAAGAGCAAAGAACTGGTTCACATGGGCGATAACACAGTTGTAGTACAGCAATCGTGGTGGTGGCACTTGTGGCACATTAAAATACCAAAAGTGATTAATTGACATTTTACCGTTAGCGTTGAAGTGTTGTTATCGAATGCAATAAGTGGATAAGTGAATAGTTTATGAATCAGATGAATGGCAATTAATGTTGTTGTTGTTGTTGATGATGATGATGATGATGTTGATGATGATGATGATGATGAGGAGGATGATGATTAAGATGATGATGATGATGATGTTGATGATGATGATGATGATGATGATGATGATGATGATGATGATGATGATGATGATGATGATGATGATGATGATGATGATGATGATGATGATGATGATGATGATGATGATGATGATGATGATGATGATGATGATGATGATGATGATGATGATGATGATGATGATGATGATGATGATGATGATGATGATGATGATGATGATGATGATGATGATGATGATGATGATGATGATGATGATGATGATGATGATGATGATGATGATGATGATGATGATGATGATGATGATGATGATGATGATGATGATGATGATGATGATGATGATGATGATGATGATGATGATGAGGATGATGATGATGATGATGATGATGATGATGATGATGATGATGATGATGATGATGATGATGATGATGTATGAAAATTATAATGATGATGATCATCAGATGATGATGATCATCAAATAATAAAAAAGATTTCTAGGGAATTGAGGAAGTGATTTGCGGGCATATACAATGTATCGATAACTGTCGCTATCGATAACTAATTGCTAAAGTGCCAACTGCCAATTGCATGCATAAACATGTCAAGCGAGCAAGTTTTATGCAAATGCCCAGCGAGCAAACACATGTCAAACGGGGGAGGTGGCAGGGTGGGAGCAGAGGATGATGGGAAGGGGGAGGGGGAGTTCAGAAGGAATGGCAGACAGTGAAGAGGGGAATGCACTATGGAAAAAATAGCCCCAATTATTTGGCACAAATTTTATAAACAAAACAGCAACAAAATTGTCATTTGTGCCAAAATATCGCAGTATTTTTCCCATAGTGCAATGGCAGCTCCTTTGCGTGTTACACCGGGCGTATGATGAATGTGCATTTAATTGTGGCCCGACACGGCCAAAGGGTCAACGAGGGGCTGCAGAGAGTGGGGTAGGGGGGTCAAGGGTAAGAGGTGGTCAGTTGTAGGCGGGGGCCGCTAAATGTTTCCATTTACTCGCATTCAAGATTAAATTCTATGGAAAACAAGTGCGGCTGGTGCAAAAGGCATGCGAACACGACAGCTAAATAGATAATAAATAAATAATAAATAAAGTAAACAAACAACACCGGTAACAACAACAACACAAACAACAACAACACAAACAACAACAACAACACGTCGACCATTTGCATATCAACATTTCACATTCAATTCATTTGAAAGCTTTTCTCACTTTAGCGTCAATACATTTTTTTTTCAATAATTTTTTTACTGTTTTTTTTTTAGCTGAAATTCAATGAGCCGCATTTCCAGCAACAACTCAGACTTATACTTGATCGATCCCCCAACAATCTTAGCTAGATATGGAAGCACGAGCACGAACGAGACACGAGCACGATCATGACACGATCGAAAATATTAAAGGTGACATTTATTAACTTAATTCTTTTTATAACTTTAACACTTAATACATTAATTTATATAACATACTCTAAATAAATATATATATATGATTTTTAATATAATTAATTATATAATTTATTATGAAAGTGAGTCCTTGGGCCTTTTTTTTTATTTTACCGAAACCCAAAAAACCGAAATTATTCCAACCGAAATAACCGTTAAGATTCTAAAGAAAAGAAGTGGAAATAAGCTCAAAAGTACTTTTTTACCCTTATTTTATCACCTGGAGTCGACTAAAAAAATAAAATTAAGATTTAAAATTTTTTTAAATTTTCAAAATATGTAAAGGGGTAACTATGTAAAACTCGAGAATTTTTGGGAAAAAAATTGTTGTCTCAGAAGCATAAAATTTAAATGCAAACTTAAAGTAGGGCTAATTTTATGAAAAATAAGACATTCCTTATGGAAATCGGATGAGCTTTAGTAAAGTTGTGCATGTTGTGAGTCCAAAGAGTCTCATATAAAGATCATTTATTTTGTTAGTTTGTAATCTGATAGACCCAGCACTTATTCTGTTAAAAACAAATTTAACAATTGTTTAATCAAGTTTTGAATGATTTATTTTCTATATTTGCAATAAGGCTATGATAGTTCAAAGTATAAGTATAATATAGTGTACTAAAAGTCCGGGAGCCTTAAAAGTCGAAAATTTTACATTTTGGCTTCGATTTTAAGGAAATAAAGTGGAAATTTGCTCAAAAGTACTTTTTTACCCTAATTTTATAGCCAGAAGTCAATTCGAATAATAAATTTAAGATTTAAAATTTTTGAAAATTTTCAAAAAATGTAAAGGGGTAACTATGTAAAAATCGAGAATTTTTGGGAAAAAAGTTTTTGTCTCAGAAGCCTAAAATTTAAATGCAAACTTAAAGTAGGGCTAATTTTATGAAAAATAAGACATTCCTTATGGAAATCGGATGAGCTTTAGTAAAGTTGTGCTTGTTGAAAGTTCAAGGAGTCAACATTTCTCATATACATATGTATGTACGTATGTATGTACATATAAAATAACCTTCAGTATGAAAAACTTTTTATCTTTCTCAAGATATTTTAATCAAAGTCACAAAATCGGCATAAATTGGTCGAAATCAGTGACCTACATCATATGTACATATGTATGTATAGCTGCCGAATTGTCGGACTATCGGCAAAATTTGACATATTCATCGACTTAACGATTTATTGCATATTTACTATATGCGATAACAAAACAAGAACTCTGGTGAAATGCAAAAAGAAGGTTTTTTTATAAGCTATCGAAAAATTGTATTAGTTTATTCGCCAAGAAAAACATCGAGTTGATGTAAGTGTTTCGTGTCACGGCACAAGTGTCATCACCAGCCCATGGGATGGGATGGGATGGGTATGGGGATGAGGATGGGGATGAGGATGGGAACGAAAGCGATTCGATCAATACGATCCGAACCGAACCGAAGCGAACCGCATAATGGATTTATTGGCATTGATTTACACGTAATTTCTGCCCCGGGGGCAACAGGCATTAAATTTATGGATGGCATTTACCTAATGGCAATTGTAAAACGCTAATTAATATGCAAAAATTTATAGTGTTATTGGTAATTTACACGAAATATAACACAACATAGTTTTCTCATTCTCAATTTGTTTTTTTTTCTTGCATTATTAATTAACAAATGTTATTGTTGCTTTTCGTTTCACAACAAATTCAAGCGAGATGTGAAATGTCACTAGTTAAAGTGGAAAATCCAAAGAAGCATAACAATGTTTTACTCATCAGAAGCAACCACATTTCCGACATTCGTAATTGCAGGGTTTCTATAACAAACTATTTACAATATTTAAATTTTGCGCCTAAAAGACTGCTACACTTTGACTCAACGAAACATAACTACGCATGTGCATAAACTCACACGCTAGTCAAGACACACACCCGTTCAAATTACTCACTCAACGAATGAACGACTCCACACTTAACAGGCAGTGCAGCTGTTATTGCTGTTGCTTTCGATATAATTGAACATTACATTAGCATAACAACCGATACATCTGATTTTACATATCGATGTGCGCTCCGATATATCACATTAGCAACATTTCACACAGTTGGCAACATTCCCACTGAAAAGCCGAAGACGACGGCAGCAGGATCGGTCGGTTTAATTTTAAATTATTTTCCTAGTATTTAACACACAAACACAAACACAGTTAAAAGCTAGTCACACATTTGTGCAAATAATAGTTGTTGATTTTTTTGTGTTATTTTTGTGGATATTGCTGCATCTGTGTATGTGTGTAAAGTGCAGGGCCAAAGTGGACGTCAGATTTTGTAATCGAACAAATTCGATGTATTATGTTTTTTTTTTGGCAAATCTTTAGAATTCACTTAAATGGTTGTTGGATTAGTGTTTGAATAAATGTATACATGTGAAATGCAATTGTATTTGTATTTGTGGTGCTGAGCAACGCCAACGCATAATTAAATTCAAGTGAAAAATCAATACGAGTACCGTTACACCGTTAACATTTTGTTGTTGTCCATTGCGCATACAAAGTGTACTCTAGTGCGTGTGTGTGTGTGTTATTTTTTGTTAAATTTGCACATATGAAGATTGTATAAAAACAACAACAACCAAGACTTTGAACGTGTGTGCAATTAAACGTATGTGTGTGTATTTGCTGTTGCCAAGCAAAGGCAAACGCATTTGCCAACAACCAACCCCCACCCCCCTCGACCCTGGACTCCTTACCGCCCCGCAGCCGAACATGCAACTCGTGCAACGATTTCTCAACATTTATCCGTTATCCGTTCTCCCATTTTCTTTGCTTCTTCCGTTGTTGTTGTTGTTTTGCTCATCGGTTTTTTTATTCGCTTTCCTTCTTTTTTGCTCTTCTTTTTAGGTCAGCCAACATTCGGGATTCGATTGACGCCTTTATTTCCATCGCCTGCATTTTGACTTGCTGCCGGCTGAGACACACACACACACAGACACACACTTGTACATGCACGCTTAGTGTGCATATGTATTGATGGAATGATGCTCAGCACTTACGCAACTCTAGCGACATCTGACGGCAACGCTAGTCAACACTAATCAAACGGCAAATAAAACTTGATATACAAACTAACCAAAGAGTAGCACAAAAGCGCAGCAAAAAAAAAGGAGCAGAAAGAGTAGGAGGTGGAAGTGGAAGTGGAAGGGGAGCTATGGCAACCACAAGCAACTCGTCGGCAACTCCATCGCTGGCCACAACACCGGCAACAACTCCAACGGCAATGACAACAGCCAAAAGATTGGGCTACACCTCCCCCTCGGCCACCGCATCGGTTATATGCGAGGAGGTATTCGATGAGGCCTGTCTGCCATCTTCAGAGGGTAAGTGCATCATTCAAAAAATAAGCATACATGTGATTGATATTGACATTGCGACAAATATCACATAACATATCGTTGCATTAAAATGTATGTATATGTCATATGATGTTGAATATTATTCATGAATATCATTCGATATAAATGAGTTAACTAAATTAAAGATAATAGCAGGCTGATTAAGAATTTATCTCCAATAAATATAGGCTAGATAAAACAAAAAAAGATAAAAGAAACAATTTTAACAAAGAAATCATTTTACATTTTGAAGCAGACAAGGAATTCTCCTTATATTAAAAAGTTTATTATTAAACTCTTAGCTCTAAGTTCGATTATCTTCTGCTAGAAAACGCCAGATTCTTGTCTGGAACTTCACTTGTCTGGTGATAACGATATCGACTAGCAGACGGAATTATCAAGTTCTTATTCTTCTCTGTACGCCACCGTTTCTTTTTTTCCTACACAAAGGAATTTATTTTCACATTATACCTGGCTTTATTAACTTTCAAATTGTATCTTTGTATTGATATCCGCAACTGCAACCCAGTATCTCCAAGTCCATGACCCATTGCTGAACTGAAGACGTCAAAATTTGTAATTTTTGAGCTTTCTTGCTTAGACTGTTTATCAGATACACTATCTTTGCTAATTTAAAACGCAGTTATTGCGCTGTTCGTAGAACTAACTTCCATAGAAAAGCTCAAATTAGGAATAGTGCAAACTTCCCAACCTTGGCAATCAGCTATTTAATTTAATTTTTTTTTCATTTAAAAATCATAAATATTTGTTAAATATCTATGTATCTATCTTTAGTCTCTGAATGGAAATGCGTCATTAGGTTACACAAATGTCTATAACAGACAGTGGAAGACAACTTCCGTTCGATTACGTCCGTACACTCAAACTACGCAATGTCATACGTCTTAGCCTTGCATTATTTGAACGTAAACTTAAAGATACATATCTATAATTTACGATGGGCAGAAAGAGATGATAGAATGACAAAAAGGTTGTAATTCTTGGACACGTGTGTTTTAAAGAATTCAATAGTTCTTACTTGTACAATTGGTTGCTACGAGGCAAGCTCCACTGTAGCAGCTACACTTGGCTTCATATGAATTTGTCCTTTATATACCGCACATTTGTTGCATATCCTAGAAATGAGGTCGGAAATGAAATGTGATTATATGCTAACTAAATATGCGACGTTCTGCGTTATTAATTATCGTATATATATGCATAGCATATAGTTAACATGGTATATAATTGAGAAGTATTTCTTGCTCCTTGGGGTTTGTTATTTAATGCGTTTAGCGTGTTGTCCTTCAGCGTTCGTTTAATGGGTCAACTTGCAACACTTTGTGTACCCAACCAAATGGGTGGTTGTTTTTCCAGTGGTTTTTGTTTTTGTTTGTCGCTCGCAGGGTTAGGGTTTGGTTTCAGGATGGGGTTGGGGTTGGGGTTTGGGTTTGGGTTACAGCAACAGCTGTTGCGGAACTGGAACCATACAAAAAGCGAACTTTCAAACTGTTGACAAGCCTTTGCCTTTGCCTTTCATCGTTTTCAGTTGAAACTGTCAAGTTGTCAAGTGACTGGACCTGGCAACCAGCTCCCAACCGAACTGTGTGGGTGCAACTGACTGTGTGTGTGTCTGTGTGTGTGTGTGTGTGTGTGTGTGTGTGCTCGCTATGACGACGTCTCACCCTTTAAAAAGAAACACCCCATTGAAGTGCGTGGGCTAAAACGCAGTTATATTTCACTGGAATAAGTAAAAAGGCAGCTTAAATTCCCTGAACACATTTGTTTGTATTTAAATATGGTGAGCCAACATTTAAAATAATTGCAATACAAGTTCTTAAGAAAGAAATTGGGTATGACATGCACATATCTTTCATGGATTGTTTTTAAAATAATTAATATAAATAATTTTTTATAATTAATGAGATTGTAAGGAAAAGAAGACAATAAATAATTAGATATATCTGGCTTCGAAAGAATTTCTAATTGACTTCAACAAAACAATGCTCTATCAAATTAAAGCAAATAAAACTTTTCCTTCTTCCGATTCACCTGATTTGAGCAAATCTTTTAAGAAACCATTCTTATCTATACAAAGTCTCGGCAAGAAATCCTTACGGAGTATTGAGTTCAGGTAGTTGCTTTAACTAAATAAATGGCATTTCTTGTTCTACTTAAATATATGTATGTTTGTTTATATTCGTACGTTTTTTAAAATAATATGAAAAATTGATAAAAGCATGAAACACAAAATGCGTTATGTTTACAGGGTATCCAAAGTACATATATTGGTAATTCATTTTATCATTTGACGTCATTAGTCATTTGACGATATATGTATAACAACTAGATCTGAGCTTCTCATTGTTATGTTGTACCTATGTCAAATAACTATATAAATGAGCATGTCCAATGCACGTAGGTTGACAGGGTATTGCAACAAGGCAAAAGCAATAGTTTTTGTGGTGATTGTCGTTGCCAAGGGAAACGCTGACCGCTGCTTAAGACACGCATACGAACACGAGAATATTAATGCGGCTAATACCTCGTGGTTGGCAGTTGGTCCTAGTGCCATTTGGTGGTTCAGTGGTTGCGGTGCTTGAGCTGTCAACCGAAATCAATAAGCGTCATGCAAAATGCAGGCCACGTCAACAAAGTCGCCACATTTGTAGCCCGGCTTTCATTCTCGGTCGCTATTATGGCCAATGTTTGCACAACGAAATGGAATTTTTAACCATTTAGATTAGGCTTGTGCTTCAGATTTGAGCTAGAAGATTGCCTCGAGGGTATGTTAATGAGAGCAAACGGTCCATTGAAAGTGAAAATCTCTCTTGTGATTTTTCATTTATTTATTTAGTTTTCCTCTTTTTCACAAGGATTTTCTTTCACTTGCATTGACGTCAACGAGTCGGAACGGGTGAGCGAATGGGGTGTTCACTGTTTACACCATCATATTCATCGGGGCTTGACACAGTTTGTAGTGCTTTCATTAGTTTCCATTGCTATTATAACTGTACACTTATGTAGAACAGCTCGCCAAAAGGCGAGCAAAATATTCCAGCGAAATGAGCAAGTGGCAAAAAGCTTTAGCTCTAGAAATCAAGAGGTACATAGAGACTTACTAGATTTGACATATTTAGAACCTAATTGGCACTTCCCCAATGCTAAACTAAATGTAAGGGATTAAAACATGTAATTAACTGGTTTTTTTAATTTAAAATGAGCTACAAATTGAATGATTGTTTCAAAAACTCAGCATTTAATTCCTATTCCTGTCACTCGCATGATAAAATTAATTTTGATTTTCAATTAAAAATGTCTATGCATAAAAGCTAAAAAATAAATTGTTGGCATTCATTTCATTGCAGAGATTAACGATTATGCCGCATTGATTGGCATCGAGCCGAGCAAGGAGACACATCTGCTTTACCTGGCCAAGGAGGGACTTATGGCCGCATTGCCGCCGGAGTGGAAAATTTGGTAAGTTACTCGAGAACGAACTGAGAGATGAAAAACCTGACAAACTCAATTGGTTCTCCTTTAGTTACTCGGAGGAAAAGAGCGGACATTATTATCACAATACGCGAACGAAGCAATCACAGTGGGATCATCCATTGGACGCAGTGTATCGGGATCTCGTTGAGCAGACGCGTCAAAAGCTGCAGACAACAGCGGCTGGAGCTGCCACGCCCATAATTGACAACTCGGATGACGTGTCGCAGCTGGACTCGGGAATACGCAGCATGCAGGGGACAGACGATCTGCTGGACGACATGAGTTCACCTTTGAACAATGGCAGCAGTCATCAACAGGGCAGCTTGGGAAAAGCTATAACGTCATCGGCCTCCTTGCCGGCCAATAGTTTTCCGGGTCCAAGTGGTTTTAGCGGTGGCGTTAGTCGATTTTTGGAATCGCGTAGCAAAAACTTTGGACCAATTTTTCAGCCGGTGAAGAATACACGCTTCGAGGTGGCCAAAACCAATGCACAAATTAGTTTGGCCATGAAATTTGGACAATCGTCGACAACGACGACGACGGCGGCGGCGGCAGCGGCAGCAGCAGCGGCAGCTGCTACGAGTCAAGTAGAGCCAACGACGCAACGTAAGGGCGTCTTTCAATTGACCGGCACGGGCGCCATGTTTCTGAAATCCCGACGACATTTGGAGCAACAACAACAACAACAGCCGTTGACAACACCAGCAACAACAACAACAACGCCTTCGATAGAGATTAACAGTCAAGGGACACACGGTGTCAAGGGCATTTTAAGGGACTCCAGCTTGACGGACATGCGACGTCGTTTCGATCGGGATCGAGATCGTGAACGGGATGAGGATGCTGTCGTTGTGGGTGAGGACAAGAAGAGCGTACGCTTCAATTTGGAGGAAACGATACGCATGAGGAATTCACCAGAGAATGAGGATAACACGCGTAACAAGCTCAATCAAAGTCCCGAGTTGTCCATCAATTCCGATGACGACGACGAGGAGGAGGAGGAGGAGGCGGAACAGGTGGCCGATGAGGAGGATGTGGATGGCGATAATGATGAGGAGGACGATGACGATGATGTCTGGGATGAGGATGTCATTGATCCCGATGCCATGGAAGGCATGTGCAGTCTAAATCCATTCATAAGCGATGCCAATAACAAGTCAATAAGAATCATCAATCTGCCCAAAGCGCAGACAATACAAATGTTGAAGGCTTCCGAATTGGAGCAGTCCAAGCAGCTGGCTGTAAATGAGGGAGGAGCAGGAACAGCTGCCAGCAGTTACCTGGACAAGTTGAAGGAGAGCGCCACAGTGAAGCCCCTCTATGAGGATACAGACTCGGATTCAAAGGGCAGCTCCGTGCGCAGTTTTATCATTAACAAATCGGAGCAGGAATCGCTGCAGGGCAACAATCCCTTTGATCTCGACGAGCTGGGACGCAAGCACAGTCATGAATTGGAGCAACTGCAGCGTAAGTCCGCTCAAGCCGCACAAATGGCCACCGATAAGCTGGGCTTGCGTTCCCTAAAGATGGCCAGCAAGTTGGTGGGTCTGCTCAAGCAAAAGGACAACAGCAGCACGGCGAACACCACCAGCGAGGTGCTCAACGAGGCAGCTGCTCTCCAACAGCTGCAGCAGGACATGGAGAACATTAAGCGTGAGCACGAAACGCGCTTGAAGAGTTTGCGGCATGAATACGACTTGCGACTGACATCGCATCAACATCAACTGGAGGAAGCATTCGAAGTGCAGCTGGAGGAATATCGCGTCCAGTTGGAGCATCAATTGCAAGCGAAACGTGCCCAGGTGGTCAGTGAGCATAAGGCGCGCATGGCAACGCTGCAAACGAATCACGCCGAATTGTTGCACGAACTCGAGCGTGATTTACGCAGCGAACAGGAAATTTTGAGACGCGAACATGCCGCTAAACTAGCCCAAATGCGCGATAAACTCGCCCATGAGCTGGAGCTGGAGAAGCAGCGACTGCGCGACAATGGCGAGGAGCGTCTCTACGAGAAGGTGCGCTGTGAGAAGCGCTTGCTCGAGGATAAATATCGTTGTCTCAAGGAGAAATATGTGAGGCTCAAAACTGATGTGAAATTATCGCTGGAGCGACGCAGTCGACGGCGAGAAGCTCAAGCCTTGCAGCAACACGCACACACACATCACACACACTCACATCACAACAATACGAATACGAATACGAATACGAACACCAATACCAATACCACAACGGGCTCGGAAACGGAACGTTCCATCTCACAGAAGCCATCGATTAGCAACAGCGACAATCGTTCGCTGAGCTACTCGGAACAGGCAACCGCTGGCATCAGTTTGGGAGCAGGTGGAGCTGGAGCATCTGCTGCTGTTGTTAGTCAGGGCGCCGCTGCCAAGGTGAGACCTCCAGTGCCGCCAAAGACGCATCTGAGCAGTAAACCTGGCATTGCCAGCAAATATATCAAGCAGTTGCAGATGCAGGATGACACCAATACCTCGCTCAGTCAGTCGGACACAACCATATCGAATAATTATAGCAAGGGTCGTTATTTGGCCGCGGCGACACCAACGCCCACGGCCACGCCCACACCTTCTGCCTCGGCTGTGGTGTTGAGTGACAATGGCAACTCGGATTCGGAGGCAGTTGCTCAGCAGTGCAACAATCAGGAGAACAACAATAACAACAATACGAGCAACAATAAACAATCTTTGGCGCCACCGCCGCGTAAGAAACTCTTCTCACGCACCAAATCCGCCTCGACATCGCGTCTAAATTCGGATAATTCCAATAATTACAAGCAGTTGGAGAGACCATGCACTCCCGTGGAGAATCTGCGTCATCAGTTGCAGAAACTGGAGGATTTGGAGGATCAGTTCCCGGAGCATACGCTAGACACGACTTATCATCTGCGTTATCCCTTCACGGACATCTCCAACGAGCATGCAGCGGTTGTTGGATCTGTTGTTGGCTCTGAGCTGGAATTCTTCAAGCATCGCATACACTTGGAACGGGATTCAGTGCGTCGGGCCAAAGAATCGTTGAGAACGCAACGCACCAATTTTCGAGCAAGACAAAGAGAGATTAAACAGCGTCACAAGAGCATTGCAATGGCCGCACCGCGTCACTCGCTCGATCAGCTGATCCAGGAGGAGAAGGAGCTCACCGAAATGGAGGTGAATCTGCACAGGACACGTGCGTTGCTCGGCGAGAAAGTAATACGTTTGCGGCATTTGGAACAAAGTCTACTACGCATCTATGAAAAGGAGAAGCCGACGTTGGAACAGGAACCCAAAGATGATGCCACCACATTAAGTGATCTCTCGTCGCATTCGAGCTCCGGATTCAGTAGCACGGATTTTGCCAGCGGTGCCGATCTGCACAAGCGCAAGGAATACTTTCAACAGGAGTCCAATGAGTGCATACAGAATTTGGAAATACTTAATGCGGAAATCCGTGAAATTCTCGATATTCTCAGTCAGAAGCAGCTGCAGCAGCAACAACAACAACAACAACAACAGCAGGCATCGGCACCACCAACTGCACAACATCATGCCTTGGCTTCCCTGCCAATGGGCATGTCCATGCCCATGATTTCACCCAATGAACTCAGCTGGTCGCATATGCTCAGCCAGCAGTCGTCGGCAGCTGCTGCAGTCGCACCACTTCAGTCAAGCAGCTCAGGTCATAGCATGAGTGGTGGTGCAGGTAACGCGGTGCATGCACCACAATCGATACCCACACTAGCTGATCGATTGGAAACATATCGTCAATTGGCCGCTGGACGCATGCATAGTTCCATGGGCGGTGCCATTCTGGCAGCTAATACAATTGTCTCGCAGAGTCCACGGGCGGTAAACTATACGACAAGTTTGGTGGAGCGAACAAGGGATTTACGCAATTGGTTGCGTCAGGCAAAGACGGAGCATGAACTTTTGACTGGGATGGGCATGCAACATGGCCTCTCCATGCACACGGCGAGCGGTGGTGGCATCAGCGGCATTGGCGCTGCAGTGGGTTGCAATGCGCCAACTGGTGCAACAGCTAGCGGCAGTGGCTTAGCTGGTACAGTTGCTGCAGGTTGTAATGCCTCCTCAGCAACTGGTGGAGCTGCCACTGCCGCTTCAGCACAAACTAATTTGTAAGACTCCCTACCTTGCCTTTCCTTTTCCACGCCTCTAATCCCTCTCTAGTCCAAACTAATTGAATTAATTTTACTTATAGCTTAAGAGCTTTTTTATTAAGTTTTAGTTGATAACTAACTTAGTTTAGATTTAAACGCTGTATATAAGCAAGCGCCTTTTTGCCTATTGCCTTTTTGTTGCAAACACACATAGCTTAATACCCTGTACTTTATGCACACCATCCTCTAGTCCAGAAAAAAGTCACGTCTTTTTCTTAGGTTAAAATGTGCATTTGCAGGGTATACTCATAATCGAGCAGCTTTATACGTTACAAACTTGTTTAAACTTGTTTCTAGTCCCCTAAAACATACCCTACAATTTGCTAAAGAACCAGCAAAGCATACTCAGTGTAGACTGAAGTCGAATTAACAGCAAACCGTATGAAAATCTCATATATAAATAACATACAGCAAAATATGATTATTAAATAATTTAACTGAGTAAATTAACTTAAAGTTAATCTGACTGTCATAGTTAATTAATAATAATTAACGGGAAAAAAAGCTGGCTTGATAATTATGATAATTAATTATTGTATTATTCTTAATTGTTCCAAATGTTTGAACCGTGCAAATGTTTAGACTACAATTCATAAAGAAATGCGAATCCCGAAACATCATGAAATAGTCCAACTTCGGGCAAAACGGTAGAATAAAATACCCTTGCAGATGGTATTAACAGCTAGCTTTGATTCATTTTCTATCAGTATTCGAATGTTTGTCACCATAACTACATGATAAAGTTTCCAAATCAGTGGTGTACAAAAGCCTACAATAAAATAGGCTATTCCTATTCCATAGGATAGGAAAGTACACATTTTACACACATCTATTCCAAATCCATACGACTCCAAAATAGCGTCAGCTAAATAGCTTCTCTGAAAGTTTATTTCATAGTTTTTTGAAAATATATTTACTATAGACTAGTTGCGATTAAAATACACTCTGCAAGGGTATTAAAGTCTCAGCTTTATATAATCTACAGTATGTAGCTGATAGTATGATTTCTCAATGTGACTAACTAAAAATGCACAACTATAGTAAGATGTAATGCTAATCAAATGTATTTCGTATTATCTGGTATGCAAAAAAAAAAAAAATACTTAATACGTATGCGATGACAACAATGTTTTATTCGGAATCTCCAATTGAAAGTTCTATTGTACTTTGAAAACGATATAAAATGATACATAATACAAAAGTTAGCAAAAATAACTCAAAATGTAAACTAATTTCAGAGCGAACAAACTTTACAGATCCTTAAAATAATTTGGTATTTTCTTTGGTATACATATCAGTACTATGTATAATCTATTTGGGATCTGTAAAGTTCGTTTTGTCTCAGGGCAAAGTTGGAATCGATTGTACCAAAAAAAAGAAAATCAATACAAAAACGAAAAAATAAGAAGAAAAGTTAAAGAATACATGACAATTATTGAATGTTTAACTGTTTTATCTTATAGATATAAATAAATAAGGACAAAGAATGAGAAGAGAGAGAGATTAAAGAGAAAGAGATAGCAAGTATCAAGCACAATTAACAGAATGCAGGAAATATTGTTGAAGGTTGTTTTACTTAGGCATGGATCACAACATGAAATGAATATAATACTTATACAATTTAGCTGAAGCGGTACTCTTAAAATTAGACGAGAACCACATAATATTCTTACCCCTCCCCTATTCCCCAGTTACGGTTAAACCTAGCCTGACAAACTACTTAAACAATACTGACGACTATAGCTAATGTTTTTTCTAAATATTTTTACGATAGACCATCAAATACAGATACAAGATACTTTTCTACTATTTTTTATTGCATTTCTAGAGAAAATTGACACTATTTCGGTTCCTGATCGCATACACATTCACACTCATCTAGATATTGTAGAAGGTTAAGTCTGAATCTGAAATACCGAAAGTTGTGCCCCCATCAATATTGAAAGTGTCTGAAAAATGAGAACTTTAGAAAGAGAAAAGTAAAGCATGCCCATATATGCCATACACATAAATAAATATATATATACAAATATACTCGTATACTTAATACGATTGCCTACGATTATTATCGATCGATTATCGATTACCGTTTATAATATATGTACTTATGTATATGTGATGTTGTGATATTTGACTATAGCGAGTTAAGGCTTAAGTTGAGTTTATTTTAATTAAGTTTTTATTTCCATCCTTAGTTTATAATCCCCACGCCAAACTCTTTCCTTCCTACTATTTCCCCTGAAAAAGACGGCGTCAATTGGTTTTCCTAGAGATATTCATGTGATAGCTACCCAAAAATTGTAAAACTTTTTAGACATTGCGACTTTTGTTTGCTAGATTAGTATTACCCGATAAATGTATATCTATTATAATCCTGAAGAATTCTATTCATGCACCGCTATTCATACAACAATATATAGTAATACTTATCAAAAATTAATAGTTTCCTTATAACTTAATGCGATCCATTAAGCACAATTCCTGAATGGGTAAAAAGCATCCCCAAATTATAATACCAAAAAATGATATACGAGTAATTTTTGAGAATATTGAAATTTAAAATTGTTGTTTCGGTTTTTCGATAATTGAGTACAAAAAACGTATTTTGACCTTATGCAAAAATTAAATGAAAAATTCTATTGAAAACAATATTTATTAATAATGCATTAACTATCTGAATATAAATGTGAACAAATTATTATATTGATTGATATATATTATATGTTATGAGGGTTAACAAGCTATCGATAGTTTTACTACATTTTCTCAAAAACATAAATTATCGTTAGTGCTATCGATAATTTGATTAACCCCATAATATGATATGTGAGCAGCCTTATAAGCAGACAGCGGCCAGCAAATAGAGAGAGAGAGAATCTGGGCCAAACTGAATGACAAATTTACCAGTGAATGGATCGAAAGAAATTTGCTTGAGAATATACATAATAAACAAGATAAACGAGACTCCCAGAAACCAAATACTAGAACGAAAAATAAACCAAATTATTAATAAATAATTAGCACAAAATTTAACATGAATTAGTACAGAATGGCAAATAAAGAAATATAATAAAAATAAAATCAATGTCTTTTATTTAATAATATACTTTTCTATCTATAGATGGAATTATAATGGTTCACGAAGAACTGTAATGGTCCATAGATCAAATTGGCCATCAAGTCTTAATATTGGATAGAACGGGAAACTTCAACTTTAGTCTTCTCCACATTTTTTAAGTTGTTCACAAAAGAGATTGGAGATATTCTCTGGAACAATATTAATGTCACTAGAAGAATTCTTCTCGCTCTTGCCCTTTGCTTCTAAATTGCTTATATAGACGGTTTAATCATCTTTCCGATCTCTTTTAAAGGAAGAATCTAGTCCACGTACTGCAGCATATTCTCGAGATCCACATAACTGCAACAGTTGCTGAGCAGCCATTTAAAGAGTTGTCTGGCTGCACTCAAAATAAAATCCAGAAACTTCCCATTGGTAACCGTATTGACCCCCTGGGTTCCATTCACACTCAACGCGCGATCCATTCTGAGAAAGTCTTAACTTCATTCTTTTCTACAATATATAGCAATATTTCACTTACCCAATAGCCTAAGACGTTGAGCTCAAATTTACATATTATTTTTGACAAATTTTTAAAAAATTTGTAAAGTTACAAAGTTCTGAATATAAGATACAGAAATTCTGACAATTTCTATATGTTACGTCGCTAGCTATTTCAATCAAAGTATCCAGGTTTGCTTAGGAGAAGAACAACAAAGTTTTCCATACTAATGTTTGATTTCGACCGATAAATAAAGATGATAGATATACTTACCCTCTGCATTAACCTATTATTATTATACTATATTTCTTGTTATTTACCACAACCCATTTTCAAAGCTCCACGGGAAAAGTTAATCCTCCCGCTTTTCCTCACCTTGCAGGTGGTAAATAGAGGTCAAGGACAGTTCTTTTGTCTACTGTAGTAGTTTTCTTTATTTATGTTGCTTTTTTGTCGCCGCCTTCACTCATCATACTCTATCGTTTCTAGCCTTGTCAAAAGTATCAAAGCTTGGTCATGCACTTTGTAACGTTTAAGGAGAGGCAAACCTGAAATTCACCAATTTACCAAATTGTAAAGCTAAAGAATTAATTTAATTCTTACATATATGTAGAATATACGAGCATACCTATTCGATTTATTGGGAAGTGTTATTTAAAACATCGGCAAGCCAACGATACCAAAATCTGTTTCCCTTGCATATAAAATATATATCAAATTTTTAACAATATCTGAATACTATAGATCTTAAAAATTTGAAATATTCTTAATACTTCAAAACCTTTTAAGTTCAGATCAAAAACAAGAGTTTGAATTAAGTTTTATGATTAAATAAATCAAAAATAGTTTTTTTCTGGAATTTTTTGTAAGAAAGAGTATTCAAACTTCGTCACGTTTCACGTTTATTGTATGTTTTTTATGGCCATTTTCTTGCCAATATTCTTGTCAATTCGATAATGAGCACGAAAAGAGGGGGGTGGGGTGAGGGTGGCTTTTTGGCATGCAAAAGCTATTCTTCTTTTTTTTCCTTTGCAAACATTCTAACGGCACTCGAGTCGACTAAGCCCGAAAACCGTCGACATTCGTTGATTACCTGTGCTCACAAGAGTAACCTGTGCTGTGATTTACCGTTACGCAAAAAGAAGCGACGCAAACGTTTTATATCAATACTTAAACATGAATTACCTCAGTCCATATGAGCACGTGGACGAACAGCTGTCGCAGTCACTATCGCAGTCGCAGCGCAGCAGCAGCAACGCTAGCAGCAGAATGGCCAGTCGCTCAGCTTCGCCGTCTCGCCGCAACCGAAGCCGGGCGAATTCACTGACTCCGCCACAGGATGAGAGTGGGCAACGGTCGTCGCCATTGCCGCTGCGTAAGCGTCCGCCGCGGCCGACGCAGCTCAATGAGATTTTTCGGCCGCGCTGCAACACTGATCCGAGTCGCAGTCGCTGTCAAAGCAGCAGCAGCAGCAGCAACAACAATAACAATGGTAAAAAGACGTCGGCGTCGCGCAGCGTTTTGGGTTCGCTCTTGCGACAAACGCTCAAGGTGACGACAGCTTCGGTGGGTTTAAGCGCCAGCGACGAGCGGTAAGTTGGAGAGAGCGAGAGCGAGCTTTTATAAGTTGAGCAAAGCTTAAGCGCAAGCTAACCAGTTATAGTGAGTGAGAGTGAGAGGCAAACTGGAGATCAAAGCGTACAAAGAGTTGACACCATTTCTTTTATGTGGATCCCATTAAGTTTGCGCGTTGCGCTCCCATTTCTGTCTCCCTCTTTCTGCTGGGTCACGGCATTAAAAATTTGCATGTAATTTCTATTGTTGTTGTTGTTGCGCATTTGAAATGCTATTTAACATTTACTATTACACTGCATTTAAATTTGTTTATCTATCGGTTGGGCACATTTTAGGCAACGCCATTGGCCCTCTCAACAACACATGTTTGTCCGCCTTGTTGCCAATTTATTTATTTCATGAGCGTTTAGTTTTGTTGTCGTTTTCGTTTGCACAATAAACAAATGCGTTCCAAATGTAAACACACAATCCAACACTCACACATGCACACAGAGGAAGCCATGTGATTAGATGCGGCTGACAGCCGATAGATGGCACTGCGCAACTTGCATACATCAGCGGCAACTAATGAGCTTGACCTTTCTTTCGCGTTTGTTTCTCTCACCGATTCTGCTGCTTATATGTGGATCTCTTGCGTTAGAGTTGAGCACATTTCGAGATCGTTTGAGGCACGCGAGTCACGCGCACAAATTCAAATGACATTTGTATGTATGTATGTAGCCATGAGCAAATGTTTGTATGTTAATTTACTTTATGCCCTGTCATCTGTAGTCATTAATTAAAAGCACTATAATATGATGAGTGTAAAACTTAGTGGAGGTATATCATAGTCAGTGACATCACGCGTGCATCTCACAGACGCGCCCACAACAACAACAGCAACAACAATGGCAAGTTCACCTAACCCACATAATCTATGTACATACACACGCATACGAAGCAGCTCTGTCAGGAGCTTGAGCCACTCGTCTGCAACATAAGCAAGGTTCTTCTGACCTCCCACATAATTAGATATGTACATATGTATGTATGTACCTTTGTACGCATGCGCAGATTAAGGCAATTTTTTTTGCTCACGAGAGAGAGAGAGAGAGAGTGCGACAAAATGCCGGCCACAGAAGCAGCATCTGAGTGAGGCCCGCCATGCACACAGTTTGACGAGTAATTCTTTTGCCAAAGATTGAATGTCTGTACATGTATTTCTATTTTTTAGATAGTAAAATCCCTTGGAATAGTATTCTTCCATATTTTTTTCCTTGAACTTAGAGCCTATAATAAAATAAGTAAAAAGTAAGGATTATATATTTATGTCTTACAAAAATATAAAATCAATAAAGTGTCTAAATAAATATAAAAAAAAAACTGCTCAAAACGAGCTGCATTTAAATTATTTGTATATTATTAATAAATTAGCAGCTATTCGATTTTAAAATTGAGCTGTATCGCTGCACGCAGTGACCTGTGAGTCACTGTATGTATTTAGCTTTTCTATTTGCATACTCTTTGCTGCGCTGCTCTCGTATGCATGCTGGCGCTCTTTACAACAATAGGGTGATTCGTGTCGTACTCTCTGACTCTCTCTCCTCTCTCTCTTTGCAAATCTGCTTCCACGGTGCAGTCTTTAAATGGCGGCTAAGGCTATTTTCTTGCAGGACACATAAGCAACAACAAATACGGTTGTACTCACATGAAAGTTTGTCGTAGTCTCGCATGATTTCGTTGCTGGGGGGTTGCTTGCAAGCTAACATTTACCCACTCTGTAGTAGCTCTCCCGCACAAAATTCACCACCACCCACCAAGCCAGGCAGCAGCAGCGACAGCTGCGTTGCGACGCGCGCGTCGCTGCATGCTAACGGTACTGCTGCTGCTGTGAATGTCATAATGCCGCACAGAAAGCAGAATAAAAGCAGAACCAGAAGCAGCAGCAGCAACAACGGCTTTATTTTCCATTTTATTTGTGTAGTGAACGCGCTGTGTTGTTGTTAACAAAACGAAAGCATTTGAGCTCGAATATTTCGCAATTTATATTTCGTTTATAACAAAAAGTAATAAAAACAAAAATCTCTTTTGTTTTTGTACGGCATTTTAAGCAAAACACGCAATTTCTCCCGCTGCGCTCTGTCCTGCGCGTGTGTGTGTGTGTGAAAACGAGTGCAAGTGTGAGAAGAAGAATCATAGCAAATATAAGAAAACATAAAAAAAAGCCGAAAGCAGTAGTTAAAGCGCACGCACAAAATCAACAATAACAATTCACAAAAAGTGCAAAAAGTGTCTGGAAAACTTTTACCAAACGCAACAGCATGTAAAACTATTGCGAAAATTTGGCAAAAATCTGTGTGCGAATGCGAAATCAAGGTGAGCGTGAAACCCCCCCCCCCCCCACACACGCCTTTTCCATTCACTCTCGCTCTCTTTGGCTCTCTGCGTGTACACATGCATTGATGTGTGCGTGTGCGACCGTTGGCTTCTGAGCAAGAAGAAGCAGCATTTGTCTGTGCTGCTGAATCTTCATGTTGTTTGTTTATTACCTTTGCCCAACCCAACTCAACCCACCATACTAACATATACATATGTACATACACACATACTTGTGTATGTATGTATATGCCACACATTTACACGCATACTGGGGCTTCCTTTTCGTTGTGTAATTGTGAATTATGACAGTGCAAAGCGCAACCTTTGGCTTTGTACCTGCCGGTGTCAAGGCTCGCACAGTGGAACCACACTAAGAATAATAAATTAAAATATTAAATCACATTTGCAAATACCCAAGCCGAATTTTTAGGGATACATAGCTATATAATATTTAAAAATATATATATATGTATTTTGTAGTGTTCTTAGTTTTTAAAAAGAAACCTCACACTAATTTCAATCTCATGTAACTCAGAAAGCATTTGAACTTTAGTGCTGAAATTTGGTTTGTGGCTTCAGAATACAGTCATAACACATTATGCACAACTTTTGTACAGATGTAACTTATTTTTTTTAAATGATTCAATAAGACAACAAAAGAATTAATGATTTTGCAAGTGTTTTTAAACTATCATCTGGTTTCCACAGATTAACACAACTTGCCACAACCGGATCGTTAGGCGACAATGCGAAACGGAAGCACTCGAGGTGAGTCTATAATTGATTAGATAATGCGTAAAAAACTAATCATCATCATCATCGGAAAAGTGGGCAGTTGCCGTTAATGGACTGGAAGCACTTGCTAAATGGGCAGATGTTTGGGTATTATAAAGGGTGTACTTTTGATAATTACACAATATAATTGTTTTAATATAAACAATCTATTTATTTGTGTACTGAATATGTTTTCTTTCGGAGAATCCGTTTTTATTACTATCAACTAAATACTATCTCATCTCATCTCATAAAACTTATTACTCTTATTCCTCTGACTCGATCGGCACATATACTTAAAAACTGATTATTTCAGTACAAGTAGGTCATCAGATTGGGAATTGGACTCAACGAAACAAAACAAACCTCAATCAATGCTATCACTTGACACTTCTACTGAGTGGATCATCTACGTAATTCCCTCCCCTAAAGCACACACAATCCCAATGGATCTATCTCTCCATCTATCTGTAGAGCCGTAGTTGACTGATAAGAGAAGAGAACAACAAGAAGAAAGACGCTCTGGCGGTGGTATCAAAAATACAATTTAAATATATGTATGTACATATGTCATGCGGTGATTTATTAGACCACCAACATCATATCGATAGAAGTGTCTATATATAACCCAGTCATACATACATACATATGTATATAGCATCCCATTGTCGATTTGCCTGCGTCAATTTCAGAGCCAAAGAGCGAGTTCACTTGATTAAGAAACTCTTTCGTCATCAACATTTGTTGTCTTATTTTGTCTGTTTTCCAAAAGACATTTCTACTTATCAGGAAAATCATCTATAAATTATATAAATCTTCGTTATCATATTATCTTATCTTATCATTCATGAAAAGAAAGATTGGCCTAATATGATAATCAGATCAAATTCCATATTTGTAATATTTGAGAGTTGAATCTCCGTCTAAAAATCAAAAGCAATCTTTCGATCTGCGAATTAAACGATTTTTCTATTTAATTCCGAGTTTTGAAGAAAAGTTCATAGCATACTTTTCGGATCGTTGAGACGAACAAAATTTGAAACTTGGTTGCTTTTGAAAATGTTCTATGATTTATTTATTGAGACATCAAAAGATTTGACAGTTTTTTGCAATGCATTTATACAATCATATCTGATGTGCTGCCGGGATATTGTAGTTCAAATATTTTTGGAACTACTTATCTGTAATCGCATGAAATGCCCAAGATATAAGCGATCCAACACCTACTACAAGAAAAGCTTCCTCCCACCCCTGTCTGTTCATCGGACGAGCAGTAGAGAGCATTCCCACCACAGTGTGCGTACCATTTTCGTGTCTTGCCACAACCGGACTACCAGGATCCGCAACAGTTTTGGCGGTTGCTGGCCACAAGAAAGAAATCGCGGAGTTGGTAAACTTTTCAACAAGGGTACCTCCAACGGTCTTCAGTATCCACGTGAGGACTCCTTCCCTCTTTCCGGGTAACTTACCTGTTCGGAAAAATGGCATGTACAAAATGAATTGAAGCAGCTAAATCCTATGATACATACGATTAAAGTGGCCCCAGCCAGATACAAATAGCTGCTGTTCCTTATACTGACTCAAGTCCCCTCCGTCTTCCAGCACCGCGGGTTGAATGTAGTCGTTAAATTCCAGATCATTCGGTAGCTTTATAGCCGCCATATTATTTTCCAGGGTATCAGCATTGTAGTCTTCATGGACCACAAAGTTCTCTCTATCTACGAGCACACGCTTCTGCCCGGTTTCGAATTCATTCGATCTGTCCACAGCTCCAAAGTATAAGCGTGCCTTATCGCTTTGAATGGGAAAATAGGATTTAGAAGTTGAATCGATGTGTCTTAATGAATATTGCAGTACTAGTTAAGTAGATCATGAATCCAATTTAAGATTCCAAGGATCAACGATACGAATCCTATGCTAGTATTTTACTTACAATTTGGTGTCCAGGCAATGGGCTGTGGTAATGACAAGCCTCTTCGATACGATAATACCGCCACACTTGGGAATCCATTGTAAGCCATGTACAGAATTATTAGCTATATCAAAGAATACTTGATACGGCAACTCCTTGTAGTCCGCCCTGGTACCGATAGGCTGCACCTCTGAGAATTGAGCTTTGACCCTCGTTAGAAGAACTAGCAAGGCCAATAAGTTGAGCCACCAGTTGACTTGTTTCACCATCTTGAATGCTAGTTGAAGAACTGACATACCAACTGAGCATCTCCTGGCGCTTTTATAGTTGGAAGTTCCGTTCAGGAACGATGCAACTTGATTTATTTATGAGCACGATAATGATGATAACGCCCTCTGAGTTATGTTCAAGTTGTTAATTAGTCAGGTCTAATTCAATTTGCAACTTGCAATATTGTTGCATGGTCGAAATTGGTTAATTCTCTTACATTATGTTATCTGTAAACTCATATCCAATAAGTGGAAGTTGGAGCTAAAAGTACAATGTATGCTTCAAATGTTCTGTTTAACCTATATAGTATTAATATTGACAAGATGCAGCGAATATTGATATATCTACGTCTAATATCTAAAATAACTTGTCAAAATCAGGTATAGATCAGATATCGGAATCATGCATGTATATGATGTATTCGAAATATCTGACAAGCCTGTTCAACATCAGATACACAGATATCAGCATCTAATCTATATATATTTTTTTCCCTGACTGATAGATTTAGGCACTGACTGACTGATCATCCTGAAGCCATAACGGTAGGAGCAAGGAAGCTGACATTTTTTCACAACTTAGACAAGTTTTCATTCCATTAATTTGATTAGACATTTTTCCTTCAAATTTGACGTTTCCCACCAATTATACTCTCAATTTTTGTGTTTGATCAATACCTTAATAAAGTTTAGTCAAGAAATATAAGAAATGCTTCTCATTTCCACACTTCACAACGTGGCGAGCCAGCTATTATCTTATATAACATTTTACACAACTTGTCAATATTACTATGTATGTTAAGCTGAACATTTGAAGCATACATTGTACTTTTAGCTCCAACTTCCACTTATTGGATATGAGTTTACAGATAACATAATGTAAGAGAATTAACCAATTTCGACCATGCAACAATATTGCAAGTTGCAAATTGAATTAGACCTGACTAATTAACAACTTGAACATAACTCAGAGGGCGTTATCATCATTATCGTGCTCATAAATAAATCAAGTTGCATCGTTCCTGAACGGAACTTCCAACTATAAAAGCGCCAGGAGATGCTCAGTTGGTATGTCAGTTCTTCAACTAGCATTCAAGATGGTGAAACAAGTCAACTGGTGGCTCAACTTATTGGCCTTGCTAGTTCTTCTAACGAGGGTCAAAGCTCAATTCTCAGAGGTGCAGCCTATCGGTACCAGGGCGGACTACAAGGAGTTGCCGTATCAAGTATTCTTTGATATAGCTAATAATTCTGTACATGGCTTACAATGGATTCCCAAGTGTGGCGGTATTATCGTATCGAAGAGGCTTGTCATTACCACAGCCCATTGCCTGGACACCAAATTGTAAGTAAAATATTAGCATAGGATTCGTATCGTTGATCCTTGGAATCTTAAATTGGATTCATGATCTACTTAACTAGTACTGCAATATTCATTAAGACAAATCGATTCAATTTCTAAATCCTATTTTCCCATTCAAAGCGATAAGGCACGCTTATACTTTGGAGCTGTGGACAGATCGAATGAATTCGAAACCGGGCAGAAGCGTGTGCTCGTAGATAGAGAGAACTTTGTGGTCCATGAAGACTACAATGCTGATACCCTGGAAAATAATATGGCGGCTATAAAGCTACCGAATGATCTGGAATTTAACGACTACATTCAACCCGCGGTGCTGGAAGACGGAGGGGACTTGAGTCAGTATAAGGAACAGCAGCTATTTGTATCTGGCTGGGGCCACTTTAATCGTATGTATCATAGGATTTAGCTGCTTCAATTCATTTTGTACATGCCATTTTTCCGAACAGGTAAGTTACCCGGAAAGAGGGAAGGAGTCCTCACGTGGATACTGAAGACCGTTGGAGGTACCCTTGTTGAAAAGTTTACCAACTCCGCGATTTCTTTCTTGTGGCCAGCAACCGCCAAAACTGTTGCGGATCCTGGTAGTCCGGTTGTGGCACGAAGTGAAAATGGTACGCACACTGTGGTGGGAATGCTCTCTACTGCTCGTCCGATGAACAGACAGGGGTGGGAGGAAGCTTTTCTTGTAGTAGGTGTTGGATCGCTTATATCTTGGGCATTTCATGCGATTACAGATAAGTAGTTCCAAAAATATTTGAACTACAATATCCCGGCAGCACATCAGATATGATTGTATAAATGCATTGCAAAAAACTGTCAAATCTTTTGATGTCTCAATAAATAAATCATAGAACATTTTCAAAAGCAACCAAGTTTCAAATTTTGTTCTTCTTAAAAATAAACTGGGATAAACATGATTTCCATAAATCTAGTTACAGAATTCAATATGTTACAACTTAGTTTATGTGTATTCTCTCGGTTCATAGGTAATATAAATGAATAAAATAGCTAGGAAATTGAATACATCATCCATTTTTCAGATCTGCCAGACCTAATATGAATCTGTTGTTGTTGAGATATAAAGATCGAATTGAATACGTATAGATCGCAATCGAACCTTACTATTAAACCACGCTACATTGATTCGTCATGCGATTCTTCCGGGTCTCAATTGGAAATTCATTGGGTATTATCAACTATACGGGACTGTGTCAGATCGACCACCTGTTCGGTCTATAGCTATATAGATAACTAAACAGGTGGGTGTGTATTTTTTTTTTGTTTGGGTTATACTTTGTATGTTCATATCATAATTGGTTTGATTCATTAGCCAGGTGTACAGCATATATATGTTGTAGTCGTATCTGCCGCATTTAACACCTGGAAGGCATTAGTCATATGATTTTGTCAGGGGGTACAAAGATTTAATTTGCTTTCGGTGGCTTTTGTCGCTTAACGATTGCGTCTTACGCAAGGCCCTATCAATGTGACGTATTGGAAGCTCTGTCTGAACTTGACAATGCGGAAATCGCAACAGTTTTCCCAGTTTCTCTTTTAGTGTGTCGATTTCTCTGACATTTCTCTATCTCGCCTTTTTTTTTCTTTGTCACAACTGCGTCAATGTTTGAGCTTTTCTTCCATTTTTTTTATAATTTCATACTTTTAAATTTACTGCTTAGATAGATAAAATTATATTATTTTTAATGAGATTATTAAACAAAACAAGACGCCCCTTTAAATGGACGCCCCGCATTTAAACACAAAATGTACAAAAAAAGAGTGCTCGACTGGCAAATACCATGCTGCAAAAGTTATCTTAAATTTGCTATAAAGATAAAACACTTCTCACGCATCTCGAGGTCTTGTAGATAACTCTAATATAAATTCTTATAAATTTGGAGTATTTTTTCAAGAACTACAGAAACAAAGATAACATTTAAAAACAGAATATATAAAGAGATCTAAATAAGGATTGATGTGAGAAAGAAAAACATTAAATATACCATTCAACTTAAAAAAAAATTAAATTAAAACATTTGAAAAACATTGTAAATTTTGGTTTCCCAAATATTACGTACAAACTTCCTAGTTTTGTTTTCGCTATTTATGTTTGCAAATTTGTTTATTAAGTAGTAAGAAATTATTTTTCGAACTCATTTTGTTTACCACTTTTCTACCATTTTTATGATTACAGGGTATGAGTTGATAAGTTAGACGAAGCGAAGGTTGCAACTCTGGTTGCTGTTGTTGTTGTCGGGTTGATGTTGCGGTTTTGAACTGCCTTCCATCTTTAGGGCGACCGTGACTAATGGCTTGAGGCGGTGTTACTGTTGTGGTACGAACTTGACAGCTTTGTGTGTGTGTGTGTGAGTTATAATGTCACCTCATCCCAACAGTGTTGCCATATCGATAAACAGCCCACACTTATCTTTGGCTTTTTATCACAAATTATGTGCTAAAAGTTCAATTACGGCTGCCGAGAACCTGGTGGTGAGGGTGTGTGTGAGGCATGCAATTCACCACCCATCGGGTGACTTTGTTTTTTTCCCTTCTTTTGACATTATGCATTATTTTAATGCTGTTTAGCTCTTTTTGCCCCTTTTTGTTTTGCTGTCATTGTTATTTTTGCAGAATGACACAATGTAAAAAACTGACAAATCATCATCTTAGGTAAATGGAAAATAAAAAAAAGAAATATTGTATTGGCCAATAGTTTTAGGGTCAGTCGAAATAAATGCTTGCGAATTTGCGTAAAAAATGATTTGCAGAGCGAAAGCAGAACCGCTTAACGGTCAAATTTAAAGCTCAGCTGGAGATCTGTTCGGTTCCTTAGATAAACTTCACCGCGAGCGCCATGCCAAAGTGTGGGAGAGAGTGTGAAGCGAGTGAGATGGAGAGCGCAAAATCATGCTGCTTCTTCATCTTTCTATTCATTGTTGAATTTCTTAACAACAATATCACAACAGCAGCTGCGACGCTTGCGTTGACGCCAATGCTCGGCCGCAAGATAAGCGCGTCGATGAAGAAGTTCAATACACGCGCAGACATACTTACACACACACACACATACACACACACATGCAAATACATACCACGAAAGCATACATATTTATAGTGCCGTTTCGCCCGTTCGCCGCGTTGCGTCGCCGTCATCGTCTCAGATGTTGTTGTTGATGTTAGGCCTCTGCTGCTGCTGCTGCTTCTGCTGCTAGCGCTGCCACTGCTGGACGTGCGGTCTGGCAGCAACGGTGCTTCAATTTCAAATTCAGTGCGAAAGCGAACGACAACGCGAACGGGCAGCCGGTGAGAGCAAGAGCGAGAGAGAGCGAGCTTTTAAGCAGGCAGCAGCGGTGGCCGCTTTTCCACAATTTGTTACTTTATTCTTTTTTTTTATTTTTATTATTTATTTTTTTGTTGGTGCGTGTACATTTTTTTCGTTCGTTTTGTTTGTTTTTCAAAAACAACAACAACAACTACAATACAAGCAGCAAAAATTTATCAACAAATAAAAAGTTATTTATGTGTTGAATGTTTATGAATAGCGACGAATTAGTTTAAGCGTTAACAATAAAACAAAGCCGCATTTAACCAACAACAACAACACTAAACACTGTCGATCGGAGCTAACATACATACATACATACATACAAATAACGGTGTCGAGAGTGCGGTCAAGTGACATCATAAAGCGAAAAGTGACGGAAACTGTTGGCTCTGTCGTGGCCAAAAATAAATGCAAAATAAAATACACAAACAAAAAATATACAAAATAAGATTTGTACTCCAACAAGAACAAGAGGAAGAGCCACAACAAAAACAAAAACAACAGCAACGAAAACAACAACAGCGGCCGCATGTGGTAAAAGCACAGCAGACAGAGAGTTTGCCTAGACAAGCCAAAACAACAACTATGCGAAGTGAGAGAGTGTGCTAGAGAGAGCGAGAGCGTAGGCAGAGAGAGTAAATTGTTAAAATGCCGGGCGGCTGCTGTGTGGCGCCATCTGTTGTCGTACGTAGCCCCAGGCCAACAGCTGATGTCAGACATATAAAGAAAAAGCGTGAGAAAGAGAAAGGGCGCGAGAGAGAGAGAAAGAGAGCGCGCATATTGCGACTACTGTTATTATTACTATCTGTTATATTATCTAAATCTAGGCAAAACAATGATTGATAATTCAAATAATTATCAGTTGCGGCAGTTCTAGTCAAAAATATAAATGAGAGAAAAATGTATAACAGTTAACAGTTCGAAACGGAACTTAACGGTAAACTACAGTTCAAAGTTCACCGAGAAATGTGAAGAAAAAAAGACTTATCTTATATTTATAAATACTCAATTTCCTCTTATTAAACTCATTTTTTTCATATTTCCGGTTGACAAAAATTATGATTGATCGCTGGAAAATTGCATTGCTTTTTGAATAATTTTTAATATTTAAAGATGAGCCGATCAACCTCAACAATAATAAAGTTTATTTGAATTCCATTGACCTCTTTGAACATTGAAAAAGTTATTAATCTCTGGTCTCTGATATCTGAGAAGATTAAATTGGTTTTATAGACGCACTTTAATTAATAGTGCCATTAGTGCTAATAGCTTTTGTACTACAACTGTTATACACAACTTATTGTGCTTACAAAAGCTCACTAATATTAACGCACGTTCTTAAGATTTAAAGTATTAGTTGATTGGCCTCTCACTTCGCATGGAATTGAGAATGGGAATGAGTGTAAAAATAAAAATAACTTGGGATGGTTTTTTATTCTTCTAGCAAGTGAATGAATTGATGATGATGATGCTGATAGTGAAAATAAGCAACTAAACTACGTAAAAAGCATTGTGAACAAAAAATAAAAATAAAAAGAAAACAACAACAATGTCCACAATCAGCGAGAACGACAATGGGAATGTCGTCGTCGAGTCAAATTGGACGGATGGCGAAGCGGAGAGCACTTTGCAACAGTTAAAGGCCAAAAAGAACAAATCCAATCTGTTCCTCATCAAATCCTACAGTTTCATTGACAAAACCAGCACTAATAACCACAACAATAACAGCAATAACAGCAATAATAATAACAATAATAATAATAACAATATGAGCAACAATAACAGAACAAGTGTCAAAATGTCAGAGATGGAGCTGCTTTCACCGGAAATGGAACCCTTTATAAATTTAACATCCCTGGTACTCGCACAGACGGATGGCAAGAAGGAGACGCGTCTCAAGAAGCCAAAGAAACAAAAGCAGCCAAAACAAACAAAGGCCAAGTCAAAGACAAAGACAAAGACAAAGCGTGATAAAGCCGTGGAGGATGTGGATATTAATGAACAGGAAGCGCAAATATTGCGCCGCAATGTCCATGAATATGAGGAGTTGTTGGAGCATTTGCCCAGCTCAACAACTGGCTCATTGCCACGCCCCCAATCGCTGCCAGCCAAGGTGCATTTCGAGACAGCCGCCTCTCGGATTGACACGGATCCCGATGCCGAAGCTCCGGCGCCAGCGAAACGTTTGGGCGCCAACATTAAACGCGAATCATTTTTGCGACAAAGTTTGCAATCGATACGTCGCAGCTTTGGCTCTAACAAGCACTCATCGAAGTTATCGATAGCCGGCACATCACAGGGCACATCACCTTTGCCCTCGCGTGTATCTTCGAATGGCTCCACAACATCATCCACATCTTCGGCCGCCTCATCCTCCACGACATCGTCGTGCTCGTCCTCGGCGGCCATCAGTCTGCTGACCAAGGCCCAAGCTCATAATCACATCCTCGACGAGTTCCTGCCCACACCTGTCGTCCTTCTGCTCAACGATGATCCAATGACGGCCAACGGCAAAAGATATTTCGCCCAGAGTGCTGAGCGTGTGGCTAAGAGGTAAGCTGCCAAAATTCCAGATCCAGATCCAGATGCGTCTCTCAGCTTGAATACTCACCGTACATATTATATTAAGCAGTTGTTCTATGCTATCTAAATGCTTTGAAGGCTTCTAGGTGCTTTTAAGGCTTTCATGTGCTTTTTAAAGCTTTTATACTTTAGTTCGATTTGAAGCGGAAGTGTTTTTAAGTTCAAGTTGGGACTAAGATGGAATACCTTTAAGTTGTACACTTTTTAAAAAAGTTTGTAATATTAATGAAATATGTTTGTAAAGCTTCTACACTCGAATTTCAAGTGCTTTGTCATCTTGCATGTGCTTTAGAAGCTTTCAAGTGCTTTTAAAGCGAAATAATGGGGTAAAGCTTTTACAGAATATTTAGATCAATAATTTAACTTTGAATTTCTGTATGCAGTTCAATCTAAGCAAAATTTCCAAACAACGATCGGAGAATCAAAAGCTCCAAAAGAAGTAAGCTTATTTAATGTGGAGAGTTTGAATTTAATTTGGATCTTGTTAAATTCATTGATAGCTTTAACGTTGCCCGATCTGATCAGAAATGATCTCGATTTTGGAAGTGATCGGATCATTATGTGGACAACAAACGACTTCCCCAATTACCACTCGGCCATCCGTCAATGGATGGCAATTGAGAGCGCTTGATGATATTCCCATTTGCATTCAGTTCATGTCTACAGCGACACACAGAAAACTGAATGAGCGATTGAGTGACTGACAAGCCGAGACTCTGATAAATAAATACATAGATAGAAAAGAAAAAAAAATATATATATATAATAATTACGCAAACATCGGCATAATGCCGTGACATATTTGGTGTCCATATCTATTCGTATTTGGCCTCTGCAATGCAATTGCCGTTGCCAAAGTTGTGCCTACGTCTGCTGATGGAATTTGTCATTGACGTCATACAATAACAAAGTGTACTGTTATTAGCCAATTTCCCAGATTCTTATCATTTTGAATACCGTCAGGGGGAACAAGAAAACCTTTAACATATTTATCGATATGTTTTTTAACCGATTTAAAGTAAAAAATGTTAAACAATAAATGATGGAGTCAAATTGTTTGTTATATTTAAAAACGTTTTTTCACCCTAAATAATATTTTTTAATTCCAATTTAAATCCAGCTAGGATAGTGAAGAGTCTATGCAACTTTTATAGACAACTCGAGATGTAAATTTTGGAGTATTATCTATTTTAAACGTATTTCTTTTGTAAATCGCTTCAATCTCAACAGAATTTATTAAAGAAATTGCCAACAACTTTTATAAAACTTGATTTCAAAAAGAATTTTCGTTGGGAAAAAGAAAATGTTTGACTCTTGGCTTTGGGTAAATGCCTTTAAACTATAAAGCTACTGTAAATGTGATTATCTAAAAAGCAACATGACGAGGGGGTTATTTCTGGGGAAGACGGAAGAGGGAAATTCGCTTTGATGGAGCTCCATTATAAATAAATTATGAATGTTTACGAAGTGTCAACGGTTTTCCACTGTTGTTATTGTCAAAGTGCCAGCTACTTACAGACTTGATGGCATTATTAGTCATAAGTACTTGGTGTGTATCATGCATTAAACCGCCTTAACGCCTTTTCGCCCCCTAGGGGCTGCATTAACCCTTTATGCCCCACGCAATTTTAAAATGCAATCTGCGCAATTGAGCTAAAAGATGCGTGCAATTTGTAGGCGTTTACCGTTGTCCATTGCACTCTCACTTGTGTGTGTGCGTGTGTGTGTGCGTGTGCGTGTGTGTGTGTGTGTGTATCTTTTGCATGTGGGCGAATCACTTAACTTAAAATAGTGAAATATTTCGAGAGCATTTGCCTTGATTGAATTTCCAGCGCTTTTGTTATCAAAGCCGTCGTATATTTAGCCCCAAGTAGTCACCGTCCCTGCCACCCCCTGTTGTCATCCCCATCCCCATCTTCTTCTTCTTCTTCATCATCGTGACGATGCGACAATTCGACATTAACACAAATGGGTCAATTGTTCGTTATAGGTTTTGAATTTCATTGCAATTTGTTGACACATGTAAAATATGTTGTAAATTTGTTAAATAAATGGCATGGAGAACCGCAAAAGCAAAAAAAAAAGAGAATACAAGTTTAACGAAAGCTTTTGTATGCAATTTGTTAAACACGCCATAAAATGCTTTTAATAATTCATTTTTGATACACTTACTCAGAATTACAATGTTTTGTTTATTGAATGGATTATTATCGTACTTTGCACGAGCTTTTGGCCATAAACTTATAGTTTATTTTACAATTATAGGCTATGCAGCTTTTAAACTAAAAAGTCAATGCTTATGGAGCTTTAATGTGCTTTCAAAAGCAAGAAAATTGAGTCGAAAGAATCTTTTTATACACATGTCGATTTATATAAATTTCAAGTTACTGTGAGACGAAGCTTTTAAATGCAGATATATAAGTTATCAAGAAATCAGCCGAAAGCTTTCATGTGCTTTAATTTAAAATTGAGACAAATTATAAGATTATAATAGTGATTTATTTGGCGAGCACAATGCTTGAGATGGCGCCTTCAACAAGTGTCATTTTCTGAGTTGTCTGCCTTTTGTTATATCCAAAGACTGGAATCAAGATTGCAAATACTTGCCTTCAATATTTTTGCTAGACGTGAAAGCGTGTTTGATCGATGTGTGCTCCAATTGAAAGAACAATGCTGAACTGCTCGCACAACAATCTGCAATCAGTTGTTGTTCTTTATTTTTACTGCTGTTGCTGTTGCTGTTGTTGTTGTTGTTGTTGTAACATGTGTACACTGAGTACGCATCCCCCACTTTTCCCCATTCTCAACCTTTGAGAGATAAGCGCTTCATCTAAAGATAATCGCTTGCATTTAAAGCAATGCACTTTAAACGCACACACCGAGACAAGTGTCACACTCTATATATACACACACTCACACACACGCACTCTCTCTTTGTATTTGCCCCCCCCCCCCACAAACACAGCATCAGCCGTCTCCCTCCTCCCCCTTTTCCGACCTCTTTTTTTGGTTGCCCCATTGAGCGAGCGACAGACGTGAAACACACTTCACATTCAATTGACAGCGATCCGCTCAGTCTCTTTTGTGTATCTGTATCTGTGTGTGAGTATCTGTGTATCTGTGCATGTGTGTGTGTGTACTTCTTCTTAGATGCTCTGCCATTGAATGGATTTTAATAATTTCACATATTTCAGTCTGTCACTCAGTCAGTTTCAGTCGCCGTCGAGCAACCGGCGAAATTTGCCGCTAACAAAATCCAAATCCCAAACAGAACAAAAAGACAAAATAAACCAAAATATATGCGAAATAAAAACACAGCGCGAATAATAATAAAAATAGTATACAACAAAAATACTTACATATTTATTTAAGCATTGCACAGCACGCCCCATAAATCGTATTTCGGTATGTTTAATTATCATTAATTCATTTGTATAAATATTTTGACAGCACTTGTTTTATTATTTTTTTTTTTTTGGCAACCAAGTGAAAGTGTTTTGACGACATTTTTTTTCAGTTTATATTTTTAATGAAAGTTTCAAGAAAGAACCGAGAAAAGACGAAGAAAAACAGCTGTCTACAGTGCGTCGAAAATGTAATGCACTTTTTAAAAAGTTTCTATCTGGTGAATTAAGTTGACATGACTGGAGACAGAAAAAGGTTTTCTATCAGATTTAGTAAATCGATATTAATAAATGCAATTGTTTTATTATTCCTATGTGATGAGGTCATTCGAATCGGTTGGTTCCTAATTTATCTGCTAACTGATTCCAAAATTGGGGGTTATTCCTAGTTTGATACATTTATCTTAACTAATCTTCAGATAGTTGGATAGTCAGGCAACGCGTCGTCTCTCTCTCTCTCTCTAAGAGTATAAGCAACTGACTCTGAATCTTTTTATCTATCTACATATGTGAGAAAAAAAGCAATATTTTTTTTTGTTTTGTTTTTTTTTTTTGATAAGCGAGAAACACAAACAAATGGCTTGGGAAAAATTGAGCTCCCGAACACATTTTAAGGTAGTGTTTGTATATGTGTCTATTCATATGAGCTGCGAATAGCTTAATTTAATGTCTTTTGTGCGAACCGGTTCGGTATAAGCTCTATAAATATAGAAGAGAAAAACAACTAAATTATCGCCAAGTAGCAAATAAATAAACAAATAAACAAACAAACAACAAACGCAACACACGGACAAACTTAGTAAATTGTCGTAATTATATCATCACAGTTATAAAAAGAACGTAACAAGTATTGTCATAAAACATTTTGAACTTTGTGCTAAACTATTCAGATACGAATATATGCTATATATACATATAAATATATTTTTATAGAAATATACGGTATTTTCTATTGTGTACTTTTATATCTAATTTAGACTGTAACTGAGCGTGAAATATCATTTTCGTGGATTTATTTGCTTGGTCATTAGTTGAGCCAGGTCTAATTAATGGAACGACTTTTTACAATTTATATGAATAAGTATGTAAGAGAATTGCCAAATCATTGTAACCACACAGTTGAAGTCTAATATAATGAAAGAGAGTGAGAAATCAGAGAGAGACAGAGAAAGATAAAGAGCGGAAGACGGTCATTAACTAACGGCTTTTTTTTTGGATATATACAACAAATAAATTAAAAAGCCTATTTTCATTTTGGATAACAGTTACCAAAAAGACCTTCTAAATTTTTCCGAAAGAATTAAGGTACAGAAATCGACACAGTAAGCTATAGAAAGAAGAAAGGAAAAAGATCATCAACTAACTATACATACCCTGTAATTATAAATATCAAAATCTCGGTCATAATTGACAGTACTCAACGATCTGAGTAAATAAGACAGCTAAAGTAGTGAAGTTTGGTATACAAATACTGTGTTTTTATAAACTTATTAAAAATAGAAACATTTATATTTATACATTTTTTATGTAGATAATTAGCGAGAGAGCGACAAGAAGAAAATCTCTACTCAATGACATGTTTAGAGAAAATCATCTCTAATACATTTTCAACCTTATTGCTAAGGAGCTCCAAATATTTTCAAAATTATCCTTTGATAAAAAAAAGAAACAAAGTACATCAACTTTGTAGGATAACTGCAGTTCGTTTTTTTACAATTTGGTACCTGTGTAATAAAACAACAGCAATAAATCGCCGAGCATGCCAATAATATATACAGTTCAGAGGCCCAAACAATTATTTATGATATCGCAATGAACTTCAAAGCTGACGTAAGCGAAAATAGCCAATTATTTACCTCACCTTCTACCCTTTTCCCCATCTTCTCCATACTTTATTTAGAAAATTAGCAATGGAAAGAAAGAAAAACAAACACTGTAAATTATAGTTGCATCTTCGGCTATTTTATAAGCTCAACAAAGAGATTTTCCACTATTTAAAACGAATCAATTTTAGGACACTTTTTAAAATCAACGTCAATATGTATTATGTATTTTAAGGTAACCAAATTTAACCAAAGGTTCCCAAAGGTTGGATCGGTTTTTTTTATATTTTTTTTTGGAAACTTTAAACTTGAAATGAAAAAGTAACTGAATAATAATAAAAACGATAACTCATTATTAATGATTACTTTATTGCTAGCAACTTGAATACCCTGTAACAAAGTGAAAAGTCTAAAAGGAGGTACGACAAAAAATGGCTTAGTATTTATAATATTCAAGATAATAGCATATTATAATTAAATCATATTTTTTTATTTTTAAAATTTAGTTAAAAAATTCCAATAATGAATTTAAAATATTTAATACATTTAATTTCATTACGACCCTCGTAGATATTGATAATATTGAGCTATCTGTCCTATGTAATGCTACAGAGCAATTTAATCTTGTTAATTACTTATATATGACTAATAGATAGTATTACACTTTAAAACATAGTTTCAGTCTTGGTTGATTATAAACTCTGCTGTTGTCTACTTACAGGGTATCTCCAAGTTAAGTTCACTCAAAAAATTCTTTGACTTTGCTCTTTTTCAATTCACACCCGCTAAACTGATAAGCAAAATAGATATAAACATATCTGTCTATAATATAGACGCTATAGACATACCGGTTGTAGAAGATATACATATGTATGTATTTGTACATATGTACATATATACCCGATCTATGTACATTCTTTTATGACTCACTGTGCTTTTAGTTAATGGGTCAGGGAAAAACCCTGAGAAATATGTAGCTAAAATTAAATATTATATGCGTTATTTTCACTTTGTTTTGGCATCTATAAAATGATCTTGTAGTTTGTTCTTCCTGTTGTTTTTGCTTCTAGTTTTTCGCAGTTAAACGGTAAATAAGAAATTTTTCAACAAAAATTTCCAAAATATTTACGAGCAACGTCAAAGTCAAATTTGCGTACATTTTCCTTAGCCAAAAGAATTTTCTTTTACGTTTTTGGCACGAAATGAATTTTCTGGCGGTGGTAAGGAAAGAAAAAAAGACAGAAAACGTTTGACTATTAAATTCTTAATATCGCCGAAAATTGCATAATTAATAAACTTACAGGCGAGCAGAAGAAGAAGCGGGAAGGAGGTGTAGGAGGAGTACACACACAATTAAACGATAATTTAGTGCTGAAAATTTCCGCTAAAAAAAGACAACAAAAGATAAAGAAATCAAATAAAAATCGCGCATGTTTCTCACTTTTTCCGCCATTGGAGCTGGAGGTTCGGGAAGGAGAGTGTAGGATTTTTATTAATTAGTTGTGTCTCTGACTTTGCTGACTTTTCTGTCTGGCTGTCCGTCCGTCTCACTGCCCACTCAATTTCCAGCACTGCTGTTCAACTTTTATTGTCGACAGGCATGAAAATTTAATGCTGACCTGTCGCCACAAAATCGCCGTCCAAGCCAGGCCAAGAGTTGGGGGCTTCTCTCTTGACGCTACTTAATGCAATTTGCACTGCATTCCATGCAATTTTCCCCCTCTTTCTCTCTCTCTCCCTCTCTCTCTCTCTCTCTTTTCCTCGGAGAGCTATGCTCACGCGGTAGTTGCACATGCCACACAATGGGTTAATAAACTTTGCCCTTGCACGGCTCAGACTATGCAATTTAATTCTGTCAAAAGGGTTGCGAGGGTGGGCCGAGAAGTTGCACAAAGTCTGTATAAATTTAAAATTTAAAAAAATTATATTTATTTATTTTTTGTTATTAGACAGAGCTCTAATCACAGGTTCCTCTGAGGTCAATCAAATCAAAGGCGATATAAATCTAATATTTTGTTTATAATTGTTTAGATTTTTATTTTTACATCAGATTCAAATTTGATCTAATTAAATAATTTTTTTTTAAGCAATTCCTTGTCTTAGATCATTTGAATGCTAATAAGATACTTTGTTGATTTCCATAGAAGTTAAATGTACTAAATTAATTCGACTTTGTCAAATTTAATTTTAAAGTAAAATTTAAAGTTTAAAGTTAGGTTTCAGTTTACAGAGTAAAGAGTATAAACTTTATTTGGAGGTTAAAAAAAGTATCTGAAAACTTTTCGCTACAAAAATGTAATCAAGAAAAATGGTATGTGGGAAAACTTTTTATTTTCGAAAACGAAACAAACTTTCAGTATCCATTGCATACTTTTTAGATTTTTTCAAGCTAGAGTCTCACAATTTTACTTTACTTGGCTTGGTCAATTACTTATCGAGCTGCCCTCGCAGCTGCTCATGTTGCATTTGATAATGAAACTGTCAAAGTGTTGCATAAGTTCTTCAGACCCCAAGCCGCACTTTGCAAATCGATACTCAAATATAGCAGTTGACTGACTATCCGTCTTTCTATGCCCTTTTCTGCGCTCCTCTTCTCTTCTCAGCTCCGCTCACTCTTTTTATTCCATTGTACATTTTCAATTACAAAAATCGAGAATGCAATCCAAAAAAAAAGATATTCAGGGCCAGGGCCCATGGAAAATCAGACAGCTGTCAATTGTGTGCGAGGGTCTTTGCTTCCATTGTTGTTTCTCCCCGCCGAGAATTCAAATGAGTGCTGCAATTGGATCAAAGAATATTTCACAAATGTAAAATCGCTTAAAAAATTGGAAATTTTAGTTGTTTTTCAACTATACAGTTCGCTGAACCGGTTCAAAAGTATTGCAAAATGCTGAAACAAATGTTTAATATTCCCAGCTTGTGATTCGTCCTTTTGTGTGTGTGCTTTGCCAGCCCTGGCATCGACTGGAAGGTGGTAGAAAATTGATGTGTAAACGATTTTGGGCCAACAGTCAGTGCTGTGTTCTTGTGCCGTGCTAAGCAAAAATGCTAAGTATAGTTAAAAAAAATAAAAAAAAGAAAAGAATTCTCGCCAATATACTCAAAATGTTTTGCACATGTTAACAAGAAAACGCGGGGAATGCGATTGACCTGACACGCTGAATTTATTTTAAGTAACTGTATCTGTAACTGTGTGTGTGTGTGTGTGTGTGTGTGTGTATCTATGTGTATTTATATCTAGTTTAATGCTTATCCAGCATTCACACACCCACAAGCGCATAAAACTTAATTTAATTAAGCTATCAAACTGCGAAATTTGACGCGAGTTCGGCTAGCTCGTATCTGTGTATCTTTGAGATACAAAATGTATCGCACGGGCAGCGGCAGTGCCCTTCTCTGTCTTGCCCAGAGTCTAAGTGCAACCCATGCCACCAACTGGAATCGCAGCAACAACAACAACAACAACAACAATGGCCAAGAAACCGCTGGCAAATCAGCCCAACAATCTGGCAGTAAACGCATTTTACTCAAGGCCAGGTATGAAAACTCTTAGAGCAAATTAAGATAGATCTGTGTTGTTTTGAGCGAACTTCGACATAAGAAGTTGATTCAATTTTTGCATTTCTGAAAACCTCAAGGAGGGGAATTCATAATATTTAAATGCTAAATGAATAAAGAGCTTAAACCATTACGAAAATCACATTCCGCTTAAAGATCGTACAAGTTGGAAAATAATTTTAAAATCTTTGTTGAGTTGGAAATGAAACACAACTTACAAAACAACAATATGAACTTGTATTTTGTTGTCAGCCTTTTATTTTACTCACCTTTAATTTGAAAACTAGCTTAAAATGTTTGTTGAAATTTTTTGGTTAACCTCAAAAACAAATATGAATTCACCTAAAAATCGCGCAAAAATGATGCGATTTTGCGGCTTTGCCCAATAAACTCGGAAGTGATGGAGATGAAGAATAAGAATAAGAAGAGGAAGAGGAAAGTCATTGGATTGGAGATTTTCAAATACATTTACTTTGTGGAATGGAATGCAATTTGAATTGAAGCTAATGAACTTATTGCGAGTTACTTTTGAAACGTTGACTTGCTAAAAGAAATACGAATACAAAAAATATAAATGAAAGTATAAGAAGGCATTTTTTTCGTGCTCCTATTCCGCTGGCGTGTAGATTTGCCAATTGCTGAATTGTCGAATCGCTAGTCGGACGAGGCTGGAGTATTTGTATGACGTTTGCGAATACAGCCGAGAGCCTCGTAGCTGAGCAATGAGGTTGAGGGGACGCGTGTCGAGCTGGAACAATTGTTCCCATGGGGGCTATTGCAGATTTTAATGGGGGACTTGCCCATTTGCATGAGTAGCTCATCGATCCGCTCCGTTTTCACTTTGATAATGTTCTCCATGTGGGCCAGACGCTTCTGATTTGCCTCAATGATGGTGTCCTTGGCCAAATTGTCGCGTGCCATTTTCTCGTACAGCGAATAGAGTATCATCTTTTGTGGCACCTGAACGATGCCATCGCCCACCTGTTTGTTGACAACAACCGTTTTCACCTCGTCATTCTCCTCCCAAATCTGCTCCTGGGCCAATATCGCATTGCGTGTCTCCACAACACGCTGGCGTTTCTTCAATCGCATTATCTCATGTAATAGAACCTCGGCGGCGCCATGGGCTCCAGTCGAAAGCAGCTCCATAAATTCACGGCTCAGTGTCAGATTGAATTTGGCCAGCACCTTGTAGTTGAAGGTCTCCCAATTGGCAATCTTCAGCTGAACGCTGCTCCGCTTCGGAAAGTTATTCAAGTCGACGAGTCGCGGATGATCGCGCTTCATCATCTCCGCCAGGGGCAAAACATCCGAGAAATCGCGTCGCAATCGAGTTGTATTTATATCGTTCTGTTGGAGCCATTTGTGAACATCGGCGATATCCTCATTGCTGAGGCTCTTGCTACTTATAGTGTGCATGCCGTCCAGAATCGTATATTTATATAATAATTGACGTATATATATATCTATATATATATATATCTATATATATAGGGTATACACACTTAATATTGTATATATCTCACGTGTCTGAGTTGGAGAGAACATTGAATGAACCAACAACTGAATTTCTGTCTCAAAGTTTGCTACGATTATTGTTGAAGATCCAAAATACTTTACTCTAATAACTATAAGTCATAGTTATCCATTTCAATTAGATGTGTAAGATCAAGATTCAGCAAGATTCAGCAAGAAAGCTCGACTGACAACTTAGATCACATGGATAGGCATACAAAAATAGCTGAAGAATTTGAATTGACTATATGAACACAATATTCCAATATTGATTGTGACAAGCTGAACAAAGCGAGTTTTATTGCATCTGATTAATTCTTAGTAGGGTGGCAAAGCTCTGTTAAGCTTTCACATCGAGCTTTTCACGAATTGTCCCGTGTTTGTGGTTCAACTTACTAAACATACCTTTAATTTTATCTTTATTGAGTTGTGATAGAAAAAGCGTTGCTTGGCGCTTTATCAACGAAACGAAGAAAGCTCATAGGTAAGCTTTTTAAATGAGCTTTTGTTCAAAACTCGAAATGTGGATGCCTTTGAATCTCCAACTTACTTTTATTTTATATACTTATTAAGTGGCAATTTGAATAGCATTCCATTAAGCTTTATAAAAAGCCAAAGCCCACTCAATTAACTGGCAAATTCCAATAGTTTGGATCTTGAAATTGTTGATAAACGTTCGGTGTCAGCAAAGCTCATTGATACGCTTTGATAAGGAGCTTTTGATCTAGTAACACACATTGCTCCCAGGCAAAGCTCAGGGAAAAATTTAAATGTTTTAAATTTATAACAAAATTAATAAATAAAATTTTAATTAAACCATTGTAAACAATACATAATTTAAATTGTAATAAAAACAGGATTTAAAAAGCTTGGGGTTTTGGTGTGTTTACGCTTAAACCAATTGAGAATTACAAATAAAAAGGCGACTCGGAATTTTTTTAGCTCCAGATTGTTTTTTTTTATTTTGCTGCCAAAAAAAATGCGAATCATAAACTAAAATTTAGCACAAGTGCATTCAGAAATTGAAGAAGAAGAAGAAGAACCCTAAAGTGTGTGTTCGTGTCTTTTGTGAGCAGCCGAAAAGGAAGAGACAGAGACAGGGATAGAGATAGAGATAGAGAGACATACAGATGGGAAGAGAGATGGAGATAGAGATATAAATAAAGAAGATGTAGGAAATGAGTAAGAAAAAGTTAATGTTAATAAAGTAAGAATCAACATATGTATATAGATAGATGGATTGATTAATTAAATTGAGACAATTTGACGGGGAAGGCGGCACCGGCGATGCCAATGCCTGGAATGGGAATCGTACCCATTTGATGCTCAATTGAATTAATTGTGGAACAGCGAATGCGTTTTTTCAGACGCGAGTGTCGTTTGTTGTTGTTGTTGTGTGTTGTTGTTGTGTGTGTTGGTTGTTGTTGTGTGAGCTGTTGTTGTTGTTGTTGTTAAGGGCTTGAGATGATTGACAGCATTTGCCACCTGCTGTTGCAATTCATCGATGCGTTCGCACTTCAATTGCAGCATATTCTCCAAATGGGCGCTCAATTGGTCAAAACGGGCGATCTTGTCGTTTTTTTGCTCCAACTGATTGACGGCCTGCATGTAATGGGAATAAAGTACCGTACGTTGTTGTTTTGTTTGTACTTGTTGTTCACCTCTTTGTTGTTGTTGTTGTTGTCTATTGGCACCAGCTACAGATGCTGCATCGCTTCTGTTGTTGTCGTTGCTGTTGCTGTTGTTGTCGTTGTTGTTGCTGTTGGAACTGCCACGTGCTCGTTGCAAGATGCCAACACCAACACCGTGTCCCATTTGTAATCTCTCGGAGCGTTTAAGTGCTGCCTGTGCCAGCTTTAATGTCTTGGGCATATTCGGTTTTGGCGGCAATACAGATCCAGCATCATCATTATCATCATCATGATCATCTTGGGTATTCTTTTTGTCAAGCTTCTTCTCAGCATCAACAACAGGTTGCTCATTAGTCAGCTGCAATTTGTTGTTTCCCTCATCATCATTATTATTATCATTACCATGATTGCCATCATCATCATCAACATTCTCGTCATCGTCATCAGAGCTGCCTTTCGCCTCACGTGCCTTACGCTCCGCTGCCATTTGCAAACGCATTATGCTATAGAGCAACAGATCAACAGATCCTGGGACACTGCGTGCCACACGCACCATTTGATCACGGGTCAAATGGACACCGAGGCGGGCGAGAACGCGTTTGTTGAACGACTCCCAATTGCACAGCTTGTTGTGGACACTATTCCGTGGCGGATAATAGTTCAAATCGATCAGATCCGGGTAGTAGCGGGCCAGGAGACGTGCCAATGGCAATACGTCCGTAAAGGATCGGCGCAAGTTCGTTGAACTGATGTGATTCTGTTCCAGCCATTGATTCAACTCGTACTGCTCCACAGCATTGAGCGATGTCTTTTTCTGTGCGCTATTCGTTTGTCTCGGCATCTCTCGAGATCTCTTCACCTCATCGGCTCCACCTTCACTACGATTTTGGACATTGAATTAGTTACTTGTTTTGCATTTGCACCTTGAATTTCTCTCTTTACCAATTTAACAAAATTCAATTTAAAAATTAACTCCAAGATGTTGTCGGTTCACTTCTCTCGTTTATTCGCGTCTATAGCCTTTGTTTCTTTAATTTCCCTTACTTGAGTAAATAAAAAAAGAAAAGAAAAAACTGAAATACGTTTAATACTTGAAATTTATTTACACTTTTTCGGTGCTCTGTGTGCTCTTCTCCAAAAGCAACTGTTTTCTGACTATTTTCCAAATTCATTCGTAGCTCGATGCCCAAAAGTTAACTAGATTATTATATTTTGATTTAAGAGAATAATTACAATGGCATTTTGGTTATGTTTAAGAACAATATGCGTATAAATATGTGGCCATTATTTTAACAACTAAAATTTAATATATTTAGATTTATTTAATTAATATATATTTTTAGCTATTCAATAAATAGACTTGAGTGTTCCACAAATCTTTGGACACTAAGGAGCAACTTAGAGACAACAGCCGAAGGAAATATCGGTATTCCGAATATATTAGAGATTTATTATAAAACTAAACTCAATCAAAATGCATATTTGTCATATCCACTTAATTTTCAATCGAGTTTAATTGAACTCAGCAATTTGAACATTTTTTTTTGAAAATTTCCAAAGTATATTTTGACATTTAAATAACTTGTTTCCTTGTTAGAGATTTCTAGAAAATGCCTGAATAATTATGTTTAGCAATAGCAATTGCAGTGAGTTTTTATTATGGCTTTGGCTGTTTTGTTTAAACTTTAACGTGCCGCCTAAAAGCATGCAACACTTTTTCTCGTCCACGTCGTTTCTTGCTGTTATCACATTACTCATACGCCGCATTGGCTGTATTTTTATAAATTGCTCATTGCAGATCGACGAGCAGCGTTGTTAATACAGTCGCCAATGGTGGCAACAGCGGCACTGATGAGCGTGCAACGACTTCCATGGCACCATTGCAGTTGCCCGCTAAAGGAGCAGCAACAACAACAGCAACAACAACAACTACCACAGCCAAGGACACCTCGGGCACAGCACTCAGCGAACAACAACAACGGCTGCAACAGCAACAACTAGAGCAACTACAACAGAGACGTCAGCAGTATATACAACAGCTCAGTCTGCCGGAAACATTTGACCCGGACGATAGGTGAGTGGAATAAGATTTTACAGGATATTCTGCTTTGGAAAATGCCAAATGCAGTATCCTTTCTTTTTTCACGTACATTTTTTGACTACACTATCGATAGTATTTAAAAAATCGATATTATAAATTTCATGAAATTCTTGGGTCATACTCAATTGGTAAGCTTTTAACCCCATATGGTCGATAACGCTTTCGATAGTATTTAAGAGTTTATATTTTTTGTGGTTTTCTGTTGCCAAATTGAATTGCACTATCGATAGTATCTATTTAAAAATGTCTATCGAAGATTCTATTTTTCTATTTCCTACGAATATTCACTCACTCAGCTTCAATCTATCGATTGCCCTATCGATAGTATTTGTACACAAAATAGAAAATTACACTAGTCTATTTACAAATACATATAACAGATTCTATAGAACCTATAAACCTACATATAATATGATGCTATCGATTACACCATCGATAAATCGATTCCGATAATCTTTTTGACCAGATTCAATTCAAAATCTATTTCTTACACTATCGACAGTATATATTTTCTAGTATTCAGACAGTCAGTTATTAATGCCAAATTATCGATAACACTATCGATAGTATTGAAAAGTGTATATTTTAAATTTTGTAGTACAGTTTGCCAAGCTTTAATCAGTTAATTGACTTAAGATTCAGTTTAGCTGTATTTTTTCACAACTTTCTTGCCAACTTGACGATTGACCCACTTCCCTATCAAATTGTCTGTGAGGCAATGTGATGTGTAAATGCTGGATTGGATGGTCGCAATGGTACTACAATTGTCATGGCAATTGGTAAATTGGTGAATTGGTGACCCTCGTCAGTCGGTCGATTGGACGATAAGATAATGCCTAGGCTAATGCGCACCTAACGACGCTGATCGCTCCAAAGCGTCGCTTGGCCACCTGTTGGCACACAGCTTATCGAACAGTAAATGTCGTTTTTATTTTTTGTTCTTTTTTTATTCTGTTTATTGTTTGTTTTGTTTGCCAGCTGGTTGGCTCACGAGGGAGGCTAGTGGACGCATCGAGGAGCGGCAGGGAGAGGGGCAAAGAAACGGAAGGTGGAATAGTCATGCGGTGTATTTTATTTATCATTGATAAAGACGAACATTTCTGAGAATGCCAAAAAGACTGCAGACTGTTTGCCTCATGTTATTGTCTGCTCATAAACTTTACTGCCACTTTCCCATTTCCCATTGGCATGGGTCAGGTGGCTGTTACCAGTTTTCAGCTGCCAGCTGCCAGATACTTTCTACATCACCAGATTACGCCGTACAGCCAGCTGCGGAGTTTCATAGCCAAAAAACGAAGCGTTATCAATTTACAGATAACTTTGCAATGTTTTTAACTGCTAAGCGATTTCCGCATCAAGCTGAACTCGTTAAGAAGCAAAGTAACGTGTTAATTTTCTTAAAGGACCCATTATTAGAACATTGTATTGTATCAGAATCAGAATCTAAGATTAGCTGTAGGTATTCACAACGAATAGATAAAATTTACTCGTTGATTTTATTACAATTACTCGGTAAGATTATTATAGTCTCAGTCTTACTGACATCATTCATTAGTTGTAAAAATCGAAAAAATATAATTAAATAAAAATAAAAGCTACAGTCAGGGAGTAGATTACTTATCACTCGTTAGTTTTTGTCGACTTCTTTGTTAATTTGTAACTCATTAACAAATCCTGCATGTATCTCTTTAACTCGTTATCGTTACTCGTTAGTAACTTGTTCATGTAGAATAGAGGCAAGAATCAGCGAGTAGATAACTTGTTGATTTTCATCGATCTATTTATCAATCTCCAACTCAAATACATGAGGATGTTAAATTTGTTACTAACTGAGTAACACTCGTAGATATTGACTACAAGCAGCGAGTAGATTACTCATCCCTCGTTAATTTTGCTTTTCGCCTTTCCCGGCGAAACAATATAAAAGAGGATTAACTCGATAACATAGTCGAAAAGTAGCGAGTAGATTACTCATCACTCGTTAGTTTAAATCAGCTTTCCTGTTATTTGTACATTACTAATTCATTTTGTAATTCGTTGACGTAGGTCTCGTCACTCGCTGGCTTTACAGTTCGTAGCCAGATTAAGATAGGCGCCCTCTCGCTGTCAAATTCGAATTGAAAACTCTTTGATAAGCAGACGGAATTTATTGATGGCACGTGTGGATGGGGTAAACATAACACACATACATACTTACATATGTATAGAGATGTGTATGTACATGCTTAGTACATTATTTATGTTTGATAACCACTTGAAGTGAATTGCATTCATGTTCTCGTTTAACGCTTTGATAAGCGGTTCACATGATTCACGACATTCACATGCTGAATGATAAACGGTGAGGGGAAGGGGAAGGGGAGAGGGAGCGGGAGCGGGGGCATGTCGCGCCCCTTCTTCAACGGCAAGTGATGACTCACTGTCGTAATATTCAAGAGGTAGCCAATTGTACAAACAATTAATGTCATATAAATAAATAAACTTATGTACATATAATCAGGGGCCAATATTTTACAGAATATCGTTGATGAATCATCAGATTGTAATTATTGCTTAACGTGTTACACGGAATATAGATGGATGGATCCGGAATGGATGGATACGGAACTAGGTTCATTGCTTATACACTTCATTGATGGATCCATCACGTAATGAGAGAAGAAATTCTCTTCCTTCCACGTACTACTACTGATAATACTTTTGTATTATCTTTTATTTAAACAGTATACTTGAGGTATTGTTTGCATTTCATTTTAAATGCTATCAGATAATTAAATAATTAATGGACACTTCGTTCATCTATTGGAAAGAATTCCAACTTAAACAATTAACTAATTGTGGTAGAGCAAACTGAGCTACTACTATCTCAAGGTGTCTGCAATCTGTGGAAAAATAAAACAAAGCACATTCATATGTATCTGGCATACCCTGTAACATATTTATGTATACAAAAGTCGGGTATGTTAACACAGATTCATCTCCAAAATTGTTTGCGCTTATCTTTTTTGCATACTTTTAGGCGTTCTTTTTGGGTATTAAATGGTAGACAGGACGAGTTTCGAAAACTTTATTAATCAACCATTATTACTACTCTGTTCAAATCTCTGTTGATGTTACAATAACATAATTTGATCCACAGCTTACAACGGTTAACATAATATCCTTATTTGTTGTGTTTTAACATACTTATAGGCATAACATTAGTTGATCAACAATGCGATCCTTATGTATACTCACTTCAATTGCAGCTGTTAATAACAGAGCTAACAATTAATCTTACTCCACGGCAGCGCGTTAAAAGCAAACAGCGCTGCTACAGTGGCTGCCGACGTCGACGCAGGCAAAAGCCCAACGCCAACCGACAGCGTCGTTACCGGCGCTGTTAAACGTTTCAGTTAACGCGAGACGCTGACGCAGACACAACCAGCGACCGGCAGACGAAGCAAAAATAAATGCTAGTGAAAACAAAAAGAAAAACGAAAACAATTCAAAACAAACAAAGAAAAGCAAGAACAACTGTTGATGTAGAGGCAAACGCAGTTAGTAACTGGCACTCAGTTGGACAGTTAACAGTTAGAAATCTCTCTCTTTCTGTCTCTCCTCGCCTCTCTGACGCCGTCGCAGCTTCAACTCCGTTTCGGTTTCAGTTTCTGTTTGATGTGCTTTCAGTGTGCGCGCGATTTCAGCTGCACTTGTGAAGATTATATACACTTATTTTTTGCAAGTGTTAAGAAACGATAAAGTGTAAATAAATTGCACTCATATTGTTGATATAAAAAAAAACAAAAACAAAGTACATAAAAACAATGCATGTGGTTGGCGAAAGTTCGCGGGGCAATGCACGTCTCAGTGTCTACTTTGAGCAGGATCTCTTTGATGACGATGACAGCATCGACAGGTCGAAAACGGAGAGCGTTGATATCAGCTGCATTGCGGATGATTCCCTGCTGGATCTCGCTGCCGTTGATAGCAACAACAACGACAGCAGCAAACATAACGAGAGCATCGACAGCTACGAGCATAACGAAAGCAGCGAGCACAACGACAATAATGGCACAACTCCGCCTGTAATGCGCCGACAGAAAAGTAACGGCCGCTCTCACTCACGCTCCCGCGAGCGCAGCTTTGTCTATGCTGCTGGCGGCGCTGTCGTCGGCGGCGCACGCACTGTGGCGCGAACATTCAAACGCATGTCGCTCATCGAATCCAGCAGCAGCAGCAATATTCGAGAGCGAGCAGCGCAAGAGAGCATCGCACAAGATGGCGTCGATCAGCTCAAAGCGTATGCAAAGCACAAACAACAGTACAACTCCACACCGTAAGTGAGATGCTGCACAGCCTGTGCAGGCTTAAAACAACTGTTTGCAAGTTTCTTATACTTATAAGAGAGGAGGATTGCAAAGTATAAGAGCTTAGACTGAACACACTTCGATTCGTTATGCTTGCACTTTATTAGAGTTGAAGCTGAACCCTTAGAATTGTTCTGACAGTCTTTTTAAAGGTTTTTCTTATAGTATGTTTGTACTCTTATATAAAACTAACCATATAAGATATGAAATATGGCAGGATTGGGTTTAAGTTGATTCCCCATAAAGATGTTATGGCACTGCATCTTTTTAAGTTGATCTGGATTTAATTTTTCTTTGCAAAGATGATAGAGATTCGAAATTTATACATTCTCAAAATCTATCATATCATAAAATCGATTGATCACTTTGAAATTGGATGCTTGTGCTTAAAAGGTAATCCATATTAGAAACTTGTGAGTTAAATACGAAAAGTTCGTTAAAAAAAATAAAATGTTTCAGTACATTGTAAACTTTTTCATAATCGATACGTCTACTTCTAAATGAAATATTGCTTAGTAACAAAGAGCTTGCATAAGTCACAAAAGTCTGTTGCCATTAGGCATTTAAGCACCTACTTTATTCCGAAATGTTGCCTCAACGTTACGAGAAATTACGAATTTCATAATTTATACCCAATATTTCAGTGATAACCCAATTGACTGACGAACTTTTAACCACTACGTAAAACATGTTTATTAATGGAAGATGACAACATATATTTTAGTTGAGTCAACGACTTGTAAAAGTTAAGACTAGGTCATTGTTTTTTTTATTGAGAAAATAGTCTAGGCAGATCACTTACTCCAAAACAAAAAGCTAATTATGTTGGTTAAAGACAATAGCTTAAGAAAGAACTGATGAAAAAATGTATTCTAGTCACCAATGTTTTCAATATAAGATGGGGATTGGAATTGAAGCTTATCTCTGAACTTGAATACGATAATAATTGTGTTGTAGAGAATGTGTTCATAGTGAATGTCTCCAAGGGTCTGTCGTCTCAATGGGGTTGACAGCCAAAGACGACGCTTTTCACGCTGATTCATGTCTGTTTCGTGGTATAGATAAAAGAATTTAAAAAAAAAATAGAAATAGAAATACACGAAGAGCTTATGGAGCAAATAATGCTTATCAGTTGCATTTGGAATGTAGGCAACTTTATTGTCTCAGTTAACTACAAAATTAGATCATTTAAATCCGAGACAGCCTGAGACAGAGAAAGAGAGAGAGAGAGAATAATAAAGTGGGAGAGAGAAAGAGTCCGAGATAAAGCGAACTTTCATGAATCTTGTCAATGAGCTCGTTCAATAAATTGAAAGCAAACATGTTTCCTGATAACCATCATCAATACTTATATTGATTCATAATTTAATCAGTTGGTCAGTCAGTCATCAATAATGCCATCATGTTGGCATTCGATCAGCTGGCCCGATCATCCAGTTATCATATAGCCCATTAACCATTACCTTGCAGACTAACACCTGACAATCGGCACCTGTTGCCCCAAAGCTTTATCGCTAATTGTACTCTGAATTGGGCTATTAAATACCGTTGTTGCTTCCAACTGTATTTCTTATACCCTGTGGTCATAAAAGTTGACAATTGTGGCAGTCACGACTCATCATTATATCATCTCGTCTCATGCAGAATAATACACTGGTAAAAATGCTATGATTTTAAAATCATGAATGTAAAAATTAATGTTTTCTCTATTTTAAAGACATAAAATTATAATTTGTATCTGAAATCGTAGAACTTTCGTTTCCAAAGTAAGCAGGGAACAATATTTTTTTCAGTGTGTTCACTGTCATCAAAATTAGTTTATAATAAGTTTTTTTATTTTTTTAATACTCATTCTTTTCTATAATCTGATGGTTTGCAAGTTAGTTCGAATTATTTTACATTTATTTATTTATTGTTATTATTATTTTCACATATCCTTTACACTTCTATTTTGTTAAGACCAATTCCAGGGTATCTGCCAGTCATTTGGCTGGTACATATTTCTTATTTCATTGCCCCACCATAAATGACTGACGTAATTTTCTACTTTGGTACCGGTAGGACAATATTATGGACTTAATACTCTGTTGCAGTCATCTTAACAGCTGAAACATGGCCAGGTCAAAGCTTTTGAGCTCTATCTCTCTCTTATCACTGAATAAGTCGAGTTCTGATAAGTCAATGACCATGGCCTCGAGGTTGTTATCTTTGCCCTAGAAATGTAAGCCTGTAATTTGATAAAGCTTTATTTATAGCACGATCAGCTGTGACTGCGGATAGAGATATATGTACATATTACGTACTTTATGTACAGTTACATGAACTTAAAGCTTTCAAGCTGTGTGCTGAAGTTTCAAAGTGAAACTGAGCATTAAGTTAATTAACTGGTCAGTTATTAAAACACAAATTATGTTGTTAATGCTGCAGACTTTGATTTTTTTAGTTGCACTGAGCTTTAAGCTTTCAAATTAAGTAATTCTGCCTAAGTTACTATAAGGGTTCAATTGATAATTTTAAAGCTTCGGAACTGCGGAACTACTTGCAATAAACTTTAGTTTGATTAATTGTTAAAACCAACGTTGATGATTGTTCATAATTCTAATAAACTTGAAAAATAAATGCATTTTGTATAAACTTCTTGAATGAAGAAACCTCAATCTACATATACATTTAGATACACGCATACATATATTCGTATTTATTTATATTGATTCTCTATTGAATTAACCTATAATTTCCTTATTCTCTGCTTGCAGTTCCTTGCCCCAAAGCTACGCCACTTCAGGTGCTCCCCTCCAGCCAAGTGGAAGTGTCCACAGCCTCGGCAGCAGTTCCAGTCACAGTCAGAGTCACAGTCCGAGGAGCAGCCAGAGTCACAGTAACAGTAACAGTAACAGTCACAGTCAGGGCAAAAACAGCGGCTCAACAGCCGCCAGCAAAGGCAGCAACACGGCCAAGCAACATGATCAGCAGACGTCCGCGGTGGCAGCGATCTCCTCAACATCTGCTGCCGCTGGCGTCGGCGTCGTCGCTTCTCAAGTCGCTGGCGCCACTCCCCCGGAGAAGGAGAAAGAGAAAGATAAAGATAAAGAGAAGGAGAAGAAACGCAAGGAAGTCTCCAGTTCACGTGTAAAGAAATTTCATCGTCACTTCTCTCAAGTCTCCAAGGATGAGAAGCTTATCAATTGTAAGTATTTAACGCCAGGCGGCGCTTTGTCAAGCAACTGGAATAAAGCTATGAGACATTTACCTTAAACTATGTATATCAGATTAAAATTATCTATGTATAAGACGAACCTAATTGGCTGAACTCTGAGTCTCTAGTCTCAGAATTGGTATTAAAACCTTTTTTAAAATCTACTGTGATCTGTAAGGATATTTAATCTTCGGAATACTTAAGATTACACCCTCTTAATTCTTCTACTGCATGAATAACATTTTTTAAATACTTATACATATATGAAACAAAAAAAGTCGAGAAAATTTCAAGGCTTCAGATATATTGGCAAAACCGGTAATTATTTCTTTGTTCAAACCACTTTTTTGTAGACTTTTCGTGTGCTCTAGTTGGAGATATACCTCTCCAAGGACATCTCTACATAACGGAAGATCACTTTGCGTTCTATTCCAACGTTTTCGGTTATGTGACAAAGGTAAATGATTCGAATATGGGTTTCTTTTGGTGGCGCCATCTAACGTTGGGAATTGTTTCATCTAGGTTGTAATTCCAACATCTTCGGTAACAAAAATCTCAAAGGAGAAGACGGCTAAGATCATACCAAACGCTGTGGGCGTGGCCACATCCGATGAGCGTCACGTGTTTGGCAGTTTCATCAGCCGGGAAGCCGCTTTCCGTCTCATGTGCACGGTTTGCACTCAGCTGGCAACGGGCAGCGAGATTCTGCCCAAGCCACTGCCCGTCGATGTCGAACTAACCGAGGAGTATCAAATCGACGACGAGAGCAGTTGCTCCATCAGCGGCAATGAGAGTCCGCCACACTTACGCTCCGCAGCTGCTGCTGCTGCTGCCGCCGCCGCTGGAGGCGCCTCCGAACCGGAGACGATGCTCAGGCAACGCGCTCTCAGCGACAGACATTCCGGTAAATTAAGCAAGATTCCCCCAGATTTTGATGCAGTCTCTGAGACAGTCTCTGCATCTAGATGATCTCAGAGACCATAAGAGCTTTCCCCCAAATACAACGTTTTCGAGATATAAATCTCTTCTTGATATTGAGAACTACTTTTTATTATTTTCAATGATTTCACTAAATTTCATCAATATTGAGTGGATATTAAAGTAGTTATGGCTGTTTTACAATTTATGTGCAACGCCTAAATGTATGCAATTTTTGGTTTAAATCGTTTTAGTCTAAAATTCATTATTACAATTAATGTAAAAATGCATCGAAAAATTGACAACTCGATTTTTAAGTACTTTAACTCAATAACATTTTTTTTTTAAACATTTCGTTTAAAAACTCGATCCGTGATTTGGATAAACATCGCTGGACTCGACTAGAGCATTCTTAATTGTTTAATAAATTAATATGTGTTGGAATATCTTGAGATTGGTCCCTGGGTATCTGTATAGTCGGTCAAACCTTCCTCCCTTTTTGTTGTCAGCTTAATTGATTGCCATCAAGATTAAGACATCTTTTCCTTCTCCCTTGTAGATCTCCAGGGCAAGAGCACGCTGACCGTGGACAATGGAATATCGTTGGTGGGTCAAATAATCGCACGCAGCTCAGCGCCACCGGTGGTGCAATATGAGGCAGAAGCGCAGGCGCTATTGGGAGTCGGCTCTGGCAGTCGCCAGTCCACATCGCATTCCGCTTCCGCCTCCAGTTCAGGACCCACTTCCAGCTCATCGTCGCCCATTACCGTTGTGGGCGTGGGCGTGGGCGTGGGCGTGGCAATAGCAAAAGCACCGCCCACAACACGCAGCACAATTGGCGGCAGATTGAGTTCAATGCGCTCCCGTCTTCGTCTACAGCTGCCAACGCTGACAGAACTGCATGTTCTCTACTTGGGCATCATGTTAGCCATCATGTTGGCCCTCTTCTCCGTCTTTCTGCTCTATCGCATTCTGGACATTGAGGCCAAAACCCATCTATACAATACGCCAGTTGATTTCAATTTGGTAAGGCTTTTTTTTTTATATATTTATTATTTTTTATATTTTATATTTATTCTTTTTGCAGCGCTCGGGCAACGATGAAGATCTTTTTGCGGAAGCTTTGCGCTGGCAGAAAGAGCTTCAGGATAAAAGCACAGCCGAAGCTCAACATATATTATCCAAGAATCTAGAACAAATATCCAAGGTGAGTCTTGAAAAATATTCACAGCTCAATCAGACAATAGAGACAGCTTTTACTTATACCAGTAAACTTGAATGAGGCAGCATTGAATAGAGATTAAAGCAGTTTCTTTATTTATAAAAGCTTCGATCGAAAAAGAGAGAGTAATTTAATAAGGCGCGAGCTTTTCAGAAGACAGGAAGCTTTATGCAGGCAGAAGAGCTTTGATCTGGCTGTGAGAGAGTAGATAGAAAAATACTCACAATTTATTCAGGCAATCGAGAAAGCTTGGAGAGAGGGAGAGAGAAAACTTGAGAGAGGGAACTTTGAGCTAAAAGTTGAAAAACTCTTTTCGAAAGACTCTTGATCTGTCCATATTTTAAGCGTTTTGGCAAGCGACAGACAGAAACAGATAAATACGAAAATCTGCGATAATCAGAGAGAACGTTAAGCGATGTGCATAATCTTATCAATGTTATTGGCCTGGTCAACTGGGCTTCTCTAGACTTGCTGGCGGAATTGTTGAATGGTTGAGATACTTAACGAGTAAATGTTATTTTTGTTAGTGCTTTCAAGAAGTCTACAAAACAACAGCTGTCAAGTGATAATTATCAGCAATCAGCACAATATAGAATATAAAATAATAAAATACAATTTGATTTATGATATTTATTTCGATTATCTGCATGAAAACAGGTGCGTCGCAGCTTGGAAACACTCTCGATGCTGATCCATGACAGGAGAGCGGGTTATGCACAGCCCGAAACGGAGATGGAGACGCAAATGGATATGGAAATGGAGGGGGCGGAAGGATTGGAGTCAGAGCTGTTGCCAAATGTTGTCCATGTGGCCAGCTCCTCCTCCGATTTAAGTGACTGATTTTGCTCCATTTTCTCCCCTGTTCCCATTGTCGATTTTTATTTGTACTTTTTTTTCAATTCTTTACCTTTAGAAACAAATTTAAACAAATCAAGTTGAAGAATTAATTTTATATAGTTATAATGCTACACAGTATATACATATAGTGGATTTAACTGAATTATCTGGAATTAGCGCTAAGAAAAAAGGTCGCTTATTGCGTCTTAAGTTTTAAGCTCCAACTAAAATATGCATCAAAATTCAAGTGGCAAGTTGCATAAAATCCTCTCTCTCTCTCTATTTATATATAGACGTATATATTTAATCGGAAACATTTGATAAGTAGCCTGATCCTGATCCTGCTCCTGTTACTGCTTTGCTCCAGTTTCTGATTCAAATTTCAACTTGGAATTACATAATTCACTTTATTTTTAAGTTTCATGAAATAATTGAAATGAAATTAAAGTTTGTATCTATAACTAAACGAGCAACCAAAACAATTTCATTTGTATAAATAATAATCCTGTGATATGCATATTTAAGTTTTTTTTTTCCATTTTTTTTCTCTATTCCTTAAGTCGAAAACTATCTCTATATAAATATAATGCTTTATAAAGTGAAACAAATTGAACGAATTTCTTTGTTTTTAGTTGAATTTTTTTATTACAATAATTATGTTTAACTATTGCAAACTGCAAATACTATCTAATTATTAGTTATGGATTTGTAAATTTGTATCTTAATTACACACACTTATGTATATGCAAAGCAAAGATACCCTATATAAATATACAACTACCAACATATACTACAAACTCTATATATATGTAATAAATAAGTGATTCTCGTAAACAAAATGTGTTTTTTGTCATCCATATACAGGGTATATCTGTTAACTTATCAGTATGCTCTACGCAACCTGCTCGACCAACAGATATCCTGTAAAATTCTTTATTTGCCGTATATACGATTAATACATCTAGTTTCACCTACCTTAGCAAGGACTCACATTAACACGCACAACTTGCTCATATCCTGGCGAAATTTGACAGAAGTGATTGCATTTGCTACGGCAGAACGAAAACTACAGGCTGGCAATAAAGGACGTGGGGCTCTATTTAAAAAATCATTGACTTAAAAAATGTCAGTCCGAAACGAACCAAAAACGGCTTAAAAATACAAATTTCTCGGTAACTCAAAAACTAGCAGGACGATTTGAATGTCCTTTGGTCAGTTGATAGTTCTTTCTGAAAAGCTTCGTTTGGCATTAGTTTCAACAGAATCCTGTCAAGGATTCGGAAGTAATAGCAACTTTTTCCTAGACTAAAAAGTCCTTAAAATTCGCTTATTTGAAGGACGATTGCGATTTAAGAAACCGATTCGTTATTATTATAAGCTACTACATCGATGAGGAAAAGGACACGCGAATAGTTCTTCAAATGGCCAAGTTACGGCTACTTTAGTGTTTTCGGCCTAATTTTTCTGAGTAAACCCCTTGCCAAAGTTTATTGAAATTTTTGATAAAATTCTGGAAATCCTTGAATGCCAAATGATAGTCCTGGTCACAGTGACTAGCAAAAGGTGTGTCCAAACGAGTTTCGCCAGGATATTCTCAAGTTATGATTATTAAAAAGCTGTATTTACTGGTAAATAAGCTTTGAGAGTTTTGCAAAATTCACTGCGTTTGGTATACAAGGACCTACATTAACGATTAAGCTTGAAGGATAATAAAATTGGCTAAAATCATCGAAAGAATTATAAAAACATTGATGTCGGAAGCAAAAAGATAGTCCCTGGCTTGCTTAACAATAACTCTCAAGTAATAAAGTTCTAGTGTGTTAATATCCTTATGATCCTTCAGTTCACAGTTCCTTAAGATAAATCCAAATGCTGTCATTACAATTTCTGTCAAGTTTATTTGTTTTATCGCTGTGCATATCGCCAGGATCGCACTTCCTTCTACTCTTTATCCACTCTGAAGATGCTTTAACAGATGGCGTTGTTTAACTAACTGGTCTAACTATTTACTTAATTAACAGCTTAAGCTACGTGTATTACGGCATGTCACAGGAACTGAGTGGGCGGGCGGGTTGATCGGTTGCCATCGATAGCGAAATTGCATGAGGATGCGCTAGGCAGCCGGCTGCAGGCCCAAAGCATTAAAGATGGTCGGCTCCGTGGGTGGCACCTGTTTGTCCTCGTGATGTTGCAACAGCTTAAAGATGCCCGTGCCAATGCCCGCTGGCATGCCCAAAATGATGCGCTCCGAGACGCCATTGATGGCATCCGTCTGGCCATAATAAGCAGCGTCAAACAAATGATCCGCCGTTTTCTCGAACTACAAATAAAGGAACAACTATGAGTTGCATGTGGTAAGTTGGGGTAACTAACGACGCCTCACCGAAGCCAAATTGAAGACACTCTCACGCATCTTGGCCAGGCCATGGCGAGTGATGCCCAGAACCTCGCCACGTGCCGTCATCTGGCTGGCCAGCAACATGATGTGTCGCCAGTCGACGCTCATGCCGTGTCCCTCCATTACATCCGTGATTTCACCCATGATAATCGTGCGTGCTGCCTCAATGCCCAGTGTCTGATAGATTTCACAGATGTTATTGCTTTTGGTCCGATTGCCAACGACGCCATGTGTGGCAATCACCTCGCGCAGTCCGTAGCCCTCGATGCACAGTTTATAAGTGGGCGGCTGCTGGGCATCATCCACCGCAATCACGGCACGTGCAATGTTCGGCAAACCAGCCACGACCACATTCTGTATGGTCGTTGCCAGACGTGCCAATTCGGCATTGATCGTGGCATTCCTTGTCGTCTCGACACGCACAATGATCCTTGATTTCTTTGGTGCGGCGTGCACTTGATGCGGTTTGATGCGCAGCCGTGACTTTAAGATGCTAAACACAATGCTATCCAGATCGATGTGCAGGCCCAACACCTTGATGCGTGCCATATCAATGCCAATCACCAGATGACAACTGATCGGTCCGCAAACCAACTCCACATACGACGACAGTTCGCCCAGCGTTGTCTTCTCAATGCGCGCCTTCACTTGACGTGCAAACTCCATGCTCTTATTGTTGTTCAATTCAGCCGTAATAATTGGTGTCGATATCGTCTTCGTCGCATTGATAATCTCCACAATGCGCGGCACTCCCTGTGTAATGTTCATCGAGGCGACGCCAGCGAAATGGAACGTTTTCAGTGTCATCTGTGTGCCCGGCTCGCCAATACTCTGAGCCGCAATTGCACCCACTGCCGTGCCGGGCTCGGTAACAGCTCGATTATAACGATCATTGATCCGACGCAGGAATTCCAATAGCTGCTCGGCACTGATGCTTTCAATTTGCTGGCACAGTTCCTTGTGGTTGGCCCCAAAGCGTTGCTGCAGTTGCCCAATGCGCTTCGATACGGTCTTCAAATGGTTGCTGTGAATTTTTAAATGTACTCGTTACTCGTTACTTTTCAATACTATTCTATATTCTTATACTTGTGTATTACTACTAATTATTACTACTAATACTTTTTGATCTGATTGGGTTTTTCCCAATCCTTGCTCGAAATGTTGGATCATTTAACAATTTTTTGAATACCCTCAGATTCTCAATCCATCATTTTTAATTTTACTTTCAGTTAAATTTAAATATTATTTTATAAATTAAATATAACATTAAATAAATAAATAATCTGTTAATCGCTTTATTCACTTTTCACTCACGTTACATCCAGTTTAAAGTCCGCACGCGCTTCCACAAACTCCGCATCTTTTAGCAACTCTTCCGCCTTTTCGACGATTTCCTCCGCCTGTAACGGTGCTTGTTCTCCTCGTGGTTGTTGCGCCCTCAGATTGTCGTATTGATGGCACAGATCGACGGGTTTGTTGCGCGTCTCCATCGAAACGGGATCAAGTCCGTCGCCACCGTAAATGGTGTCCACCATTTCATTGATCGCATTGCGTACTGTGCCGTCGTAGTGGACGACTAGATCCTCGAGACATTTGACCAGACGGCGCTGTAGGTAACCCGTTTCGGCGGTCTTAACGGCCGTATCGACGAGACCCTCTCGTCCGGCCATCGTGTGGAAGAAGAACTCGGTGGGCGTTAGGCCCGAATAGAAACTGTTTTGAACGAAACCACGTGCCGCAGGTATAGCAGCTGCAACGAATCAAACAACGAGTAATAAATAACGAGTAACAAGTAACTTATAACGAGTAATGAGAGACATCGAAAAGAGCAATGAGAAATAAGAACAACAGAATGGGTCAAGCGAAATGCAATAGAAGAGAATTGGAAAGCAATGAGAAAATGGAATCGAGTAATAAGTAACGGCTATTATATAACGATAATTGAGTAACGAGGGGAAAGAAAAGGATAACGAGTGTCATGCATCGATAATTGAGAAACTAGAGAAAAAAGTAACGAGTGTCATGCAACGATTAAATAACAATAAAAAATACTAGCGAGTAACAGGACATGCATGTGACGAGTAATGAGTGATAATCAGCGAGTAACGAGAGACTAAAAATGGGGTATGAATTAAAAAAGAAGAAAGAGACAGAAACGAGTATCATGCAACTATAATAAGAATACCAGCGAGTAACAGGACAAGCATATGACGAGTAATGAATGATATGTGACTTAAAAAGAAATAATAATATAGAGTGAAATGTAACGAGAGGCATAGGACGAGTTCCATACTGATAATAACGAGTGACATTGTAAGGAAAATTGACCGTTGCGACTGACAATTAACGAGTAATAAGCTCTCAACGAGCATTACTTACAGTGCCTGTCGAAATGGGGAAGAGCGCGATTCTCGAAGCCATTGGGCACTCGCTTGCCGCTGATGGCCTGTTGGCCGACACAGGCGATCATCTGGGAGATGTTGATGTTGGAGCCCTTGGATCCGCTGAGTGCCATAATTAGAGCGCTATTTGTCGGATGCAATTCGGCAAAGCATGTTTTGGCAGCCTGTTCACGAATGCCCGACAGTTCACGGAGCATGACAGCCTCGAGGGTTTCGTCGGGAGTACAGCCGGGTTGGCATTGAAGGGTGCCAGCCTTGAGTTTGTCGATGTACTCGTTACACTTGGCATATCCTCGCTCCAACAGGACCTGCTTGTGTTGCAGCAACTTTGCACTCGGCGTCACATCGCTGATGCCAAAGGAGAAGCCACGATTCTGTATGAAAAACGATGCAATCTAAAAATATATGAAGAATAAACCCATATAAAACTATTTACAATTTAGCGTTAATTTGTTCAAAAGTGTTTAACAGTTTAATTGTGACGATTTCGCTGTATTCGCAAAGCCATACACTAAACAAGGCCGTAAAATCGCGTCATCTTCAATGCCAGAAACAGAAACCGAAACAATTCTGGCGAAAGTCACTTGAAAGATCTTTTTGATAATGCCAAAACCCCAGACAAGATGCAGAGGGTATAAAGAGGGCCAAGGAGCTAAGCGCGTAAATACCTCGGTCTATAACCATTTAATTGACTGAAATCGCTTGTTGGCACAAGCAACAGGTAACCAGCTAATTAAATAACACTAGACTACAAAATAAATAGGGAGAAACCAAAACTGTTTTTTCCTTTTACATTTCTACTTTGTGTTTTAAATTCGTAAACGTTTCTCTGGCTTGGTAAATAAATGTTAATCTATACACAAGAATATTTGAGCCAAGGAATAACAATAAAACTCATTCACTCAAAAAGTGTCCATCCTTTTGCTCCGTTTTCCACCTAGGGGGTTTATTTACTCTAATTGAAAATATAATTAATTTGTGACTTCAATTTAAAACTGATTGCATGAAGTACAAGAAGGTTCAACACAACACTACCAAATTTTCCTCCCAAGGGCTGTAGATATTCACTAAAATCTTCTGACATATTTAACTAGCTCTTTAATTAAAGAAGAATAACGAAATTATTATTCAGAATTTTTGCCCATTTGCTGTAATCAATGAAACCTATGTCAATCATGAGTTTACACTAGTTTACAACTGTTCAAAATTGACAACATGAAATGAGCAACAGTTTTCCCAGCCAATTTTCACTGCCCCTGTTTTGGGGGGAGTTACCTGAACCTTGTTCGCTAGTGTTGAGAACAAGTGTCAGTGTTATCAGCGATAAGAGCTGCTTCGTTGTTGGACAAAAGGAATTGACAAGAGACAGAGACACGGACAGATAGAGACAGAGTGGGAACGGTGTGGGGTGAGAGAGGTAGAGGGAGAGGGGTAGAGAGAGGGAGAAAGAGTGAGAGAGTTTTAAGTAGTACGAAATTGGCCGTGTGAGTAATTAATCTTATCGAGGGAGCTGGCCAAATAACAAGAACACGACAGCTCGTGTTAATAACAAATTGTACAAAACAGGCGAAAGAGGGAGGTCGACTAGAGGGGAGAGGTGGGGAGAGAGGAGAGAGGAGAGAGGAGAGAGGAGAGAGGAGAGGAGAGCTAGGCATACAGAGGCCTGCATATAATTGCGAAAAATGTCGCAATGTCGCGCAGACGAAAACGAGCAACAAACGAGCAAGCAGGTAACACTGAAAAAAAAGGGGGCAAATGAGAGTAACATTCAAGGATTTCGTCAGCAGACAAGCAAGTTGCCACTTGTGGCTGCCACAAGTGCTGTTGTTGTTGCTGCTTTGCACACTCTTAACGGAGGCAGCACCACCACCACAACAACAACAACAACAGCTGGAAACGGTGAGTAAAAAAAACAACAATTTTAAATGCATAAATAAAAAAATAGTTAATAAAGCCAATTGAAAAACCTAATTAAAAAACAAGATCTCCCAAAAAGTGTTTCTTTGAATTCATTTGTAAAAAAAGTAGTTCTCGCCTTAAACGATTCTGGACAAGATTTCTCTTCCTGTACTCGACAAAAAAAAATTAGTAAAATATAAGGCATTAATAAAAAAATAACAATCAAATAAATCTCTTAATCTTCTCCACTGAAAAAATAAATATATTAAGTGATTAACTAAAATAAAAGAATTAATAAAAAAAAAAAAACAAAAGTAATTCTCGCCCAAAACGATTCTGGACAAGATTTCAGTTCCCATACCCGACTAGAAAAATATTTAAAAAAAAATACAATAAAATAAAATAAAAGGCATTAAAAAAACAAATCCAGAAATAAATAACTAAGAAATTAATGCTCGCCAGCAATTGTTTTTCCACAAATAAGAAGTGCTTAACAAGATTTCTCTCTGTCTCCGTCTCAGCTGCAGGGACGCATCATCTCCGGCAAACAGGCAACAGGTGGACAATTTCCCTGGCAGGTGATACTCAAGCGCGATGAATGGGATGATCTACTGTGCGGTGGTTCGATAATCTCCGATAGTTGGGTGCTCACCGCTGGACATTGTGCCTATGGCAGAGATTCGCTATATCTGGTCTTTGGCACCATCGAGCTGAACGACGACAGTGCGCAGAGCATGACATCAACCAAATTATATGTGCATCCCAATTACAATGACAAGATGAACAATGATGTGGCATTGGTGCAGTTGCCACAGCAGCTAATCTTCTCCAGCAAAGTGCAGCCCATACAATTAGTGTCCAGTTCACAGTCGGCAAATAATTATGTTGGCACACTGGCGACAATTGCGGGATTCGGACTCATCGATGATGAGTATCTGGATTATTCGCAAACTCTGCTCTATGCCCAAGTGCAGATCATTGCGAATGACAAGTGCCTGTCCATCTTCGGATCCGGCGTGGTGCTCGCCTCCACCATGTGCGCCGAGGGCAATGCGGGCACAAATATGTCCACCTGCAGCGGCGATTCGGGTGGTCCGATGATCACCTACAACAGCAGCTCAGGTCGCTGGGTTCAGATCGGCATCAATTCGTTTGTCGCCGAGGATCGCTGCACCACAGGATTGCCCTCGGGCTATGTGCGGCTCACCTCGTTCCTGGACTACATTGCGGAGACAACGGGATTGACCCTTAGTTGATTATAAGATTCCACAACTTCTTTCCACTTCAGTTGGCAAATAAAGCGCAAATATTTGACTCGAACCGCCAAAACACAGACACAAAAGAATTTCCTAGGCCACACAGACTAGATAAGATAGTTCTTCGATTTCTTCCGATTGCCTCTTACTCGACTCTCTCTCTCTCTCTCTCTCTCTCCTACAAAGAATTGTCAAGTGCTAAATTCCTGACATGAGCTGCTTTATCATCAAGTGCTGCCTTCCCCTGGTTAACGACAGCTGATGACCATTTTTAAATATCATCATTTCGTATTATCGTTATCGTTATCGCTATCGTTATCATTACTGCTACCAATTGATGGGGGTCACGATTTTACATCCATTTCCTAGAGTTGGATTTTGTAGCAAAAGAATCACTTTAAGTTATCGATAACTTGTCGATATGGATTTCGAATTTGCCTACCCAGAAAAGGGTAAAAAAAAAGTTTTTTCTCGATTAATTTTTTAAACTACACCTGAACTTCTAGACCTAGTCTCAATGCTCCTGCAGCTCGCAGTGCTTTTACCTTAATGTTTTGGTAAGTAGCGCCAGAACGACGCACAAGCGCTCCAGCGCACAGCTGCCAATCGTGATCGAGTTTACAAAACACAAAATACATGAAGTGTTGTTATTAGGCAGACTTATAAGCAGATTTCTGCGGTCACAGTTTCTAAGCATTTGGCATTCGAAAAACTCCAAAGCTGACGGACAAATAGCCGAAACGGTGAAAACTAGGTGGCTAAAATTTTCACAGAAGTTTCTAGGACGACTTAATAAACTAGCTTAAATTCTATTCAATATACCGAGTACTACTATACTACCACTTAATAAACAAGTTATACTATTCAATATATATGTGCATATATACTAAACTGTATCTGCAAAAGATCTTTAAGTATGCATTTTAAATAATTCAAAGAACATTAGAGATTAACATGGATAAACCTTAAAGAGTTACATAATCATGAAGCCCCTCTCCAGACTAACTTATGTACGTATTGATAAATAAAATGCTTTATGCTCTGACTGATTACCAATGGGCTGTACCGAAACGGTAAGAGCTAGAAGGCTTAGATGAGTTCTATTGCCTTCAGTTGGGTCAAAATGAGCGATCAACACACACGCCCACATTCGAAACGGTAAGAGATAGTTGTAATATAATATTAGAAGAGTTAAAGAGAGAGGGCAATACGCACCCGAGACAAACGCCACATGGCTTTAGTGGCAAATGCCTCGCCAAAGTCGCGTAGCAGCAAATAGAAGATGCACTGCTTCGTGCCAGATCCCATTGTGGCTTTATCCATGGTGCCGCACATCAGCTCCGAGTTGCGTATGTGAATCCCTAAAAAAGAAAAAGAAATCAAAGTGTTGTAATAAAAAGGTGATAAGTAGATATATAGAGAGATATTGCTTACAGGAGTCATTAGCACACAGATCCATGTTGCCGGTGTAGTTGCGTCCCTTGTTGACCATGTTAAGATGCACCTGGCAATCGCTATTGGGACGCATCAGAAGATTAAATATTTGTTTGCCCGTCCAGAGTCGACGGGGCTTCCAAATTGCCGGCGGTGGCATTTGGATGCGCATCGTGGAATCCTCATTGGCCAGAAAACAGGCGGCCAACTGCATCGCCTCCTCCTTGGTAAGAAATACCTCTTTCTGGGTGAGCAGATAGCCGCCAGTGATGAAATCTTGCGTTGCTGCAATCAAAATCTCGCCATTCTTTGGCGTCACCAGATTGGATTGATTGCCCATTAGGATGAGGGCTTCGGCACGTGCCTCCTCCGTCTGCGGCAGATGCAGATTCATCTCGTCGCCATCGAAATCAGCATTGTAGGGCGTACAGGCGCATTCATTGAACCGAAACGTACGTTGTGGTTGCACCTTGGCTCGATGACACATGATGGACATCTTGTGAAGCGACGGCTGGCGATTGAACAGCACAATGTCCTCGTCCCGCAGATGACGCTCCACAATGTCACCGCACTTGAGCTCCTGGGCCACTTTCTCACGATTGCCATAGGCCAAATACTTTTTGAAACTGGAGCCACGTTGCTGCACATAATTTGCACCCGGATGCGTGCTGGGACCGTTCCTCACCAGCTGCTTCATCTGTCGTATATTTGCGGGATTCACACGCTCCGGATAGGTTAAAATCTTGGCCACACGCACCGGGACACCAACCTGATTGATCATCAGATTGGGATCCGGTGAGATGACAGTGCGTCCACTGAAATCCACACGCTTCCCGGAGATGTACCACGAAATCTTCCCTGTTTACCCTTGAGACGCTGGACAATGCCACGCGTTGTCTTCTTCGGTGCCATGTTCAATGGAATGCCACTGATCTCACTATGGAAATACAGTGCCACATGGAGTTGCAGAAAGTCCCAGTCCTCGTGAATGAGCTCGATCTTGCCACCGGTTGCCATATGTCGCTGTATCACATCGTTGATCAGAAGAATCTCACTCTGCTTCATCGTCAGATCATCCTCGGTGGTGCCTGCCTTCACCTCCGACAGCACCGAGGGTCGTATACAGGCGGGAGGCACAAAGACACGTGTCACTATCAAATGCTTCGGATGTGCTCCACGTGAGCACATGCCCAACAGGGCGACATCACTCTGGGGTATCTGCTCGAACAAATCTAGCACCATTAGGGGTGTTAACTCCTCGGCGGCACTGTAGCTGCTTAGAGTTAGATTCAAATCACGATTGAGCTCCGTGGAGCGTAGCATCTCATCCATGTGACTGGTAAATAGTGCGTCCTTTTTGCGACCCTTGTACGGATCGTGCAGAATCTTAAGGAGACCCGGTCCCTTTTTGACACCGCCATTGGCAGCCGCACAGTGCGGACACTTGGTCACCTTCTTGGCCTTGGCAAGCATCTGTGAGTGCAGCGCCTTTTTGCCCAGATACGAGAAATTCGGGTTATGCAGCTTCTTTTCATAGATGGCGCGATCCTCGGGCTTCAACATGACATGAGCGCACGTCTTACAGATCATTTGCAGTATGTTGATGGTGGAACGAAAGTGGCCAATGTGAAAAACGGGCAGCGCCAAATCCAAATAACCAAAGTGTCCAATGCATTCGTTTAATCCTTGGCCACATGTCTCGCACACGGCATCCTTGGTGCTAATGCCCATGCGACGATCCAGCACGCCATATGGAACCGGCTGACGTTGTGCTTGGTACAGATTCTTGGATATTATCCTCACCAGCGACTCCTGTTGAATCTCATCGGCGCCGCTAATGCCAAACTGCACATGTGAGCTGTGTGTGTGAGTGTGCGTTCCGTGTGTGTGAGCGCGCCCGCAAAAACAAACCAACATAAATTACAAATATGACGAGAATTTGGCGAGTATGCAAAAAACTTACATTTTCTTGTTAAGCGCCGAGGCACGAAACTGTTCCTTGGGCATGGCGTTAAAAACTATTCAATCAGATCTTGCAAATCAATCAAATATTAATTTTGTTTTTAAACCATATGGGCGAATTGAGTTGGTAGCGAATAAGTTCAGCATCAGTTTAAAACGTATGGCAGCCTTGGTTCACATACGAAGAGTCACCGATTGTTTTGTTACATGGCAGCCTTGCAGCCACAGAAAAGGTTCGATAATCAATTAAAGAAGGATCCTTTTTGAAGCCAGAATTTTATGTTCGATTTTTGTTAAAGCCCTGGACCCGGCATAGATGTACGTACGTACGAGAGTCTTCTCGATATATCAATATTCTCTCGCCTTTTAACGGTAAAGAACATGGCTGCCACCTTGAGCCAAGCAATGGAGTCCACCATTGCACTCCTTTTCTTAAAGGAGTGAAATATAGTTTTTGCTTAATTTTGAAGCTAGAATTTTGAAAATTTTACAGGAATGTTTGTTGTGTTTTTCTCGATTTTTTACCATTTTTTTTTTTATAATTTCTTATCTAACTTCACCACGCGAAGGGTCAGGTGCACCAAATTAATTTTAAAATTAACTCTATAGTTTAAGAAAATGTTAAATTTTTTCGTTTAGTGTTTGTCCTTTATTTAATTAATTACTTACATTTTAAAATTTAAAATTATTTGAAAAATTAGAGACAAAAAAATGGACCGATTTTCGATAACCATCATGAACACGTCTGTTTTAGTTCATTTTGTTAAATAAGTTCGTTCATCTTAACGAGCCGTTCATTTGAACTTTTTCTGAACAAAACGACACAACTCAGTCGTCGTATCTCCGAGGAAAACAAGTGTTGTTAAATCGCGCATTAAATAACCGCAAGTTAAATTAATGTCAAATAAAAATTGATAAATTGAAATCCAGTATTGTTTTGCGTTTTGAAAAAGGTAAAAAAATTTATTTAACATACACAACCTCAAACATGACAAATGGCGTGGCTTCTTTTATTGTCATATATCAGCATGTGTATGTATGTGCGTGTGTGGCTCTGTGTGTGTAATAAAAATTATAATTACGTGCAATGCTGGCATTACATATTTATGCATTATTTCAATTGTGCGCTTTGTGCTATCTATTGCACTCGGGTCTTCATTTTTGATAAGAATTCGATTACAACTTCACAAATTGCAAATCACGTACATTTATGCACACATATGTACATATATATTGCGTGTGTGTGTGAGTGTAAATCTGCACAGGCCATAAAGTATTCGAGAAGGAATACCCCATACGTATTGTATTTTTAGTGTACTGCGCACGTTTCGTTTTATTTCATTTTCGTACAACAACAAATTGTTCAGACACACATACACACGCATGTTTGCACCATAACAGCAAGTTAACAGCAACAGCTGAGGCAACTGCTGTTAGGCAACATACACAATTAACATTTGCATATTTGAAACAATTTGATCAATACTATTAGCTTCATTATCGAACTATTGGAATAATTCAAATTATTTGTTATAATTTATTATCATTGCAGAGTTCTTGCATCATCTGAAGCAGCAAAAGTTCATAACAAAAACAAAAAATCAATTAAAAGCTACTATTCGCGTGGTTAGCGTTGCCAGCGGCCATCGCAAAACGCGATTTTTTTTAACAGTTGCGCGAAGTTCTCACGTGGCAAAAGAAGCTAAGCAAAGTATAAATTGAAGAAACAAAGGCATTAAATCAGTTACGGTTGCATACAACTATATAATTTGATTTAGAACCAACTAAACGATACCAAAACAAAAAAGGGGAACAACGTCAAAACCGCAGATCGGTCGTTGACAATATTTGAAGACCTTGAAGAGATTTTGTTCATCCACATCCTTATCTAATTCGTGAGATTGTGTTGCCCACCCCAAGCAGGGGAAACATAATATCTTATATGACTTTTGAAAGATTAAGTGGTAAGTACTTATAACCAATTGCAAAGCACGAGATGCATGTGTATACATACACAGTATGTCAGGTAACTCTTTTAACAAACAAAAAAGGAAGGTATTTTTATTTAAAAATAAATTGTTTCAAACCTAATGGATCTATTTTTTTTTATCTTGTTAAAAGCATGAGCAATTATCGTAAAATTAGGGAAAAAAAGTATAAAAAAGATAATTATTTTTCAGTCAATTAATTGATTTAAATATATTTTTTTTGTTTTGAAAAATATTTTATTTTACAAGAGAAAAAAAATGTAATTGAACAAGTTTAATGAAAAAAAATTATTTCCATTGGTTATTTGTCAAATCAATTACCTGATATACTGTACGTATTCCAATTAAATGAATAAATAAATATACTAATGTAAGTTAGTTGTGTAAGTTCAGCGACAGATAACGTTAGTGAGTCGTAATCGAAATTGCGCTGCGTTAATGCTCAGCTGGTAGAACTATTTATAAAGTTCCCTTTGAAAAATCATTTTTGATCTGTTTATTGGACTCTTTTTATTTTCTTCCTTTCTGTTTTTGATATTTTTATTTTATACTGAGTATGCGCAATTTTCCAGCAATAAACACTTTGAAGATCATGAACATCATTATCATACTACGTGGGGTTTTTTTACTCTTCGCATTGATACGAGTATGCTCGTGATATATGTGTGTGTGTAATGAGATTTGTTGTAGTCTGTTAAGCTTAAAGTGCGCATGCCGTAACCGATCAGCATGAGACATCCAATCACACACATACTGTGTGTATAGTTAGTCAAGTAATTCTTTATCTAATAACAAAATTCAAATGTTTTGTTTAGCAAAAATGTAACCTTTCCATTTTCCACTTTTAAAAATTACATAAATAATTTTTTTTACTTTAAAAAAATAATTATTTGACTGACTGTAAATGCATACATATATACTTTACATTTTCGCACACGGAACCAATGCTTCCTAACAGTGCTCTGTTACTAAGGTACTTATAACCTGTGTATCTACAAAACATGTTGCTCTTCGTTAACAGTAGTCTGTTAACAAAGCAATTGTTATAATTTTATGCACAAGAGACAATACGCAATCAATCTCAATCAAATGACCCAGCTCCTACCCACCAACCCTCCTTCCCCAAACCCTTCCCTCTCTTTGTCTTACTCTGTCTTTCTGCTCTGCTCTGCAACAATGCCCAGTTTAGTTTCCAGTTCCATTTGCATTTAGTTTACCAATTGTTGTTGTTTGTGTTTCTGTTTCTTGTTTGGCATTTTGCAAGCGTGCCCAAACAATAACAAAAAGCACTGATAAAAGTCAAAACCAGTTTATGGCATTGGTCGAACTGCCACTAACTGTCCTGCCCTACCCCTCGCCGGAATATGTATCATCTCATCACATGCTTTTGCTTTTAACTGCAATATCTGTCTCTCTCTCTCTATCTCTCACTCACTTCTGAGCATCTTTCTTAGTTTTGCAGTTAAGTATCTCGGAAATGTCTGTTTAACCTAGGCGAGTGTCACCGTATTTGCAATTTAAGTCAATTTTAAGAGGGTTTTTTGTCTTTCACTTTTTGTTTATCATTTGATTTACCGTTAACAGCTTTTTGACTGTGCCACTTGTTGTTGCCTCGCCATTTTCTGTTCCATTTCGCGTAATGCAATTGCTTCTGTATGTGTGTGGGTAAGTGTGTGTGAGTATGTGGGTGGAACAACACCAACGAAATACTCTTGTTTTGGCAGTCAACAAAGGAGAGAATATAGCCTGCGTTTTTCCCCTCCTCCTCCCACGCATCTTTGTTTAGCTTTCAATACAAAATATTAATTGCAAAATTCTGTTATTTTCTTTACATTTTATTGAGAACAAAAAGAGAAAAAACAATATTAAATTGTCGTATTTTATTGAATTATGCGCTCTGATTCATTCGTTATTCTATAGACGTTTTCTTTTTTTCCAACTGACGGAGATTTAATGCATTCTTCGGTCACGCCGTTGTAACCGAGAAATCTGGCACAGCAGTTGCACGTCTAGTTATAACGAACTATACTGTATACTTTATATGTTATGCATTTCACAATACTTTAATTACATTTGTCATGCAATTCTAAAAAAATAAAAAAATCTTAGTTCGTCGTGGCTATTCAATTGCTTGGAAATAGGGAAATATAAACTGCTGTGAAAAGTTCTACAGAGAGTCGAAAGTTACTTCTTCATATCCTATGGGGTAGACATTTCTTTTCATGCATTTGCACTCTTTTACAGGGTATACCAAGTCAATAAATACTGACTGCAGCCTGCAGGCAACTTCGATTGATTTAGCTTTCCACACAAAAACAAAAATAACGTCACAAATTGCTCTCTCAGCTGTTTTTGTACTGCAGCAACGGCCTATGCTCTTGCACTCTTTCCCTCTCTGACGCACACATCTATGCAAAGTTTGCGCTTGCGTTCTCCTTTGCCTTTGTAAAAGCTCTCTGCGTAATGCATGACCTGCAGTTTTCGCTTTAACTTTGTTCCTGCAGTTTCTTTTGATTGATGAGCAACTAACTGAGCTTTTTTTGCTGCATACTTTCGGTCTGTCAGCAAAAAAACAGTTGCAATTTGTCTCGCTCTGTTTGCTCCGCATATGCCTGAAACAGTGTTGCCATTTTGGCAATTTATTAGCTAGATTTAGCTATTTTATTGCTGCATAGGTGGGACAATATAGAGATAGATTTCAGTTACTTTTAAAGACTTCCATATTAGTAGGTTAACAAAATATATTCCAAACGCCACTATAGTATTCGAATTTGATTATTTTGTATATAATCATTATTTCGAAACCCATTCTTGACACCATTAAAAAGTTATTTTTGTTTTTTATTCTTAAAAATACCTTAGCCCAATAGTTCTCAATATTTATTTTTTTTTTAACTTGTTCTTAATACGGATGAGCGATAAAATAAGAAATAAATTTAAAGAGAATGAAAAGGTATTTTTCTTTTTAAAACAAAATTGATTGTGATTTGTTTTCGGTGTCAAAACAATTTCTTGCCATACTGTTTATTCATTTTTTTCAGCATTTATAATATTTTTTGTAGCTAATTTTAGCTATCTCTTTTGATCAAATAAGGTATTTTAGCTTTTGAAATTCTGGCAACACTGGGCTGAATTATTGACCTGAAATGCGGCCACAGAGTTGCATTCCTTACCGTTTGAGTGGGTGGTGGGGATGGGAGGATAGGAATGGAAGGAGTTTGCGTTTCTGGTCGCAATGGAACATCTGTTTGTTGTTGCAGGGCCACAGCGCATGCGCAGTGATTATCCACGAACTGCTGTTCGGGTTATGCTCTTCCATCCCCGCCAGGACAACACACAGGGGCAGGACCTCGCAGCAGCATCGCTAACGTCAGTTTATTCGTCAGCGTTAAACCCATCGCAAGTTTTCAACAATTTTCCGCATTGTACGCATAACGTGAAAATTTTCCACGCATATTTTCTTCGTGTGTGTATGTGTGTGTGTGTGTGTGTGTGTGTATGAGTGTGACACAAAAGGAAGTAAAGCATTTAAGCCTGATTAAAGCATTTCCTTTTGGCCAAAATGCAAATAAAACACGTTCATCTTAAGCTCCAAAAAGCGTGAATTTCCCTTCCGCTTATAAAAATTTGGGGCAATATCAAGAAAAAGAACGAAGAAATGCCCAGTGCCCAATTGGCATTGTAATTATTGAATTTTTCCCCAGTTTAGCGTGTGTGTGTGAGTGAGTGTGTGTGCGTGCGTGCTTAAATACATATATTCCTTGTTGTTGTTGTTGTTGCTACTGCTGCTGATTTCATTTTGTTTTACAGATGAATTTAGTGTTTCATTGAGTTTTCCAACATTTTCTATTCAATCGAAACTGCATAACATCATTATATACATATTTTTTAATGTGAATCACACAAAATTGGTAAATTAAAAAAAAAAGAAAAGAAATCTGGCAAAGTAAGAAAAAAAAAAAACCATTAAAGAAGACACAGAAGAGAGAAACGTGACGGCGCTTCATCAAAGGAAACTATAGATGAAAAAGTAAAAATCGATAGCTAATCGAGAAGCAAGAGCAGCAGCAACAGCAACAGTCGAAACTATTCTTAAGATCCTCTCTCTCTCTCTCCCTCATTCATTCATTTTGATTTTTTTTTCTCTTAAATTTTAAATTGATAATTTTTTCGTTTAATTTGCAAAACTCTTGAATTGACGTCTTTTAATGCTCTTTACGCTTTGTCGTTGTGGTTTTCTCAACATTTTGTTGCTTCAACGTGTGGCAATAACAACAACAACGCATACAATAACAAATGGTATTCTAACGGTCACAATACTGTCGCGAAATCGCAAAAAAAGAACAAAACGGAAACAATTGAAGTCAGCAGTAAAAATAGCAATAACAGCTAAAGCAACTGTTATCAAGATCTTGATCCAGATTCAGATCCAGATCCAGATCCTGTTGTTCCTGATAGCCACTGTGGTGTTGTGTACGCCAACCGATCGGAAAAACGACATCAACCTGACGCCGCCGAAGCAATTGACGACGTTGTTGACGACGACGTTGACGTTGACGTTGCCATTGCATTTGCAATTTCTGGCCGCGTTCGTTCAGCTCCTGCTTCTCCAGCTCCTCCTCGTGACAACGAACTTTCAAAGCGAGCTGCATCATATGCTGTGCGATTTAACCATCCAGCGACATACTGTGGCCATTACCTATGACCTCAGCGGTGAGTTAAGCAATTCTCAACTCAAACACACTCACTCACACACACAGTCACAGTGTCACACACTTACAACATTAGTACAACGGTAAAATTGAGCCATGAGCCATCTAATCAAATCAAATTACCAATATAAAGGTTGGCAAAAACCACAAATTTTCTAGTATAGACTTTAGCTCATTCTCCTATGTAACTGTCATAAGCTATTTATTGAGTAGCAGCTAAAAACATTTGCAAAATAGTGTTGCAAGTCGCAACGATTTCGGTTTAATTAGGTTCAGCTGCCTTACAAATGCGGTAACAGTCAGCTGTCTGTCAGCTGATAGTTAACAGACTCTGTTAAAGGAAGCTGCAGTCGCTAAGATTCTCCTTGTGTTTGTCGGTTATCGATTAATCAGCTGCTGAGGTTTCGTTACTCCGCTCTTCCTCTCCTTTTCACTCTTGATTTCGATTGTACCGTCAGCTGTTGGCTAACAGATTCTGTTAAAGGAGGCTGTTGTCTGCTGTGATCATCCTTGGCTTTGACTTCGCTGTCAGTGAGTTTTGAATGTAAAGCACTCGACACAATTCTCAGTTCTAGGCATTGAATTCGAAAGTTATTCGATAATTACTCTAACAGAAATTTTCAGTGTAAATCTCAAATTGCATTTTTCTGCGTCCGGTTGACAAAACAAGAAATGCAAAAGCAGATGCAATATAAATTAATCGTGAATTGAAGATAAGCATTCAAATTGATCTCATCGATTGTCGATCGAATCGAAACCAAATCAACATTTTTGATGTGGTCTAATTTCTGGTTAAACTTTGGCTCCAAATTGCTGCGTATCAAAAGAAGAGTGCCGATGCTTTGCTGTTCCTTAAGCTCCCCATGAGGCGGCATTGAAAGGCAGGCCTAAGAGCGAGACAACTATCGATCGTTCTAAATAGCCCACAACACTCCCCAAGTCCAGAACTATCTCTCCGTTTAGTGTCTTTTTTTTAAGTGTTTCGAAGTGGGCTTCCAATGTTGTTTACTTGCTATGCACCGTTTCAATCGCTGGCCTAACTGTATGCCTGTGTGGGTAAGCCAATGAAAAAACTGGAAAATAGAAAAGGGGGAATCCCACAGATCAACACAATATTTACGTATAGAAATAAATAATTGCAGTCTTGTCTTTTAACGATACTTTACCTTTACTTTATACTTATACTTATGATATTTTTCTCATTCTTCGTTGCAGAAACACCAGCAAAAAAAGGCGCACCTCCAATTCCACAAAAACGGAGTAAAAGCTTCGAACTGTGCATGAATTCAAAGAGGCGAACTATAAGTCATCGGTAAGTTATGGAACAGATCGTTGATTAATCGAGCTGAATTACAAGATCTGAAATTATGACGTTTGATACATTTTCTTGACCTATTTTTTTTTCCAAACCATTGATGTCCTTTTAAGAAGCTTTCACTACAAATTTATTACATGTATAACTCATTTTAAAATGGGTCATGTGTGTGTGTGTGTTTGTGCCTGGGAAAACTAAAAGCTTTTGCTCCAATTAGTGCCGAGTCTCAATAAATTGCTTAAATACACCTCCAGCATTTTGCAACTTGAGCATCTACTAATTGTTTTCCACTGTTAACCTAATGTTAGTGCTCAACATCAACTGCGAGTAGTAGTAAAAGTGTATTTATATAGTAAACTAATTATGTCCTTTAATTCCATTGCAGGACTTCAAGTAACAGACATCGGAAGTTACAGCCGTTCAGGTACACGTGAGCCAACCATTGTGCCGTTCCAATAGTTTTTTACTAAAAAAAAAATTACAAAAAAAAACAAAAAAATTACAAAAAATAAAAAATTATAAAAAAAAAATTCACTTGAGGAAGAAAAAACACACCAATAGTTAAGACTATGCCAGATATATAGAGACAACATATGAAAAAAAATACTACAGTAAGGCCCGCACTACAAGCGAAAGAAAAGGAAGATATTGGAAAGCAGAACGAGTTCAAAGCACTTGAAGAAGTAGGCAGGACGAAGAAGAAGACGCAGAAGGAGTGCAAGAAGATAGATAACAAAGCAAATAGTATAAAGAAGAGATAAAATCAAATCAAATCAGTTGCCATCAGCAAAAAACAGCAAAAATCTGAACTAGATTAAAGTTTGCAAAGGAGAAAGGATAAGATAAATAAACCAACCATTTGTTGCCACTTGATGCACGAGTCGATGCCCAGTGGACGTAAAGCGAAATCAAAATCAAAGTCGGACTCCGAATCCCAATCGGAATCATCGACAGCAGCAAACAACAACAGCAATAGAGTTGTGACCATCTGGATCAATAGTTAATCAATTAATTAATCAGCGCGAGGAGCAAAGTTGAAGTAAAAAGCAAATTTAATGAACGGGAACGAAAAGCAAAGCAACTGCAACTGCAAAATAGCCGCTAAAGTCAACAAATTGGCGCTGCCAGCCGCACAATCAGCCATAGACAATTGGAATTAGCCCGAAATCCTCAGCTCCGACACTCGCCCTGAGATCGAAAGAGAGAGAGAGAGAGAGCGATAGAGTGACAGACAGTGAGAGAGAGAGCCCAATCCCAACCTTTAAAAGCCAGAAGAGTTTACGTTTATCCAATTAAACCAACCGGATAGCAGCAAGATCATCACGAAAAATAATAATAATCAAAATAATAGTATCAATTAACAATAAATAGAAGAGAGAGCAACAAAAAATCGCATCAAAATGGCGACCGTTAATGTTAATCGCAGCGTTACGGACATCTTCTATCGCTATAAGATGCCGCGTCTCCAGGCCAAGGTCGAAGGCAAAGGCAACGGCATCAAGACCGTCCTGGTCAATATGGCCGAAGTGGCACGCGCCATCGGACGTCCTGCCACATATCCGACCAAATACTTTGGCTGTGAATTGGGCGCCCAAACGCAATTCGATCATAAGGTATGTGATGATAGATAATACTCTGCAACTGTCTTAAAAATCGCATAAAGCTTTTGCTTAATTAGAAATCAAATTACATTTTAATTTAATGCATTACATATATCACTCATGATCCACTTTAACGATAGTACTCTCGATAGATTGGAGTATCAATCGTATATTTATCCATTTCAATGTTAACATCTATTAACTTTAAGTATATTTCCATTTTTCTTGTTATCAATTCAATTTGATTCAATTCGAAAACAATATTTTTATTTTTCATGCCATCTTTCCACATTCTAAATTCACTTCAGCGATAGTACTCGATAGTTTTTATAATTACTCCATACTTTTATTCTGAGTTAATTTTAAGTTACAGTATCCTTCTCATCCTAAGTATTCTTCTTTATCGTATACTCAACTTTTCACTTGTTAAATTAAATATAACAATATTTTTAGCCAATAGTTTTGACTTCAAAAATGTAATGTAATCATCTCTTGCATTTTCCTGTCCACAGAACGAGCGTTTCATTGTGAACGGTTCGCACGATGTGAACAAGCTGCAGGACCTACTTGATGGCTTTATACGCAAGTTTGTGCTCTGTCCTGAATGCGATAATCCGGAAACCAATTTGACTGTTTCGGCGAGAATCAAACCATCTCGCAGTCATGCAAAGCTTGTGGTTTCCATGGCCTACTTAAGGTCAATCATAAGGTCAACACGTATATCGTTAAAAATCCACCATCCCTTAATCCGGCTGCCCAGGGCTCTTCGCTAACCGAGGGCAAACGTTCGAAGCGTGTCCAGAAGCAAAAGAACGAAAATTCCGATGGCTCCATGTCCAACAATTCGATGGCCAACAATTCGGGCGGTGAGTCCGATGGTGGCAACGGCACCAATCATGCAAGCCAGACGGAGGCTGAGATCAGTGCTGCCATACCAGAAGAAGAGCATGACCGAGGATGACGATGATGGCGGCTGGAGTGTGGATGTTTCAAAGGTAGTAGACGTATATTGATAAATTATCATAGCATCAGCTTGGGAATGATCTAAAGATCGATTTTAACAGTGAAGGTAGCTTAACAGCTCTTGGACAACATTGCGCTGTAACTTAACACTTCTACTCTGTAATACTAACAGTGCTAGAACTTACATAGCAACTATTTCACATTTGTGAGTTTAGTTATCTCATATTTAGCTGTTTAATTACAGTGCACTGTAGAAGTGCTGTTAATTGTACTGTGTACAGCAACTTAACATAGATAACTGCTGTTGGTACTAGCTTAGGGAATTTTTAACATATGTGAGAGTAGTTAACAGAAGAAAAAGCGAATTTCCACAGTTACAGCTATGGTTATTGTCATAAATAAATGTATATACACGTATAATTTAATTGACTCTTGATTAATTATTATTTTGATTTGCAGGAGGCGATTCGAGCACGTCTGCAGGATCTGACAGATGGCGCCAAGGGTATGACTATTTCGGATGATTATGACAAGACGGAAAAGGAGCGCATTGACATCTTCTATGAGCTGGTAAAGAACAAGCGTGACAAGAAGCAGCTGGACGATGTGCCCACGCACAAGGAGCTGCTGATTGAGGCCGAACGTCTGGATATTGTGAACAAAGCGCCTTTGGTGCTGGCCGAGTTGCTTTTCACCGAGAACATAATCAACGATGTGCGCAAGAATCGTATCCTTTTGCTTCGCTTCACCCACAACAATCCAAAGGGTCAGCGGTATTTAATTGGTGGCATTGAGCAGACAGTTGAGTTGCATGAGAAGACGCTGATGAGCAAGGTGGCTGGCATCTTTAAGATCTTTTACGATTTGGATATTCTCGACGAGAAGGTGATACTCGATTGGGCACAGAAAGTGAGCAAACGCCATGTGTCGAAAAAGATTGCCACTGAGATACATGAGAAGGTTGAACCGTTTGTCCAATGGCTGAAGGATGCCGAAGAGGAGGACTCTTCCTCAGATGATGGTGAGAATGGTGGCGGTGATTCAGATGTTGAAATCGAGTATGATGATCGTGCACGTGTCGAACCACTGAAGGTGGTTACCGCTGTCACAGCTGTTGCAGCCGCCAACAAGAAGAACGCCCTCGACGATGAGGATGGCGATGAGATAGACATTGATGAGATCTAAATATGTATCGATAAACCGGCATGCTGAAGTTTCTCGCGTCTATCATGATGGATTAGGGCGAATGGTGTACCGAGTGCGGTTCGATGAGTAGCGAATCTCGTCAACTGTATCCCCCTTATCCCTTCATCCATCGCATCCCCCATCCCATCCGATTCCCCTTCTTCTCACGTCTCACTCCTCAAGGTCCAAGGGTGGTCGCTCCTTAAAACTTTGATGAATCGCTTCACGACATTTCGATTGTACAATTGCATTATCTTTACACCCATTTGTAACAGTAAACACACTAATTGAAATTAAATGCACATATTCGATATGGCGCTGAGTAAAAAAAGTTACAACAAACTAAATTTTTGCATTAACCACAACAACACCTACAATTTCACTACAAGCATGTTTTTATCAATTCTTCGGCTTTCGATTGTAGTGTATTCTATTAGTCGTTTTAATTTCTCACTCCCCCACGTTTTTTCTTCTTTAATTTAAAAAAAAATGATTTTTTTACATGTTTTAAATGTTTAATTAATTTTAAGTGCAGTACTTAAGCTAAATGCAGAAAAATCATAAATTTTGTTTGTCTTTTCCAAAATTACAACTTTTCAAATATTTGAATAAAATTTACAATAGCAACAAGATATACAAATGGATTCTATGGTAATTCAACTACAACAAGAACAACAACAATTTTTCATACATTTATTAAATACGTATATATATATATTTATATACATATAAATATACAACATTAATAACTTTAACCAAAATATGCCTAAATACAAGAATTATATACAACTAGCTGCATTTTTAACTAAAATCACAGCAAACAAAAAGGAAATGGGGCAAATCTCCCTCCCCATTCAAATACATTTTATTATGCTAAGTTATTATTTAAAGAAAAAACTCCCTACTTTTTTTTGTGCAAAACCCAAAATGCTATTTTCAATAAATCTAATAAATAGAGACTTATAAAATGTAAAACAAGTTTTATTTATTCAATGGACTTACTGGGTTCAGCAATGAAATTATCTTGGATATAAACCTGATATGTTATAATTATTTCATTGTCCTCATTTATTACATTTGACTTGAATTTCCATTGGTTGAAAGTTAAAGCAGAGAAATAGATAAAGAAATTGTCTTCAATCAAATAATAAGCCTGCTATCGACTTCAGTTCAACCAGAAAAAGAATAGATAAATTTGACAAAATTTATCGTTGTAAATTAAAGAAAAGATAACACTAAAAGGGAAATAGTTCAAGAGAATTAACCCTGGCCAATTCAAAAGAAAAACAAAAAGAAGTTATTCTTTCGACTTTGAAGCTCTAAGTCAGTGGTGGGCACGAAATCTTAATTACAACAAAATCAATAATAACAGCCCTATTTGTAAAGGAGCAAAGAGCTATTGATGCTCTCAGAGCCACTGCGTGCCCACCGCTGCACTAAATTATCTACAACAACAAAAAATCCCAATAGTTTAAAAAAGTCGCCGTCAGTGCGAGTGCTTATGCGTCTCTCTGGCGCCACTTATGAACTGCAGTCAACTCGAAAAAAAACAGTTTATTTAAATAGATTCTTGGATAATTAATATATTCAATACAATTTCAAAATAAAACTCAATATACTGAGTAAAGCAAACGCACTCCACTTAGCCGTATAACTGATAAATAGGGAATTAGCTTGATTTGTGTACTGTGCACCGGAGACAGAAGCGAATCCAATGCGATTATTGCCCACATCGAATTCCGTATAATATTGTCCAATGAAGATATCGCCCAGGATCCAGAAATCAGTGTTCAGGGTTTGGATACCCACGAGACACTCACCGTCCAAGAAGAGTACATAGTACGAGGGCGGAATTCCAAAGACAGTGCCTCCAATGACAAACTTGAGCACTGGCATCGAACTGACGGTGGAGCAATCAACGGAGGCGTCCGGATTGATATTGAGTGTACTATAGATTTTAGTGTAGGCATCGATGGGCGCCATGATCAATGAGGTGCCCGTGTCGGCAATAGCCTGACAATTGCTGCATATGGTCACCCCATTCAGGGTGGCCTCCGTCACATCGAACTGCCAATAATCATCCACCGAAATGGGCACATAGGTCATGTTGCCAACATAATATTGTGAATCCGATCCGCCCAAAATTAATTCACCGCCAAGATTGGAGGTGCCATCAATGGATAAATAGAATGAGAATACCGCTTGACTGATCAATCCCTCGGCATAAATATTGTAAAATGGTGGCATGACATTATCCTCGGCTAAATTACTAAATCCCATGCCCAAAATGCCATCAAAGGCGACATTATCGAAATGATTGTCCAATTCGCTGACAGCTGCGGCAAATGTTTGATTCAAAATCACGAGATTATTCACAGTCACGGTATCCATGGCAAGGTAACCGGTCATTCCACCAGTACCATATTTGAGCGTTATATTCGAGCCATTTGGAACAAAGGTCGTCGACTGACTCGGATTGTATGTGGCATGGGTGAGACAGGCGTTACTTGTGCAATTATAGGATGGCACCCAGAGATTCGCCGAACCCGTGTCGAACATCACGTTAAATGTGGCTGGCGGTGTTCCGATCGTTATTTGACCATAATAGTACATATTCATCGAGTTCGACAACGGCTCCTCGCTGATTGTGCCCGCAGTCGCAGTCGTCGCCAAATTGTATTTGCCACGCAAATGTGCCACCTCGGACATGACATTCTCCCGACTCTTGACCGAATTCTCCCACTTGTAGATCGGCATCCGGTGAAGGAGCTGATCGGCTGTTGTTAGAGCCAACAGCAAAAATACAGCTAGTCCGAGAAATGCCGACTTCAACATTTTTCTTAAATGAATATTCAATTCTAGACTAAGGTTTCTTGCGCACTGTCCACCCATTTTTATACTCCAATTTAATTGTGTGCTGTGTTATCAGTGTGGGGAAATCAATCAAATCCATGCAAATCTCACAATAGATAAGATTGTTTATATCGAGCAACTTTAAGGTAGTCACTGATTGTATTTTAAGCGCCCTAGAAACCCAAACAGTAAAGTCACGCTCCCAATGTGTTAATATGACAAAAGGCATTAGAACTTGGTCAACTTGGGTTCGTCATCAATGACTCGTCTTTGATAAACAACGAAAAGTCTATTCAAAATATTGATGGAAAAGTGAGAAAAGTGTCTCCAGCTTTAAAATGACTCTTGTTTCATTTTTCATGGCTGTAATCCACCAAAAATTAGAGCAGAGTAAAAATTTTAAAGTTTCGTTTCTTGATCCGAATCCCCTAAAAAATATGTCAATATATTTAGAGTTTCTACTATACTTTCTTATTTTTATTGATTGTTTACATGTGATTTTGTAGTTTCTTAATAAAATATATATACATATAGGTGTATATAGATCCAATTCCCTGTGATGTTATATGGCATATGGAATCTGTACGTGTTTAATTGGGTATCTGTTGTTTGGTTGTGTCTCCCAATGTCGTGGTACAAGAAATTTCGATCTATTTACGGAACTTTAAAAACAAACCAGCAAATGCAGAACAAAATTCAATGAGATGAAGCTGTTGGAGGTTGAAGATCATTGTTGATCATTGGCGACAGTTGTTTAACAATTGGCCGTCTCGCTTGGCGGCAATATTCGAGCATCCCCGATCATATTGGTGGGCTGGGCTTTTGGAGTTGGCAGATTCAGGGGCAGATTTAGGGCCTTCAAGAGGCAGCCAAAGTCAACGACGCGTCCCTTGAACTGAAAGGGCAGTTTGGGGCAGAGTTCGAAGGCATAATTGATCGGTGGCATGTCGCAGCCCTTGAAGCAGGAGACATCAATGAAATTCATCAGATCACACACCTCGATATCATCGCAATCATTGCGATTCAATACGGACAAGATATTATCAATCAGTTCCAGTGTGAAGGGCATACGGAAGCCGCGCAGTGTCGAACGCACCTGAGTCTCGGGCATAAATGGCTTATTCGTTGGATTTATGTGATGGAAATGCTCCATTAATTCATCCCGGCCATTCCACAGCGATCGCTTGATCTCCAAATGGGCAGCCGCCAGCACTTTATCCCGCTGGCAGGCATTGGGTGGCGCCTGTTCGCCGGAAAAGTGTCGACAAATTGTGATAATCTCATGATCACTGATCGCATTGCCCATGAGTGCGATCAGTGCCCCCTTCAGGCTCTCAAACGACACGAACACCGCACGCTTCTCCATCTTCTTCTCGAGATCGGTGCAATCGGGCACACAGGTCGAGACAAAATCAGCCATGCGAGGCTCCAATGCTTTGCGGATTTTCTCCAAAATTAGCTCGATATTTGTGTACGTAAACTGTTCGGGATGATGTTCCATATACATGAGCGTAAACTCATCCGCCGACACGAGATGAAAGATAAAGTCCTTGATCGACATGGTGGCGCCAATGAAGAAATTACAGGGTCTATAATATTGCGGCTGCTTGCACGAGAACTTCTCCTGTCCGGGCATCAGGACACGGGTGCGTTTCATGAACTCACCGCCCAGGAAACCCGAATTACGAACGGCGACTTCTTGGACCTGCATCGTATCATCGCTCAGATAATAGCTGATCACAAAGATCCGTTCGCAATTCTCGCGTATTGTGGATAACATTTTGGCACCGAATCGCAGCACATAACGATCGAATTTGATAAATTTACGAAAATCGGTTTTGGGTCTCTTGATCACAATGGACATGCAATTGCCAGCGGAATCCTCGTAGCTGCCCCAGCCATTATATGGCGGTAGCATTCTACCCGATTTATCGTACGGCGCACAGACATCTGATCGCGTTGGCTGTGCCAATGGTGTAAACTGCTCGATCCCATAATGATCGCGGTAGTATTGTCGGGTAAAGGGATCCATGTCGGTGATGACCACAGCCCGACCATAGACATTGATCACGCTTCCGATCTGCAGATCACGTTGACTGTAATACAAGATCTCCCGGTTGCCCAAATTGAGGGGATCGACACAATAGCGCACATTCCTCGATGAGCCGAGCACATTGAGTAGCGTCACGGGCGTCTGTTGTCCTGGCAGCAGCATGCCATCGAATTCCTGTTAAACAGTTAAATGATTTATGGCTAGCATTATATCGAAATATCGACCAGTCGATTTTCAAGTACTTAAACTCGATTATTTTCTTTGGTCATTAATCGAATTAAATTAATCGAGTTTCATGAAAAATCGACAATATACTGAAATTTCCTAATCGCAGATCATTTTTTTAAATCATTCGAATGAATTTGAATGCAGACTGAGCAAAATCGGAAATCGTATTTACAATTACGTTTCATTTGAAATGTTTTTTTTTAACTCGATGTAAGTTGTTTGTTATCGACGATTCGATTCATTTTTTATCGATGTTGATGATCTTCAACTGAAGATCATTTGGTTACTCACGCGCTGTAAGCGACCTCGCTTGAGGAATGTTGTGGGTCCATCGCGTCCCGAATTGCGTATATGCGCCTCCTTCACCTCAATGGTATCATCGGCCAGATAATAGCATACCTCGAGCTTACGCACATCGCCCATATCGGTGCGATCATCCCAATACGCTTGAAACTTGAGTATCTGACGATCGTATTTGAGAAACTGCGCAAACGGATGACGTTTCTCTGGCGGAGCACTGGCACGGGCCTGGCCACGTTTACGCACCGCTTCGGCAGGATCTCTGTGGGATTAATCATAGTAGATCATTCGAGGATCAGTGATCAATATTAATCAAGTGAAAAAATCAAGTATTTCATACTTAAAACAACACCCATCAAATGTGATTTCTCACCAAGAACCAAACAAAATTTTAAATTGAATAATCTTGATTTAAGTTCAATCAAATCTTGATTTACGTTAAGTTATAGACTTACATGGCAGATGGCACTGGATCCGGGACAACAATGCCACGTTTGTTCAGGAAATTGCGTGTGAAGCGATCACAGTCGAATATATGATAGTTACGATCAAAGATCTGCACAGTCTTATCCACATTGAGATCGATAATGGATAGAAATTCATTCTCGCAGGGCGGCGGTTTTGGGACGCGTTGTCTATGCAGAACACACCCTTGGACAATTCCCGAATTCTCCACTTTGGGCTCGTGTATATCGATCGTACCGTCCTCCAGATAATAATAGATCTTCACATGTCTCACCATATACGGGGCATGGAAATTCTCCTGCAGGGTCTGTTTAAAGTAGGCCTTAAAGCTCAGCACCTTCTTGTCGTAGGCCAGCCAGGGCGGCAGCCGTGGACCCGACCGAGGCGGATATAGTGCCTGGGCTTGGGCCGGCGGACAACTAATATCGACAACAACACCAGCTGGATCCACGGGAGTCGACTGTAGCCGATCGGATAACATTGGTATGCCGCGAAAATTCAATAACGATTGCGATTTCGGATAGTACACTTTATTGACCTGTTGCATATAGATAAATAACAATCAATTTAACTGCATTTCATTACAATTTTGTCATCATTTTGTACTTACATCGCGAAAGAGCGTGCCCGGCAAAAGGGGCATGCCTGGTATGCGCAACATCTTGATTAATTTTTGTTATGTATTTCCTGTATTGTAGCTTATTCAATTGTGTATTTTAATTATTTGTTCGTGCGACTGATTGTGTAACACGCAACATACTAAGCCTGTTCCTACAATTATTTTAAACATATCTCAATTCCCCATGCCTACTCTGCCTACACCGAGATTTAAATCAATAACATTGCGCGCCACTTGTTTGTTAACTCACTTTCTGTTATCGTTAGTGCTCATAACAGCTGAACGAAGCGTAACATATTAACATGCCATAACAGCTGTGTGGCAAATGCTAATTTCAATCTCTCGTGTTTTCAGCAAATGCTTGCATTTGAATTTCAGCTTATCGATAACTGCTGTTATAACAGCTGTTCGGGCAATGTTATTGCCTCAAGCGCATGCTCTCACTCTCGCTCTCTTCCTCTCGCGTTGGCAATGTTTTTGTTTTTGCTCTTGCCAGTTAAAGGGAAAGTGTGAAGCTTATTAACTTTTTCACAGTGCTTGCGCAACGCCAACTGAGTTTTTTATTTAAAAGAGTGAAGTGGCAAGTATCAAATTACTAGCTAACAATTATTTTATAATATAAATTTCTTAATGGAATTAAGTGCAAGCGCTGTGCAGGGCAAAACAGGGTATACGCATTTCGGTGTTACGAAAAATATGTACAAGATAGTTTTCTTGCTTGCCTTTACTTTATTTTGATTCGCAAAACGGTAAAAACGTGCGCTGTGAACGGTCGATTGTGTGCTGTCCGTTTTGTTGTTGTTGACGATTAATTCAAAGCGAAAATCAAAAGGAATTGAATTTGCTTAAAATTATTAATAAATTGTTGTTGGGCCAGCTTCAGTTTTATAAATAACCCAAAACGAAAACTATAAATTGATTGTCAATGAAGCAACTGTCGAAAAGGTTTTATTATATGTAAAAGAGATACAAAATATTTAATAAAATATAACAAGTGCCTTATTAGCCAATGTCAAGTGAGTGGTATTGTTTTTTATGTTCTGTTTATATTATAGAAATTCTAGGCATTACATAGTTGGATCAAACAGTTTCTCTTTTTCGCTCTCTTCGCCCATTACACAGCTGTCTGAGAGGGGATACTAAGAGAGGGGATAGTGAGAGAGAGGGGAACTTTAGAACAGCTCTTTAATTTTTTTGAGTGTGATGCTCTCATCATGTTTTGCGCACTTTCTGCTATAAATCAATTAGTCTGGATATGACCATTTGCTAAATAATACTTATTTCAGTCGAACATGACATTTACTACTTACATATGCTTGTACATATGTACATCTATGTAATTGTATTTGTATATGTATGTTATCTGCCACTCCCACTCATTTTCCAATTAAAATGAATACAACGGAAATGTAGAAAACAAGTGTTTTTCCAAAAAGTTCTACAAATTAATTAACTTTATCAATTGGCAACGCATATAATAACTTTGAAGAAAACCAATTACCATAGAAACTACATTAATAAAGCAGCTTTTATTGAATTATACTTATGTATGTTTATCTGAGTCTAAAGATCAGAAACAAAAGCAAAAATAAAGTTTATAAGATTGATGAGCAGACGTGATATAGTGGTTACTCTTATATTTAAAGTATAAGTTCCTAAACAGCTAGTAAAATCATGGAACTTTTTAAGCTCAACTCGTTAGTATAAGAGCTAGACATGGAATAGTCGTTTCTCTTATACTTTGAGTATAAGGCCTAGCTAAAGTCGTAAGCATTGGGACATTTCTATACTATTGTTATTTACAGAGTATGTGCTTGTCGATCACTCTGTACTTATTACATTCTTATTATTCGTTTGAGCTAACAAAGTCAACACCAAGTTTTCTCAGGTTCGTAATCTATAGAATGCTTTATTTAGATTATATGTTTATTGGAGGCCTAGGAATAAGATAAACAACCATTCCGAGATATTTTCCAGTACATTTTGACCTTATAGCACCTATAAAATGCTCATGCTTGAGTGCTTTCATTTTCAATCGATTTAACCATCAATGGTTATGTATTTCTCATATCTTTTTAAACCAAATGAAATAAAAATAAACTCTCACTAAACTCTAGAATTATTCATTTGCTAATGATGAAATCTATTAAACAAGTGGTCAAATGGGGGTCTCTAATCTACAAATGAAATGACTATTGGAAGATATTACGTTTCTTCTATCAGTTTAGCACACGATTTACGTCAGACTTAATCAAACATTTGTTTTTCACTATATTTAGTTTTACTTTCTATGTAAAACATGATACATCATTGATATCAATCAAATCAAATTGTATCGCAACCCCGAGACAATCGCGGACTGACCGATTATAAATATATTACTTTCTTATATTCTTTATTCTCTGTACGCAAAATTCTTAACGTAGCCCAAAAGTGAAGTGGTAATAAATTGCATATTGTTATGGGCGTCATAATAAAAACCTTATCACATCGTCGTCTATGCCTTTAAGACATCTACGACGAACCTAACGACGACTCAGATGCCGTACTTCTACCATCCAAGTCAATCAGCCCCTAATTCATTAGCAGTACTAAAGGGTATATACGTGACTATATCCAAGCAGCTTCTATGTTGTAAACAACTCTCAAAGTATTTGGCAGTTTTTTCTATTTACTATTTTTTACTGTGATGATGTAAATTTCGGGATAAGATGCTAATATGCCTAAATATAAGAGTACTAGGAATCTAAGATATTCTTTGGAATCTAGCCTTTAAAAAGAAGTTACAAATATTAGATATAATATCATAAAATGCGATACATGATGTTTATTAATTAAAATTCTAAGAAAATTGTTGGTAAATGCTTAAAAAAGGAGTTACAAATATTAACTGAAATCGGAACCGAAACTAAACTTTTTTATTATACCGAAACCCAAAAACCGAAATAACTGTTAAGATTGTAAAGAAAAAAAGTGGGAGTAACTTCAAAAGTATTTTTTTACCCTAATTTTATCACCTGGAGTCGATCAAAAGAATAAAATTAAGATTTAAAATTTTTGAAAATTTTCGAAAAATGTAAAGGGGTTACTATGCAAAAATCGTCAAATATTGGAAAAAAAATTTTTGTCTCAGAAGCACAAAATTTAAATGCAAAGTTAAAGAAGTGTTAATATTATGAAAAATAAGACATTCCTCGTGGAAATCGGATGATTTTTAATAAAGTTGTGTTTGTTGAAAGTCCAAAGAATTAAAATTGCTCATATATGGATAATTTACAATAGTTGACACATAGTGACACACAAACCTTTTTATTCTTTGAGCTATCTCAACCTATTTTACAGAGCATGCATCTTAAATGGTCATTTTTGTATTGACCAAATTTGATTCAAACCGGACTACTATATCATATAGCTGCCATAGGAACGATCAGTCGAAAATCAAGTTTTGTGACACCTTTTGAATTATTGTAAATTCAAGCCTCAAATTTTATTTTGTTGTTAAGGTGTAATCATCGCTTTTTAAAACAAAATTAAATTTTAACTTCTGCCCCTTTTTTATTTATATATTAATCTTAATAAAAAAATCGTAACTTTTAAAAAAAAATTTCGAAACCGAAAAAACCGGTAACCATTACGTTTCGGTTTGATACCCTGGTTGTGAGTGAATCAATATACCCCTTTGCTGTAGGGTATCAATGAAAATGTCAGCCAATATGGCAGACTGATGGGACACGGAAAGCACACGGCCCCGTCCATAACTAGAGACAAGTGAGAGTTAGCACTCAACGCCTCAATCGAAGTCAGTTAAGAACGAGGAGAATCGAGGGTTTGTTTAGTAAATTTCTGTAAATTGTGATCGTGACGTGGTGTTATCAAATTGTGATTTGGCGAGCGTACTTAAAAAAGTGTGAGGTGCGTCTTATCTGGACTTAGGCAATGATATAGCTGAGATTGCACATGTATTACATACCATATATCTTACATTTACAGGCCGCATCAAAGCTTAATAAACGATCAGTGCGAAGAGAGACCAAAAGAACGATGTCATCGACGGGCACGGATAGCACAAAACTCGGCGATGTGGGATTGATTGAAGTCCAGCTGGACAGTCTCGATTCGAGTCATAATTTTGCTGTGCAAAATGGTGGGACGCCTGGAATGAAATCCCAGCCAGATGGACAGCAGCAGAAGAATGTCTTCAAATCGAAGGTTTTCATCATTGCCGTTACATTCTCCGCCGTCCTAATTGTGGCCATGTGCATTGGTTTTCTGGTCCACTACGAGTTTGCCGGAGATGTCAGCGACATGGAGACGGTCGCCTTTTGGCACGTCACATTGCCCCAGGAGCAACAGGAGTGGTACGATCGTGGCATCGATGAACTGAAATTGGCCCTGAATCGTGACTTGAATCGTCGACGTGCCAAAAATGTTGTGCTCTTTGTGGGCGACGGCATGGGACCCAATACGGTGACAGCTGCTCGAATCTATGCCTTCAAGGAGGAGGGTCTGCTAAGCTGGGAGCGTTTTCCACACATGGGTCTGCTTAAGACCTATTGTGCTGACAAACAGGTGCCAGATTCCTTTTCCACGGCCACAGCTCTATTTGGCGGCGTCAAGGTCAACTATGAGACGGGCGGCGTGGATGCCAATGTGCCGCTGGGCAACTGCAGTGCCTCCCTCAACGAGGTGAACCATGTGCAGACCATCCTCAACTGGGCTCAGGTCGATGGCATGCGCACGGGCTTTGTGACCACGACGCGGGTGACACACGCCACGCCAGCGGCACTTTATGCCCATGTCGCCGACAGACGTTGGGAGTGCGAGGCGGGCATGCCGGCGGAGGCACAGCAGCAAGGTTGCCTGGACATAGCACGTCAGCTGATGGAGCAGTCCACAGGCAGACAAATCAATGTGAGTACATGACGATTTCCATATCCCTTTCAGCTCTAAAGCAGCGGTTGGCGTCACACTAAAAGCCACCTTTGATTAATAACTTATACAAAACTTATGAGCCTAGCAAAAACAAGACACCAACAAATAATTAATGACACGTCTCGCAGCAATTAAGAAAAAAAAAATGATTGGCTGATGCTGTTTTTGATTTTTGATGTGAGATTTTGGTTGCCTTCCCCATATTGGGTTCTTTCTAAATTGAAATTATTATACCCGTTGCTTAAAAACTAGTTTGTGTTCCCGAATATTTATATATTTGTCAATATTCTTATAGGAAGCATTTTCAACTAATACAACTCACCTTGCAGGTCATCATGGGCGGTGGTCGCCAGATGCTCGTCTCGAATGTGAGCGGCACAGACGCTGATCCGCTGGACACGTGGGCGGGTCATTCCTCAGACGGGCGTAATCTTATCAGGGATTGGGCGCAGTACAAAACCAATCAGGGCGTCTCTCATGCTGTGGTGCAAAACAATGCTGAGCTAAGGAATCTCGATGGTCAAAATACCGACTATGTATTGGGCATCTTTGCCAACGGGCATCTCAAGTACGATCATGAGCGGGATCCCAGCGATGCGGGAATGCCATCGTTGAGCAACATGACCTTAAAGGCCCTCGAGGTGCTGGGTAACAGTGAGAAGGGTTTTCTGCTGGTCGTCGAGGGAGGCATGATTGATCAGGCCCATCATCGCGGCAATGCACGGAAGGCGCTCAGCGAGGTATTGGCTCTAAACGAGGCTGTCCAGGCGGTGCAGGCGCATCTGAAAGCCAAGTGAGTGGAAATTCTAGTGACTCTATTTCTATAAAATTTAAGTCAGGTTTTTAATTGGAACTTAAAAAAAATGATTGTAGTTGAGAAATGGGTATGTCGTAGCATGGGGGACTTGACAATACAGACAGTTCTTACTTGTTGTATAATTAACACACAGGCATAAGTTGGATGAGACGCTGCTGATTGTGACCGCTGATCATTCGCATAGCTTGACCATCAATGGACATCCGGATCGTGGAGCTGATATTTTGGGCATGGCGGGCAACTCGAAGACAGAGAACACGCCCTACACAACGCTCACATACGGCACCAGCTACAAGGGCTTTCAGGTGGATCCGGAAAGCGGCCGACGTCAAAATCCCGCGCTGAGCGACACAACCGATTGGGAATACACGCAACAGGCGGCGATCAATACAAATGAAAATCTGCACGGCGGTTCTGATGTGACGATACATGCGCGTGGTAAATATTATATTACTTACTTATATCTTTATATTTAAAAAAAATATTTACTTTATTTTTGTTTTTAGGTGCCATGTCGTATCTGTTTCATGGCGTGCACGAGCAAAGTTATGTGGCGCATGTTATTTCATATGCGCTGAGAATTGGACGCTTCCGTGATAGCACTATTGCCGAATCACTGGCAGAGCTGATGCCTTTGTAGCTTTAAACCTCGCATAAGAGTTTTTTTTTCTTCTTTACTTTAGATATTGTGATAACTTTGTTTTTGTTTTATAATAATAAGCGCAAAATAAAATACAAGTGAGCGTTAGAAATACAATAACGGCGCCTTGACATTTTGATTGCAGCCCTGTGATAGTGGCGTTGCCACTTGTTAGTCTTGGTGCTTCCAGCCATCTGATAATTTGTTTCAATAAAGAGGTGACTCCACAGCGTTAAGTACATGGCGCGCAATTTAAATAAAACTACATTTTTAGGAGTTGTTTCATTTTGCAAAACAGCTATTATTTAGCACATATTTTTAATTTGAAATTGGATTGAACAGTCCTTGAATTACTTAATTCTAACTAAATTATTCGTAATTTGACAAAAGACTAATAAACATGCAAGTAAAATATCAAGTATAAAAATTATACTTTTCTTTCCTCTGACGTCATATCCAAATGAATATTTTCTAGAAACAGTGCTGCCACCTATGGTTTCGTTAGAAAAGTAGTTTTTGACTCAGAACAGACGCTCACCACGGTGAAGTCAAACGAGCGAAACGAACGAACAAATCAGCAAAGAAACTGAACTAGATGACCTAGTAGTTCAATCGAACTTATTCTGAACGATTTCGATACAACTCTACTTACTGTTTAACAAACTGCAATTATATACAAAAAAAAAACACGCATTGATTCCGAATAAACAATTGTATATTAGCCGCGTTTTCACCGACGTTTGGTGCTGGGTTATTATTATTTCTTTTTCTTTTTGTGTTTGTGTTTAAAGTGGTGACAAATTTGTAGTGTTCATTATTGTTAAAGGTGTTTTTGAGTGTTTCGTGTTGCGACGGTCGCACGGAAAATACACAAAAAAAATATACGAATAATATAAAAATAAAGTTGATTCCTGATTGATAAAAGCCGGGGCTAAAAGCCAGTGAGAACAGCGAAAATGGCGTTGAAAATGTTGGTCGGTCAGAGTAAGTGCCAATGGACAATTATTCTAATTGGAGTTATTTTTTTTATTGCTGCTGTTTGTGACTAACACACGCATACATATGTACACATACAAGTGTAGTCCAATAGACAAGGTTGTGATAAACATGACGCCCCACTTACATACTTATTTACAATAAGTACGCAGATAGAGAAGTTTGTTAATTTTACATTTCAACGCCGATGTGCAGAAATTTCTGCATTTGCATATTCTTATCAAATGAGCAGATTCACAGTGTCCCCATCGATTTTTCCCACACAACAAATACACCAACAACTTTGGCAACCTAATCACCCTCCGCCCACCCACCAAACGCGCAGTCAACGCCAACGCTCTTTTTTATGCTGTGTGTGTGTGTGTGTGTATGTGGGTTGCGCAGGCGATGGCAGAGGCGGTGACCTTTGCCGCAGGATAATCATGCTGCATATCCTCCTTCCCCTTCCCCTTCCCCTTCCCCCTCCACAAACCCACCTAAGTATTTAGTAGATTTCTTTATCTGGTAACCTTTTGCAATTGCAATATTATATTTGATCAGAAGCATCCACTGACATAAAATCAATCAGGCAACGCCATTAACTAAACGGCTTATTTCATGCACTACCTCAGTCACTGCTGTTGTTGTTATTATTATTATTGTTAGTGTTGTTTTTGTTTATTTTTTTTTGTATTTTGTGGATGGCCTGGTCATGAGTCATCGGTGTTTATGGAACAACGCTTTGCTTTATGAGTAATACTTTTGCCACCATTCCTAGCTTGTGACTGAATAGTCAAGACTTAGCTGCTTATGACAGTGTCATACCCTTTACTGAAATTCGATTGGGTATGATGAGGTAGATGAGCTAAAGCTTAAAAGGCTTTTATAGCTTTTTTGCTCATTTGTATGAACCAGATCGAAAAAAGGAACTCTTATCACATTTGTAATATCTCCTAGGGTATCTGCTAGTCGAGAATGCTCGACTAGATTTTTTTTTCTAGCTCATTCTAAGATGTAAAAGCAATTTCTGTATATTCATTCTCTATAGAATAAAGTGACTTTTTAATCTCATGTTAATGCACTATAGGCAATTTCCACTGTACCTTCATAGTCAACAATTACAGTCTGAGTCGTTGTAGCCAATTCAGTTAGATCTATGAAAGAAGTGCAGAGCAAAAGTAGAATCTCGATTCCCACGCATAAAATATGACAATTATATATACCCTGTAATATATTAAAAAGTATATAAGTTAAATAAGTTATGTGTGAATTTTTATCTAAGGTGGAGAGTTTTTATTCAAGGACCCTAATTGTTCTTAGTCTTAAAATAAAAATTACGATGTACAAATTATTTTAATCTATTTTTATTTTTTAATACTGCTTTGCAGGGTATTAAACCAAATCGAATATCGGTATTCAAATAATAATAATGATGAAAAAGAAATAATTTCTAGTTAAATAGTAATTCTTATGACGTTTTCTCAACGTGTTTCAGAGATCATGAACGAGGTGGTGAAGTACAAGCCGCCACCGCCGAAGAAGGCGGGAGCTGCAGCTGCCGCAAAGGCAGTCGGGGCTGGTGGCATCGAGTGGCGTGTCCTGGTTGTGGATAAGCTGGGCATGCGTATGGTCTCGGCCTGCACCAAAATGCATGAGATTAGTGCCGAGGGCATAACCTGTAAGTCGATTAATCGATAACGATAAGCTTATTGCCATTACTAATGATCAATTGTTTTTCACAGTGGTCGAGGACATCAATAAGAAGCGTGAGCCGCTTCCAACAATGGATGCCATCTATTTGATAACCCCTTCGGATGAATCAGTGCGTTCTCTAATTCGCGATTTTGAGAATCCGGCTCGTCCGATGTACCGTTATGCGCACGTCTTCTTTACCGAGGGTATGTGCCAGTCGTTCAGCTAGCCACAAATATTCAGTATACATATCAATAATAATTAATATCTATTGAAAACTAGTAATTGATGCTTTATATTCGTATATGTATATATTTTTTTTCTTTTGGCTATTTTCAATTTCATTTTCGATTACTTGTATCGATTATATATTTTTTTCTTTCAAATTATTTTTTTTTTTTTCTGTTTTAAATTAACCATTAACCTCGACACATACAGTCATGGATAAAAGTAATTCCGATTTTATTATCTCTGTCGTTTTGAAAATTAAACTATTTACAATCATTAAACTAATGCGATTAATGTAGTGTTAAAATTGATATTTTCAAAAAATAGTTAACCATTGCTACAATCGTTCGGAAATTGAAATTGTGTACAAAAAATCACTTGCATTTTATTTTTATTCATGACTGTATCTACTTGTAATCCCGTATATCCTGTATACCGGTACGATGCATCATTCTTAAATATACAAAAATTATATATATTGTGTAGCGATACCACCCCGCATATTTGAAATGCTCCAATCGCACAAAGACATTTGTCGTCGTTATGTGCGCACCTGCAAAGAGATCAATATTGCCTTTTTGGCCTATGAAGCACAGGTATAGTTTGACTAACAATCAACAAAACTCGACAACAATAAAATTAATATAATGACTACATTTCAAAAATAAATCACACTCGTTACTCGTTACTCGCCACTCGTTGCTGTCACTCGTTACTCGAATTTATCTGCTTACAAATTATCTTTCTATCGATTACTAAAACTGTGCCAATCGTTTTGACAACGATGTGTCCTTCTACAAGTGCTTGCAACTAATTTCAAAACTGGGTGCCACACAACAACAACAACAAATATAATAATCGACAATCGATAACATTGAATGCTTATCCCTCTCACAACCCTATTCAGCGTATCCCAAAACGGTTTCATTTGTTATACAATTTGTTTACTTTCTGTTATTTGTTTGTACTTTTTTTGTTCTTGCTTTGTTATCCCTTTTTGTATTTGTCTGCCTTAAAATACATATGTCTCTCTCTTTCTCTTACTGAAAACTTTACGCTCAATGAGTTTACTTTACAGGATTTAGATCTAAGCAGAGAACTATGGGTACTACGGCTACGTATATAGATATAAAAGAGAAAACATAAAAATATCGAAATATATTTGACATACCATATAATACAAAATACATCAACATTGTAGTAACGATAAGCGAAATTTCATATTATTTATAAATAATTATAGTTTGCCCGGAGGAATTGTTTAACGATTTGTGTAAATCGTGCGCTGCAAGAAAGATCAAAACTCTAAAGGAGATTAATATTGCATTTCTACCATATGAATGTCAGGTGCGATAAACAAAAAATAAATACAAAAATAAAACAAAACCAAAACAATTTAAAAAAAAAAAAACCATTCGTTTAAAACGTGTAAAATATAAATACTCCCCTCTCTTTTTCTCTCTGTCTCTATCAATCTGTCACTCCCTCTCTCTCTAGTATTTGAGACAAAGATATAGTAAATAAAAGTCTGAGCGATCCCTTTAATATCTCAAGCATTCTTTGGCTCTCTTTCTAATTATTCTAATTATCTCTTTATGTCCGTCTCGCTCTCTTTGGACTTGTCTGTTTAATGCAATTCTAAATTGTTACTATTTGTGTACTATATAACTGTCTCTGTCTCTTATACACACATGCTGTCTCTCTCTCTCTCTCAATCTATCTATCTGTCTATGTGTATATGTACTATATATGTGTTGTACTTGTTGTTGTAAATATTGAGACGACATCAACTAATCTAAACTCTGGCTTAACTGTTAACTGTCAACTGGTATTTTCCAACACTTTTTATTGTTTTTCAAGTGCCAGAGCTTTGCAACGCAAAACTATATTGTACTTAAAAAAAAACTGTCCAATTAGCCTCTAACATCAACGATCTCCTTAAGTTTTGTTAAACTTGTTTTGTAGTGTTCAATTTAATGTATGTAAATTGTATACAGAAAAGCAAATCGTGCCTAACCTAACACTAACACATATAATAAATGTGAATATCAATTAATAATAAAAAATAGAAATATCTCATCAATCATTATAAACTAACTACACATGGGAACTAGAAAATTCCTTTAAATCAATAGAAAATTCCACAATACGTTACTCGTTTCGCCAAACACAAAATGACCAGGAACGTTTAAGCTTAACTCTAACGAGTTGCTTACTCGTTATTCGTCATGTTGTGATGCGACGAGTACAACTCCAGGGCGCAAAAAAAAAGAGAAAAACAAATACTAAATAAACTCATGCTATGTATAAATTATATAAATGTAACAACTGTCAATTGGTTTCGTGTTCTCTCGCTATTTTTATATGTGTAAATATTGTAACTCGTTAATGCTAAGTACTCACACAATCACACACACACACACAGACACAACACACACACAGACACAACACACTCATACATACTTTATTACAATAAGCACAAATTATGCCTGTTTTCTCGTGTTTTCCTTCAGTTTAACTTGTGTGCGTTTATTTTGAAAACATGTTTCATCTCCATGTTAAATATTTAACATGTGCAATTTGCATTCATTTGAGCTGCGGCCAACGTGGCGTTGCCAGACTTGGGCACAGTGCTTTGACATGAGAAAACGGGCCTCTCGTTTAACGCTTTCTCTTTATGTGTGCATGCCGCCCTCTCTCTCTCTCTCTGCTTCTTCTATATATGTGCTCATACGATTTTGCTTGCAGCAGTTCAGCAAGCAAATGCATTTGATAAAAGATCGATAAATCGATATAACAATATTTATTGTTATATTTTTTGGTCAAGACATCAATAAAAATGATTTGTTCATATCAAAATATTTTCGATAATAATACTCTTAAAATATCGATATTACCGAAATTTGATTGATCGATAAACGATAAATTGTTTTAAAACCATTGAAGCAGAAATCTCAAAACATACAAACATATGCTTGCTGGACTCGACACACAAAGAAACAAACATACATATTTACACAGTTCAATTGACCGAGACAATCCAACCGCTCATTCGATATATGTATATTCGATTACAATTTGTACAACAAGTTGGCCAAATTCGAATTCGAATTAATTGAGAAACTCTTCCTGTCGGTTTGTCGTCCGGTCACATTGGTCCGCATGGTCGCCGCAATTTTCTATTCGCCGCAGGTCTTCTCACTGGATTCGCCGGACACTTTCCAATGTCTGTACTCGCCGGCGTTTGCCTCCATTCGTGGCAAGCACATCGAACGGATTGCCGAGCAGATAGCTACACTCTGCGCCACATTGGGTGAATATCCGAATGTGCGTTATCGCGTCGATTGGGAGCGTAATGTCGATTTGGCTGCGTCGGTGCAACAAAAACTGGATGCCTACAAGGCCGATGAGCCGACAATGGGCGAGGGACCCGAAAAGGCGCGCTCCCAACTTTTGATCTTGGATCGTGGCTTCGATTGTGTCTCCCCATTGTTACACGAACTAACGCTTCAGGCCATGGCCTACGATCTGTTGCCGATCGTCAATGATGTCTATCGTTATACGCCCGGTCCCAATCAGGCGGACAAGGAGGTCCTTCTCGATGAGAACGATGATTTGTGGGTCGAACTGCGTCACGAGCATATTGCTGTCGTTTCCACACAGGTCACCCAGAATCTAAAGAAGTTCACCGATTCGAAGCGCATGAGTTCCAGTAAGTTGCCTAACCAATTCTTAATTCTCCACTGCAGTCATTGCATAAGCTTAATATCCTTACAGCTGACAAGTCCTCGATGCGCGATCTATCGCAGATGATCAAAAAGATGCCGCAGTACCAGAAGGAATTGTCCAAGTATTCCACCCATTTGCATCTCGCCGAGGACTGCATGAAGTCCTATCAAAACTATGTGGACAAACTGTGTCGTGTCGAACAGGATCTGGCCATGGGCACCGATGCCGAGGGCGAAAAGATCAAGGATCATATGCGCAATATTGTACCCATATTGCTGGATGCGGTAGGCACTAAATACATACATATATACAGTTGGTTTTGATAAAATACAAAATTCACTTATGTTTTTTTTATTTTGAAATGAGTATAATTTAATAGAACTCATTATTTTCTTTTAGCTTGTTCTAAAAAAAAGAAAGATCAAAAATATATTTTATTTTTGTAAAATGATATTTGTGAATTTTGTATATTGTCAAGCAAGTAATTGACAACTATCATCGAATATTATCTGGCATTCTGGAAAGTGATCAATTAATTTTGTAACAAAAATTAGAACTGTTAGGAATTCTTTTATTTGTCCAGCCTGTTCTTCACCTGAAGCTTAAACATATTTTACTTTCAATTTGTATCTGGCACAGAATGTTTCCAACTACGACAAGGTGCGCATCATTTCGCTTTATGTGATGATCAAGAACGGCATTTCCGAGGAGAACTTGACCAAGTTGTTTACACACGCCCAGCTGTCGACCAAGGATCAGGATATGGTGCGCAATCTCAGCTTTTTGGGCATCAATGTCATCGCTGATGTAAGTTACGCAGCAATAGTCAAATAAAGTATGTAATTAATTTAATTAATTGATTGTTTCTTGGAATAGAGTCGCAAGAAGATCTATTCGGTGCCGCGCAAGGAGCGTATTACGGAGAGCACCTATCAGATGTCGCGTTGGACGCCGGTGATTAAGGATATTATGGAGGATTGCATTGAGGATAAGCTGGACCCACGACATTTTCCATTCCTCGAGGGTCGCGCCCAGAATACGAATTACCATGCACCGACTAGCGCTCGCTATGGCCACTGGCACAAGGACAAGGCTCAGACGCAGGTGAAGAATGTGCCCCGTCTCATAATCTTCATTGTCGGTGGCGTTAGCATGTCCGAGATGCGTTGCGCCTACGAGGTGACCAATTCGGTGCGCAACTGGGAGGTGCTAGTCGGCTCATCGCATGTTCTATCGCCTGAAATCTTTCTCAGCGATTTGGGCAGCCTCTCCAAGGAGGATTAAAGCGAATCCACAATCCCAATCCCAATCCCCCCAACAGCAGAGCAAAACCCATAAAATATCCAAAAATCAATACAGCATAAAAACGAAACTCGAACACGACAACTATGCTTATTACATCTAGCCAATCTGTAATTTGTTATTTGATATATATATATATATGTACATACATATATATTCGACATATATTCGTATTTGTTGTCTTTAGTTTCCTTATACTTATAGTATGACAAGTTGAATAAATTGTTCTTCATTATTGCTCACCCTACAGGTGGTTATATACGACCATATAGTGCACCTTGTATTCAACTAACTAACCCACAGATCAAAAGAACAATACACACACATACTTAACCAAAATTATTATATACATGCATATATAAATAGTATATATAAATATATATACAGATATACACAGTCCAATATATAATCTGTAATTCAAATAACATAACAAAATTCACAGATATATACTTCTATATAGACATATATATAAATATATATATATATATATATTTTTCAGCTATTTATGTGTGTCAACTCGTTTATTCATTTATATTGTTCGACAGTTTAATGTTTTAAACATACATATACCCGAAATGAACTTCAACTTTATCAGCTCTTTAAATGAAAGTGAAAGAAAAAAAGTTTTGAAAAAATATATACTGTTTGTTGTTTATGTACCTCACAATTTGAAATTAGTACAATGAAGTTATGCTTAATGCGAAATTCAGTTTAAAGGAATAACAAATAGAAAAAAAATCTAGTACCAGAGCTGTACTTACAGCTTTACAGAGGCCAATTATGTTAAATGCTAGTCTCTGTTAAGCAATAGACAACATTATGTTAAATGCTTTCTACGCTCTCGATGTTACATTCAATAATCGAACAACAACAAAATTGTTTATCGAAATTGCATTCGATCTAGCACCATTAACATATACAAATTCAAACACTTAACAGTGAAAATGTTAACAGTACGTTATTGAGCTTGTATGCTCGCTATGTTAATGTATCGAATTCAGTACAGCAATATATATGATCGATAGATGAATCGATGACACACACAAACACACACACACATATATATAAATACAAAGGACACTTAACATTATTAGCTCAGATACAACGCAATGGCAGTTCGCATTGATAAAACTTGTGATTCGAAATTCGAATTTCGATAAAAAAAAAAAACAAAAGGAAAACACAATTAATTGCATAAAAGCATTAGCTTAACATTTTTGAAAAGCAATATTTAAATTTGCAAATAAGTTTGTTACAGTCTTTCAATTTGAAACCAATAAATAATTATGGTGCGCCTTCCACAAAACTTAAAAACTCAACAGTAAGAAAAGAAAAACTCAACTACGTGTATTCGAAATCAAATGCAACATAAATCTTTTTGATGCAATTACTTTTTTCGAACTAGCAAACAAAATATAAAGCTTTAAAGAGAATAAATAGTAAACAAATTAAATTAAAGATCAACTAATTGAAGGCAATGTTAATCTATAACTATTTATACAATACATTTACTAATACAAACAAACATATAAAATACTTATACTTATACTCTTACACTCTTATACTTACTTATAAATTGGCAAAGTAGCGATAAATTGCATTTACTGTAGTACAATAATATGTTTGTATGTGAGTGCAATTTCCAACCACACACACACACACACACACACACTGATATCTGCTTACATGTACGCGTGCGTGCGTGTGTGTGTTTACCATATACTTAAATTCTTATTGGAAAGTATTATGTGTTATATTAGTTGTCCCCTTGCTCTTTTTATATATTTACTTATGCGTACATATATACTAAAAATATCGAAATTTACTTTTGTTTTACATAATTATAATAAAAGAAAATATATCAAAATATACTCTATATCGTTTTTTATATTTTTCCTATTTTATTTCTTATCTATTTAGCTCTTTTAATATACTTAAAATATCGTCACTTATAAAAGACATTATTTAAATATATACATTGTTTTTTATATTTTTCCAATTTAATTTATTCAATCTAAAACGTAGCTATGTAAGTTTCAAGAAAATTTCAAACCAAAAACTCTTTCTAAAATAAATAATAATACTTATACTTATATTGAATAATAATATATATAAACAAATAATTAAAATATAATATGTATGCATTAGCTATAGATGACGCCTAATCCGATTTCACTTCCAGCACACACACACACACCCACACACACAGCGCACACACACATACTCGTAGCGAGCACGCGTTAACCGACACTGGTGGCGCACAACATACTAACATCAATGCCACCCACCCCACCAACCAGGGGACGCGGTGGGGGAACAATTCGTACGCACACACTCTCACAAACATCGAGAGTGAAAATGGATCACACTGGCGAATTGCTCCAACCACGTGACGTCGGTCAACTGCATGCTCGTGAGTGTGCGTGCGTGCGGGCGTAAGCGTGCCTGTGTGTGTATGTGAGTAATTGGGGAGTGGGAAATACATGTGTATATGTATGTATATCGGAGTAGGCGACGTTTTATTCAGAATTCACGTTTAAATGTTTATTGCTTGTGAAACCAAATCGAGAATGAAGAAGTAAAAAGTCGAAGGATCATAGAGTAGTCGTTTTTAAATTAATGTCCTAGTCCTTAAGCAAGTATTCTATACACACTTATACATATGCATATATATATACATTCTGTAACCGTAACAAAAATAAATGGGGTCAACTTTTCGAAAATATTCTCGAGAACAAATTTTAATATCATCGGAAAAATCAGAGAGATATGAAGAGATTGACTCAGGGAGAACGTATAACACTAACATATTGTCTTCAAGAATTGAGAGAATTTGAATAAGATGAAAAAAAATACAATTTAATCAATTTACAAAAAAATAAATTAAAAAAGAAAAACAATTTCACAAATTCTTATTCTAAGACGTTTTTTCTAGCATAATTGTCGAAAAGAGAAATTACTAGTAAAAGAATTATTATTATATAAATATACATACATATATATACAGATTAAACAATTTTTGCAAATTTACATAAACAAAAAAAAATAAAAATATTTATACATGCATACACACATTTTAAAATGATCATACGATACGATATATAATACTTAAGAATTGCTGTCAATTTCTTAAACATAATTAACAATTAACGATTACTTAATCTAGTAGCAACAATTAAAAAATCAATCCAAATACGAATCTCGAATCACAAGCTTTACCAGAGTTTCTTTTTTTTTATTGAAACTTGCGGACCGCTTAGATTAGGCCGTTAATAAATACGATATTCAAATAAAATTAAAGCGAATGAAAAAAATAACGGAATTCTAACATCAAACAATAGCAAGAATTATACAAAAATTTCAAAAGTTAGTAAATTTCGTATACTTAGTGCTCTATACATATACAACATACATATATTAAATAATAGTTAACACAATAGTATGTTTTAATATTTATATCAATTAACTTGTACTGTAACGATAACAGTCACGATAACGATCCCGATCACAGTGACTGTCGCTGTCACTCTGTGTGACAGCACCAACAACATCCAACCGATAACAATATTTATATGTGTGTCAGTTCCCAATAATAAGAGTGTACTTAACTTAATTAACAACATTATAACAGTGAAACAAATAAAAACTTAAATAACGAAACTACATTTTGAGCAGAGTCTCTGTTTTTTATTTTCTATATTAAGAACTCTTTTATTGACCATATTCTCAAAGATCTGTCGACACTCAAGGAATCTTCTTTGTATTGCTTTGTCTCTTAAGTTTAATTTTTTTGGGGGAATACATTTTTTTTATATTTGAAATACTTGAAATTTGTAATTTCCTCGAAAAATAGACAACTCGATTTTCGCGATTTTAAGTACTTTAAGTATATTTTTGACAGTCAATCGAGTTAGTTAAATCGATTTTTATGAAAAATCGACAACACACTGGAGTTTGTCAAGTTCAGGAATGTCAAGGAATTCCAAGAAACAACTCATATCATATACCCGCATTTCCCATTGAAAAGTCGATAACATTTTTGACAGTCAATCGAGTTAGTTAAATCGATTTTTATGAAAAATCGACAACACACTGGAGTTTGTCAAGTTCAGGAATGTCAAGGAATTCCAAGAAACAACTCATATCATATACCCGCATTTCCCATTGAAAAGTCGTCAAAAAATTCGATGTGTTTTGTTATCGTCTTCAACTTTATTTGCTTTGCATTTTTTGTTTATGGTTTTCTTAAACTTAATTGTAAATTTAATATGTATAATTGGTTTGCATTTGTTTTGTATATAAGTATATAAGTTATATAAAAAAATTAGTTGTAATCAATTTAGATGCTTTTGCCAAAAAAGTAATTAAGTGTAAATATATGTACATACATGTCTACATATATTTGTATGATTTATTTTCTGATTTCTTCAATATATATTTATGTATATTTTGGAAAAATTGTGAATTTAAAGCGTTTCATATATACATATATAAATATATATCATAATTTGTATTATGATAATATTATGTATAACAATTGTGTTTAGAAATATTTACAATGCACAGAGAGAATTGAGAATTTAATTTGATTTTTTGGATGTGTTTTCTCTAATTGTTCTTTGTTTAACAATATGTATATTTGTAGCCCAGTTGGAAACGCCCTGTTGTGTATGACTGTGTATAACGGTATTTATACTGTATAACTGTTTTTTGTTTAACTGTATGACTGTATGACAGTTGAGGCTGCTTTCACTTTCACTTAGTCGTATAACTTGCTCTATCGATTAGTTTTAATTACAAATGTATGCATAAGTTGAATCGGCAATTGCATGTGTGCGTGCATATATATATGTGTGTGTTTGTGTAGTTATGTATGTGTGTGTGTGTGTGTGTGTGTGTTTGTGTATGTATAATCAACTACGCTACGGCTATGATATGTCTAGCATTTCTAAGGACCAGTCAAAAGTGTTCTACACACTTTAGTTCACTTTGCAAAATAAAATAAAAAAGAAACAAACACAAGTGAAACACGCACACACACACACACACACACACAGTCAGATAGTCTGGCAGGCACACACGTATACAAATACATACATTGGCAGCTGCCAATAAACAATACACATACATAATAATACAAATTGAGTTTTACAGTGATCAGTTAACCCATTACTACTCATATAAAAATATATAGAGGACATATATCCAAATCTAACGGTCAGTACTGCTCCATCGATCGTTTATCGCTTGGATGGATCTCGCTAGTTATCGGATATCGATGGATTATCGTTTTGACATCGTTCGTCTCGCTCGCACTCAATAGGGACGTCCATTGGTCGTATTACCGTAATACGATGGTCGATCTGGCAACTTTGGTGGCGCATTCATTCCAGGTCGACTGTGAAATATATTAAAATTGCAATTAATTATCAAAACGTTACAATGATTAACTTAAGAGCTGCATACGCTTAAAGCAAGTTTTGATGTGGGAGCATTTAAGAAGAGATTAATGAAAAGTTCAAGAAAATAATTAAAGTTATTGGACAACTCACCCAGCAGGACAGCAAAAAAAATGTTAGTTCTGTTTATAATTTTTTTTTTTTTTTAAGAATGTTTGAAAAGCAAAACCAACACCAAAAACAACAAATGAACATTGAGTAAGAAACGAAGCAATTCATTAACAGCCTTTTGTCAAGCTATGTTATTAACAGAGCTGTTAACTAACAGAGCCGGTCAATGTTGTCTAGTGTAATAAAAACAATTAACTTTCTTTTTCTCTTTTTTTTTTAATATATATACTTTTTTTTGTTTTATTTTTTTATATATTTTTTTATTTATAACATTGTAGTTACCCCTCAGCATTTTTTGCATTCTATCGTTCTTCGATTTTTGCAGCAACTTTTAACTTTCAATTCAATAAACAGCAATAAGTAAGTGCTACACGTTGGTTGAGATGTTTCAGAGGGTTTCATCTTTCATTATATATGTAAGTACATATTTTTAATTATATATGTATGTAAATATGTATATGCTCAAGGCGGTTTGTATGTCTGATGTATGTAAGTATGAGTGTGTATCTGTATCTTGGGCTGTGTCTGTGTGTGTGTGGGCGTGTGTGCTATACTAAAACAAACACATAGAGGAGCTAAATACTTGTGACATTTCTATATCTGTTAATATATATACTTTTTTTTGCCATTATCATAACTCGAGAAATTGTTGGAAAAAACGGTTAATTTCATAGTTAGCATCGATTGTTTACCGATTAATAAGCGTTTGTTTTTTTTTTGCCGCTGTAGAGATGAGCACGTGACTGTCTCACTAACGGGCAATCGATACTTATCGAATATCATAATTCTGACAGCCGTGCACTTTCCACGCGATGTGCAATTAAATTAAACAATAATATTACAGAGTATAATATACACATAATAGATATACACTATACATACATACATATGCATGTGTGAAGTATATACTACATCAGCAGATCAGAAATCCATTAAAAGCTATAGTCATTTCATATATGCATATTATTTACTTGATTTTGCAACATTTCTTGTTTTATAAGTGTTTTGTACAAACTGCAATAACAACAATGGAAATTTCGGAACGATTTTTCACAGTTATCGAAAACGCATTCAATACAAATATATATATGAATATATGCTTCGAAGCTAACTTCTATCAAATATGCATGTGAGTGCGCCAGAAATAAAGCTGAATTTAATATTGCCTTATGTTAGTTTCAAGCTGTGTATTCCATGTACAGAATTAACTGCTTAACAGCTGTTAAAGGACTTGACGGATGTCCACTTAACAGCTGTTAATGCAAGAGAAAACATAAATACATAAAATCTTGCTATTTACTTTTGGCGTGTGTTTTATTCACTTGTTCGATTTTTAACTTCAAATACATTTACATACACATACATATAGTACATACATGTTAATTGTAATTTCATTAGCCTTTTCTAATACTAACACCTCTCTTGGTTTTCCATATTATCTCTCTTCTTTTGTATGTATGTATGTATCATGTATAAATACTATTTGCGCTTTTTCAATATTTATCATTTAAATAATTTTGTTAAATGTATTTTTTTTAGTTGCTGCAGCATTAACAAATACATATACATATACAAATGTCTTTTTATGTATATATTTATCGTAAGGTGGTTTTAAAAACTACACAAAAACACATTTTTTTTTAGCAACAATTACAATTTTTCTGCCTTTAAGCAATTCGCATTATGAAAATTTTCTAAATAAGAGCATATGTATTAATGTTTGTTACTATGTATGGGTTATGCATGTATAAGTATGTATATGTTTCGTTTGCTCAATTTCGCATTGCTTTATCGTAAAATTTAGTTAACAACTTTTAGGTTAGGATTTAGAGTTACTTTTTTAGAGATTCAATTTCAAAGCAAAACTTGATGAATTTGTGTATGTGTGCGTGTGTGTGTGTGTGTGATGAATTTAAATGGAATGTCCAAATAATTATAAAATATACATATTAGAGTTGTATAACAAACGAAAGTACTGCCGATAGTATTAATAAATCGTTTGTGAGGCAACAAAACAAACAACTCCATTCTTAAGCAAATGCGTCGATTGTCGCTCCTTAATATCGATTACATATCTAACGGACTTACAAGAAAACAATCAATTTTAATATTAATCAATTTAGTATCAACTTATACACAACACACAGAGGACACATCACAAATACGTTTTTTAAAAACACAAACAAAATGGACACGGAGGAAACAAAAGCACAACACATGTAAATGTAGTTAATAAATAACAAAAAACACAATTATGGGGATGAGAAGAGAAGGACGCAGGCGCAGACGCAGTTGGAGGCATCCGTTTTGCTCGCTCTCATTTTCTGTGCTTTTGTGTGCGTGACGTGCGTGTTTGTTCTTTTTGTTTTTTGCGCTCTCTCTCTCTCTTGAAAGCTTGCTCTCTTGTACATTTCACTCTCTCGCTCTCTGTTTGATTTCTTTACTTGAATCGTGTGGCGAATACGTTGGAGAGTTCATTCACCGCCGCCTGGCCAACAGCCTGATTCACTTGTCCGCGCATGCTCTCCGGGATGTAGCGATTGGCCCCCGTTTGCTGTGTTATCGCTCCGCCGACAGATCCAGTGACGCGACTTGAAATTTGTAAAAGTATTTTGTACTGTTGTTGTTGTTTCTGTTCAATTTATTTTTTTTATTCTTAAATTTGTTTGTTTTTTTGTTTGTTGCTTTGCAAAAAACTAAACTAGGTACAAAATGGCGCTGGCGCTATGTGATCAAACAGTTATCGGAACGCTTGAAACCCCTTTTTATCGCTTTGTTTGCTTCACTTCCGCTGGCTCTGTGGTGTGTGTGCGAGTGTTAATGTAAATGTATGTGTGTGTGAGGAGTGTGTATGTTTTTTGATTTAGTTACAAATTATGAGATAATTAAAAATTAAGAAACTAAAAGCAAAAGCAATCAACAAAACAAAATATAAAATAAAAACAACAAAATACAAGAAACATTGAAAAATAAACAACAAAGCAAAAACCTACATACATATGTATATGTATGTGTGTGTATGTACATATTGTATGATCATTCTTTAATTTCTTTTCACACACACACGCACACACACACACTACTCAATGGGGGCGTCGGGACAGAGAGCAAGGATTTAAGAGAGGTTATGTAAAATTGCAGAATCAATACGCGCTTTCCAACACTGCACTGCACTGCAGAGAGAGGAACTCTGGCCACAGTGCCAGCCAATTAAATGTGAACATCAGTGTATGTCAGTCTGTTTATATAGGTGTGTTGTAGGTGTATATATATGCATCTCTCTCTCTCTTTCATTCTTTATATATAGATATAAATGTTATGTATATTTGTATTAGACTATGTATTTATTATTTCTTCTTGTTGCGTACACACACTGAACAATTAATTTGTAACTTTTTCATTTTTGTTGATGTTTATAATTAATATTATGTATATAGTGGATTTTTTGCTGCTCATTTTACATATACATACATACATATATATCATTTGCTTTCTCCGTTTTTGTTTTTCTGATCTTTTTTATGCTTTTGCTTTTTTCTTGTTTTTTTTTTATTTTGTTTTGTTTGCTTTTTTATTTAACGACAACAACAACAACACAAAAAAGGTACTTTAGTTAACTTAAGCATATTTTTTCTTCGTATATGTATAATTATGTATGCATGTATGTTAGAGAATGTATTTAACATTTACAGGACACTTTGCTCACACTCTAAGTTCCGACCAATCGCTTTGTCAATCGATAACCATAACAATCGAGAAACTCAGCTCAGCCTAAATGTCGCGTTGTATCTATTATTTATATGTATAGTTGATAAAATTAACAAACTATGAATTCTAAGGAGTAGTAAAGCAGTTACAGTTCTCACACTAATTATGATCTCCAATATAAATATATCATGATAAACAGATTTCTGTGCTTGGACCATAAAGCTATATTTCCTCATCTTCATCTGCTTGTTGTGTTTAATTTTGTTTTAATTGTATAATATATAAATATGTGTATATCATAATAATAATAATAATATTCAGATATTTGTATGTATATATAATTACGATATACGATATATACGGAATAGTATTTACGATATTTAAATCATTTAACGTTTGATAGTACTAACAACGACAACTCGTTGTAGTTTTGTTCTTTGCTGAGCGAGCTTTTCTGTAGGAGACTGTAAGAGTTATTATTGAGAGAGTGAAAGAGAGAGCGAAGAGCGTGAGCCTGCGTTTGAGTTGGATACGAGTATACTTAAAAGAGATTCGATAACGGTTCAAATTCGAGTCAAGTCGATTTGTTGGTTTTGTTGGTTAAAGCGAAAGCGATTTTGGTTAGTTAGTTAAAGAGAGTAAATGCCTCGGCTGTGGCTGACAACTTAACGACGTCTGTGTGTGGATGTTTATGCGAGCATTTCAAATTTACAGTTAGCATTTGACATTGAGGTTAGGTTTGTGTGTGCGTTATTTACGATCAGTTTAAATTTAATTTATTTGATTATTATCAATTGTTTGATTGGCGTTGTTGTTGGTTTATCGCAATTCGTTTCAACAAATTTTTGTGAGCGAAATAGAGAGAAAAAAGAGAAGAAACAAAATGTTTTATTTTGTTAAGTTTTTTTTTTAAGACTTGTTTTCGGTTTTCGAAATAAAATGCAATAACTGCTAAGAAACAAAAATGAAGGGGAAAAAAGGTTCAACAAAACAAACAAATCATTGGAAATTCGGCAGCTTGCCCTTTATCTGCCTATGTAAAGATAACTAACATTTAATACTAGCATTTTTGAGCTGCAAGACAATAATATTCCGATATATTTTTCAATTGATTCAAAAAATATTTCGAAAATATACTAATAATTTAAAGTCTGTATTTTAAATATTTTTTTAAATCTAAAATTTTTTATGAAGTTTTTGGCAACTATCGCGGGTTAAAAAACTTAAACAAATTATGTACAAAATAATAAAAGAAAAACACAAAAACAAAAGAATAATTATGTATAAGCTACGTATAATACAATTTATTAATGGTAAAAAAAAGGTTAAAGCGATTGAGACATACATATGTACATATGTATATATGTGTACATATGCACATAAGAAGTTAGTATTTATTTAATAATCATGTAAGTATGTATGTATGTATGTGTGTGTGCGTACTTTCGTTGCATAAAAAGAGGTCCCAATCGTCGATTAAATAAAAAGAATAATGATAATAAGTAACAAAGTTCTATGTCGAATTCCAATTTCGTAATTATTTCAATGTATTCAAGTGGAGAATTTTAAAACGCAATTGGAATACGAAGTAGAGGACGAAAAAAAAAATAACAAAGGTACAATAATTACAAAGAGAGAGCACGAGTTCTATATATTGAAGTAAGTATAACTGTACAGGGCGCACTTAGCCAACTAAATAAATATATATTATAATGACAACAACAACTAAAAAGCGTTGAAGATACATTCATCAAATTGCTGTTACTTACGATGGTAGCAATGGCGGTGGCAGAGCACCACCTGGTCGTCCACCTGGCAACGGTGGTGCACCGCCGCCAGGACGATTTGGTATTGCTGGCGCTGGACGTCCAGTTGCCGGCGGCAATGGTGGATTACGGCCACCCAAAGAGCCCTACAAATATATATGAGCCATTATAAATTAAGTATATTTGCTAGGCAGTTGTGAGATTATTATAATTGTCCTTTACCTGTGCGGTGGGTGCTGCCTTACGTGGGCCACCAGGGCTGGGCGGCGATAGATGTGGATCCAATCCACTTGGTAGCCAATCGTTCTTCACGGGCGGCGGCAATGGCGATGATACAGTGGCCATTGAAACGTCACCTGTTAATGCGGAGAAGGGCACATTAGATGGGAAATTAAAGTTCAATAAGATTTAGCATATATTTTATAATATGGCAAAAGTCGAAAGCTTCTTTTTTAGAGTTTTCCATCGGACACGTACACAAAGTGATGATATTATCTTTACATTGCTTGGATTTCTACATATAGGAATACAGTCGAACCTCCCAAACTGGAAACATCATTATCCAAAGAAAAAGTTTGACGTATGCAGACTTTGATTTAAGGAATTATTTTTATTTTTCTTAAATTTATTGCCACTCGATTTGGTTAGAGCTAGAGAACATTCGAGTTTCAGAAGTTCTTTTCTTTGATCCCTTCTTAAAATCCCTTTCCGATCTATACAATAACTTTGGGAATCCTGGGCATATCTTCTATATTTTTAAGCCCTTTCCGGGCAATACTTACCAATAATTTGCAATGAATCCTTGCAGGCGCGATACATGCGCAGCATTTCCTCGCGTCTTGTTGCCGACTCGGCGGATTCTTCCATCATTTGTGCCTGTCGCGAGAGAATGATTAGCATAAGATATTGATGGATAATACACAATTAAACTTTACCTGATCACCGGAGGCATATAGATGTGCCAATAGCTCGCCATTGATGAAATCCTTGGCATTGTTGATGATGAGCATCATTATGGCCTTGGGGACCATATCCCGTGTGGTCTTTGTGACGATCTTCATGTACGAATCAACCAGATTACGGATCGTCTCCACTTGACGCTCCAGTTGTGGATCCGTCGAGCTTTCCTCGCTTGCCGACTGTTATCGTTGTGTTGCGTGGTTTCGGTTTTTGTTTTGTAACGCAACGTATTATCGTTTATCGATAGCAATGTCGATCAAAACGATTAACGCACATTTTGAAGGGGGGCGGGGGAATTGTAACGCATACATTTGTAATTTGATTGTTCAATTCGGTTGATTTTGATTGTTTGATTTAAGGGAATGGGAAAAATATACAAACAATCAATTAAAATGAAAAAAAGTGTATTTTAAATATTGCACAATCGAAAAATGCCAAAAACGGTGCAGCCGACAAAAGTAAAGCATTATTCATTGATTTTCATTACGTTTGTCTTTGCGTTCATGTATTATTCTATTGTATATAATATTTGTATAGTAAAGAAACTTATAATTGAATACAACATATACATAAAAACCATAATGAGATAAGAGAAAACAACAATAACCACAGCAATTATGTAAACCAAATTAAATTATAGCAAGCTTTACGATACTCTTTTTCTTTTTTTTTATTATTTCGAATTAAATGTGAGTAATAAATATTAATTGATGAGTATTTTGTATTAGAGTATTAAAATTGTCGTGCTGTTTAGTAAAAAAAATCAAAGCGTCAAATGTATAATTTAAATGTGGCCCCAAAATGTGTTTTGAATTCTACTCGAAGAAAGTTCCCATAGAAAGATCAAAGCATTAAATGTTTAAGTTGGTAACAAAATCCAAGAGTTTGATATTATTATGATGTTCTCAAGATTAATTTTTTGTTGTTGATTCAGAACTCGACAACGATTCAGGAACATTCTTTCTATACGAAGAAAGTAGTTCAAAAACTAAACTATTCTTAAATGATTTATTTCATTTGTTAGTTTGAATTTATCAAAAGTTAAACATTTCCCATTTTTAGTATCAATAAACTCTGTAAATCGTTAGTGATGTGAGTGTTAGTGTTGTGCTGTGCTTTAGATCTGCAACTCGATTATCGATTCATTTAAGTTATCGATTATTCGGCAGTTCTGTGGCACAGCATGTAAATTGGAGAATAAATAAAAGTGTTTACAAAGCGATCAAATTTCAAATATACGAGTTTGCTTATTACTTGTACTTGTAATTGTTAATTATGATAAGTATGTAAAGCTTTCAAAGAGTCGAAAATTCAAAATGTTGTGTATTAATTTAACGGATACAAATGCCAATATTATTTGTCGGGTTTACATTACGAATGCATACAAAAATAATTAAGTGAATTCAAAGTTCGAGAACAATGGAACGGAAAAATTAACATACTTTTTGCTGTGAACGGTTGGATATATTTTGTTCAGTATTACAATCAGTTTTGATATTGTAATTTCGGTATATTTTTCGATTTTTTTTATATTGTGGTCATTTCGTTTGGTACGTGGACGGAAAAATAGAAGAAAATAATTTATAAAAAATATTGTAAAATCAAAATTTATTATTATTGTTATAGTTTTATATATTCAAGTATAAAGAACGAGAGCATTATGACTAGTATATATATTTATGCATACAAATAAATATATATACCAGTTTTAACAAATTGATATAAATATTCGGAATATAAATAAAATATGGAAACGGAGCAGGGTAAATCAAAAGGATCTTAGAGCAAACGAAGAGTTAAATGTAATGTGTGTTAAAACCCAATCGAAAATCGCATGAAAGTTCACCCCAAAATTTCATTGGTTAGTGTTGTACATCGGCAGGAAAAACTACAATGGGATGTTAGGTGAGAATAAAGAAAATAAAAATATGAGACCCCAACTGAAATTTTGTTCCACCATTGTGGAGTGAAGTCTTCGAGACTTGCAAATACTCTGATATACATTTTCGGTGCTCTAGACTAAAAAAAATAAATATCTAAAGTCATATTTGGTTTTCCAATCAAGTTCGTATTAAAAAAAATCAATTTTCAATGTCCAATTTTTGTGTTAATTTACGATAATATTTTAAGCTGTATCAAAAGCTGTTTCCCATTTCAATTGCTTACTATACAATAAACTTGTAGTGTCCTGATCGACTAGCAGATACTATTTTAATAATTCTTTCGCATAAAAATAAACGTTCGCTATAAAATTAAAAGAAAAGGATAGACGTCATTTTGAATAACATTTCTTCATGTTGCCTGTTAACCCCCTTCTATTATGTGTACAATAAAATTATATACAGTAAAATGATATTTTGTTATTTAACCAAAACCAAAAAGATAGAGAGACATAGACAGAGGGATAGAGAGCGTAGGAAATATGCAAAGTATATGCTAAAAATGATGAAAAGAAACAAACCTCTTGTCCTTCCTGCATATACAAAGAGTATATATATGCACAATATTAATCATACACACGTTTATATATATATATAGACGTGATTTTATATATATATGATGATATTTGTAGTATTTTTATATTGGGGCGCGACGTTAAAAAAAAACAAAGAAAAATATGATGAGTTATTTCGTTATAAAATCATTTCTTTATGAAAAGTTTAAGTAAATTGCAAAGATTTAAACATATTCCACAGTCCATTCAGCACACGTTATACGAGATATATAGATATGTATATAAGTATATTTATAGATCGATAGATAGGCAATAACAAGCTGTTCTTACTGCAACTAAAAACAGCACGGATTAAAGGGTACACAGACAATAGAGAAAGGGGGGAAAAGGGGGAAACAATGAAGGAGAGAAAGATTGCTCCATTTAAAGCTACTAAGTACGGGACACTGAACGACACTGTTGTATAACAGTTAACATTTATATAACAGAAACTGTTATTTCAACATTGTGAGTAATTGACTAACAGACACACTGTTAACGAGATGTATAAAGGAATTACACATTGATAGACAAGTTGTTATTTAACAGCATTTAATAAAATATGTTATGCAAATCTAAAAGGTAAGGACGCTGTAATCTTTACATTAACAGGAGAAAAATAAGTGACAGCTTTGATGTGACTTGAATAAAGTCCAGTTACTTAACAGCCAAATTAACAATAACTGAGAGTAAATAAATAAGGCGCTGCTATGTTAACATAATGTTAACAAAGCTGTAACTATTCCATATAAATAAAGAATGTAAAGGGATTACAGATTACACCAAAAATACTGATTGTACTTCGGATCAAAGAAGTTTATATGGCAAGGTAAAGGCAAACTCAGCGAAAAAGAGGTATTAAGGTATTGGTTGTTTTTTTCTTTTTTGAGAAGGAGAGACAAGAGTTAATGTCATGCCACATTGAAGAATATTATTAGATAGAGTCATGTGTTAATTGACCTTGCGTTGTCACTGTTATCTAATCATATTTCGAATACACGTACACACATACATTGAGGCTTAGACTAAGCTATAAGCTTAGCACGATAACTAAATTAAGATATTTACTAGAGATATAGATAAATATAAATATGGATAGATATATGGATCAATATGTGCACTGGGCATACGCACCTCATCACCATTCTCCTGAGTCTCCTGCTTCTCGGGATAGACGCCGGCTCGGAGGAATGATGCCTTCCAGGATTCCACATCCTCGACCGTTTCGCATGACAGCTCCAGTTGTTTATAATCCTAAATGTGTAACAATTTGTGTGTGTGTGTGTGTGTGTGTGTGCAGGAGGAGAAAGAGAAAGCGTCCAAGCGCAAAGAGAACAAATGGATAGGTATTTTTGTCAAGCATTTGGTATATGGGACAACGTATTACGATTACGATTACGATAACGATTACGATTACGAGTACTTGGACGGGTTGTGGTGGCATTGGTTTGGCTATCGGTTATCGGTTTTGGTTTGGTTTCGTTTCGTTTGGTTATTTGTTTTGTTTTTTTCTTTTTCTTTTTTAGCTTTCTATGGCTTTTGAGTCAAGTGATTCGCAGCGTGTGTCTTTGGACCAAAGGTTAGTTAGTGTTTTGTTGGTATCGGTGGTTGTATATATCTATATATTTGGTTAATCGGTATATCGGTTTATAGAGGGAAATGCCTTTAGCTAGCGTTTGGTTTGGTTTGGTTAAGTTTCAATTTGTCATGCTCACAAATCAGAGGCACAAAAGGAGTTTGCACAGCTCGAGACTTTTGCAAGCTCCTTTTATCCTTTGATTTGACTCTAAATGTTGATAAAAACATAGTAATTTTTATCTTATACAAAAAAATTAATTAATTGATTGCAATGCGTTGCGTTGCGTGCCCAACGATATTCAAATTCAACGATTTTTTATCAATATTTTCAAATTTCCAAAACTCAATTCAATCTCAAATTGTGCCGTGGGCAACTTGAAACGCAAAAATTGAATTGTTTTTCTTTCTTTTTTTTAACAAATTTCATTGGAGCAAAAGAAACAAAATATGTTTTAAATAATTGAATGTAAGCAACATTTTTTCAACTACAACAAATAGTCAATTGATTATTTGTTGTAGCAAATATTTCTTTTTTTGTACAGTTTTGTTTCATTCGATTTCTCTTTTGATTATTTCATTTTGTTGTCTCTTTTTTTCTAGTTTTCTTTTCTTTTCTTTTTTTTTTTTGAATATTCATTTTTTTGTATGCTAACAAAAATTACTAACCTTATAAACATTACGTCCATCGGGACTGAATAAAGCAAATGTAACACGTCTAGACATTGACATAAAGCCCTGTTCAATATCGCGCAATTTCAAACCATCCAACGGCAACATGAATTTCTTCTCCTTCTCATCCTCATCCTTGTACCAGGAAATGCTCTCCGATGTTAGCACAAACCAATAAGGACGCGATCCGCCTGCGAACAACAAAAGATATAAATGCTTCAATCATCCAAAATACATTGTTTACACATATTACACAAAGTATAATAGTTTTTTTTTTCTTTTTCATTTTCTTGTAGCCGAGTCAAATGATATTGATGAAAGGTAATGGAGGTATATGGAACAGGATGGGATCGGTTCAGTTCGGTATTTCGGATATATAATACATATTACTAAGCGTGAAGCAATCTCCAAGTTAAAGCATTTTAAAAAGTACAGCACAATAATGTCGTTTGATTTTATTTTTTTTTTCTGGTTTTAGCAAAATCAAAAATTTGAAAAGAATACAAACCAAGTAGGCGTGGCAGATACCACAGCAAAGCTTTCAATATCAATTCCACACCAAAGTTGTTAGATAGAAAATGGTCAATAAAAGTATAAAAGTAAACAAGATCGAAAGAAAGAAAATGAAAAACCCAATAATCATAATTCAACCAAAACAAATCAAAACAAAAAAGAGCACAAATAAATTAGAAAAATTTATAGTTAAAACGAAACAAACTCAATTTTTTTTTTTTGGAAAGAAAGTGGTAAGGTTTTGTTAAAACATAATAAAACCCGGTTAAAGTTTTTTTTTTTTTCAAACATTCCTCATGCCACATGCTTCGCTGAGATTTGTATTTCGAAAAAGTTGAAAGATTTGCTAGTTTCTGACAAATGTATTATTAAATAAAAAAATGTTTATGAATTTATCTGAAATTGTCAACGCAATTACTCGATTAACTTTATGTGGGAACTGAGTAAATTGATAAGGGAAAACTAAACAAAATTATTTCATTACTACCCAGAGACTGAATGTAATTTCAATATGATTAGCTTTAATCTTTTGCAATAATATAGCTTAAGGCTTAAGTTGCTTAAGGCAATTTATGAGTAAAAATATAGAATGAGTTTTACATAATATTATAAGATAAAGTAAATTTGCAGATTAGCGGGAAAAATTTGCAGAATTAGAAGGAATTTGCAGTTGAGTGCTGAGTGCAATTGAATGTTGTTGTTGTTGTTGCAAGCTGTGTGTCAAGGTGAGTCACTGTACTTTAGTGTGTGTGTTTTATACCCTTGCAGAGGGTACTTTAATTATGTGACTAAGTGTGCAAGAGGCACCATAAAATCGTTTTCTCAGCAACTAGTCTCAATGTTGATGAAAATTGGAGCAGATCCGTCTTTTTGCCGAACCAGCCTGATAGAAGTACTATATATTATTTTTTTTTCATAGATATCGTAAGTGCTTTAGTATAAGAAAGTGCATTATTTCTTGAATAAACTCAAAAACTGAGTACTTTGAAATTTGCCTTACACATCTTTTTCTAAATTGATTACAATCTTGATAACTAAATCATAAGATATTTATCTGCAAGGGTATATTATCTTTGGTGTGCCAAAGACAACTTTTCTTTCTGGTTTACATTTTGTTTATGTATTTATTTGATTTTTATTTTTTTGCGACAGACAGACAGGATGCGTAACATTTGCTGCTACTGCTGCTGCTGCTGATTGAAGCAGATACCACATACCTTTCATGATGCCCAAATTCTGTATGACCATGTGACCCTTGCGTATAACCTGATTGCCCAGTTGTCGGGTGCCGGTCTTATTTGCATTCTCAGATTTATTCTGAGCACTATATGGCAATAAATGACAAAGAAAAAGGCATATCAATTAATCGCTGTTTCCATATCAGCTTTTTAAGAGATACATTTGGTTAGCACATACTTGGCAAAGCCAATGAAATCCTCGTGATTGGTATTCATGTAGGCGAGCTCAAAGTCAATCAATAGCAATATTTGCTCCTTGCAACGCTGCTCGCGTTGACGCACATGTGTGGTAATAATGCGTTCAGTTTCCTCACGCAAACGTGGATAGCGATTCATCTATAGATTCAATATAGAGACAGAGAGAAAAAGATTAGATTGGTATTACAATTGATCGATTGATTGATTGATTAAATGCTACCTTATCGGTGCACATGCGCACAACAACCGACAATTCCTGTACGACTAGATCAACACACTTAATCACCGGCTCCTTGAGCAACGCAATCTGACGCTTGACAATCGCCTCAAAGGCCATGTCCGGGGTAAAGAGACCGACACGAATACCATGAATGTTGCGAATAGCAAACGAAATCTCGCGGCGCAGCTCCTTCTCATCACAGGCCATTTTAACAATCTCAAAGCGAAGACTACAATGAATATAAAGTGTGTGAGTTTATTTAAATGATTTGAAAAATATATATATGATAGCATACCGCTCGTGGAATATGCGATTGATTTTGGCACCGCCAGACAATTCATTTGTATTGACCAAGGCGGAGCCGCTGCCTTCGATGGTACGCTCAAAGTCCGATTGCAGTTGCTGAATCATTCTGTTTGAAATGGTTTAAATGAATAAGCAATTAATTGGCTACAAGAGTCGTTAGACATCAATCGATACTTACTGTAGCATTGCCTTTGTCTTGATGCTGGCATCGCCTGGCTGGAAATGCTTAAACTCCTCGACCTCCTTCTCCAGTGTTAGCATTTGCTTTTGCAATTTATCACGCAGACCGGGCAATGTGTCGCGAATGTGATTCGTGAGCTGTTGATTGAGGACACGCTGCAAATATGGTGTGCCAAGGCGATCGGCCATGTGGCGATACGATGGATGGCTGAGGAAGAATTTACGCTCAGCGGACAGCGCCTGGTGGATATCCTTGCGACCCTCAATATCCTTTTGGGAACGATTGACAACGCCAATGTAGCCGCGCCGCAGCGGCAACAACTTATTCTCGAGAATATCACGAGCATCGGTGCCCTCGTCCATGAGATCGAGCTTGGTAATTACACCAATGGTACGCACACCCTGTGGATCCACCTCTTTGGCCAGCTTCAATGCATCCGAATTGGCCAAATCGGTATTGGCCGGCGTTACGGCCAATATGAGACAGGTCTCCTTGCGTATAAATTGGAATATCATTTGCTTTATCTGCTGCTCAATATCAACTGGCTGATCACCAATCGCCACTTTTGTCAAGCCCGGCAAATCGATCAGCGTCAAATTGAGCACGTACGGCGAATAGACGCGCAAATTAATCGGAATGTTTGAGATACCCTTATTGCTACCCGTTACACGATCCGTCTCATCCTCAATCTCTTTTCGTATCTCATCAAAGCTGGAGAACTTTTTACCCTTGCAATGCAGAAATTCGCCATACTCTGTAAATGCACAAATAAATATAATTCAAAATTCAAAATAAAAGATTTCCAAATTTTTTAACTCTTGAAACTTACCGGTAATGCCATTGATCAATTGCAAAATCAAAGGTCTGCGTGTTACAATTCCCGAACCTCGAGGTAAAAAGTCTCTGCAAATAAACAAAAACAACAAAATTAGTTCTCTATTTGCAATTTCAAAAAGTGTGTGTGTGTGTGTGTGAAATGTTTAAGTTTTACTCTTTTTTTGTCAATTGTCTCAATTAAAGTGTTAATCGAACTATCGCAATGTAATATCGATAACGAGAGCTTGACCTTTCTGTGACTTGCTTTAATAATGAGAGTAAGAGAGGGAGAGGGAGGCGCATGTGTTTGACGGTGTAGCCAGAGCGGCTTTTTTCCCGTCAATTTAGCCTTTTTCTTGAGAAGCTCAAATGCAAATCAAATTGAAAACTGCGGCAGTGGGAATATTTACTTTTATTGTGTTTTCAAATTTTCCGCTCTTGATTACTTTCAGTTACAATTACTAAACTGGATACTATTGAAAATTACAATTCTTAATAACCAAAAAAAACATCAGCTTCTTTTAGACTTTTTCCAGAAAAGTTATGTTTTTTTTATCTCTCCACTAAAAACAGTCGTTCCTGCTTGTGAAAACTTGACAGAACTGATGTCAATCTACAATATGGATATTTCAAGATTTATTGGGAGTGAGTCATGGGCTTTATGATTATCAAAAAACTACACTCAGTTGTTCTAATGATCAATTGTTCTGATTAGCGTTAACTGAAGTTGTGGGAAAAGTCATCGAAACCAGCCAGCAACATGTGCGATTAATTGACTGGGAAGCACAATCAGTACAATAACAATTGCCAGTACATATCTACACACATACATGCAAACATACAAAAATATATGTATGTATGTATGTATGTACATTTTAAGTTTTAGGCTTATTACAAAATTTGACCTGTTTTCTTGTGGCAAACAAATCCCAACCAAAGTCAACAAAAGCCACAATTTATGAATGCAACAACAAAGCGAACAGCAGCAAGCAGCAAAAACGCTCTTATCGATATCAAACACAATATCAATAATTATAATGACATAAACATGAATCATCGATAGCAATTTTAAGCGCAGGCCACTTAATAATAACGGCGACTGGCCAGGGGTGTGAAGTGGGTGGAGTGTGAGGTGTGGCAACAACTTTGATAAACAAAATAAAGAAAAACATTGAAATTTTCTTTCCTGCTTTACATAAAAGTTCTAATCGCGTTGTAGCTAAAAAAAACTATTGTCTAAATTCCAAACATACATACATAAAATTGCATGTGATGAGTAACTTTACATACGTACATGTGAATGTATGTACATAAGCGCAAGTTGCAAATTAGTTTGATGATATCAACAACATTTGTATATAATAAAAAAAAAAAAACAACACTCACACAGAAACAAAGTGCTCCCCACCAGCGATGACTCAAAGTCAAAAGCAAATGTGCAAACTCTGCTTTTATTATTAATAAATGTTTCTTTCTTTCGGGCAGTAAATTCAAACAATTAGTTAAAATGCGGTCAAAAGAAGCTGCTGAAGATAAACTCACACACCCTCTCTTTGTCATTCTCATTCTCTCTCTCACACACACACGACAAAATACAATGCATGCCGGCTGATGCAGTTGACCGATCGCTCTCTTTAGCTGCTCCCATCGCAAAAAAAAAGCTCACCACACGTATGCGTACACACACAAACACACACACGCGCGGACAGAGATCAGCTGCTTCTGCTGCTGCTCTGCATTCTTTCCCCTATTTTGCTTTCGCTGTCGTTTCATGCTTTTTTTTGCAATTTTGATTTGATGCGTTTTAACATCTCTTGTTTCTGTATTTATTTTATTTAAATTTAAATTGAATTGTTTGTGTATGTGACAGCCAAGGCTACTACTGCTCGTTGTAATAGCCTGTTGTATTATTTGTTTACTTGTTTGTTACAACAGTCGTGGCAAAAACATTGGCAGCACCAAAATGGCTTACCAATTTCATTGTTTCTTCTTTTTACCTTTTTCAATTATTATGTTCGCAGTGTGCAAGTATGTGTGAGTGTTTAGTCTAATAAAATCACGCACACTTAGATATATATATATATTTAAACATGAGTAGGTGGCACTAAGTGTTGCAACCCACTCCACAAATATCCCAAATGTTAATTTCAAGAAAACGTTACATTCATGCCTCTGTGTAGGTGTTTATGTATCTACATATGTATGTATGTATGCGTGTTGAAGAGAGCGCATCTTCTTTTTAGCATCAGCAGCAAATGCCATGAACTATTGACATTTCGGACAGAGCTTTTCGCCAATGCTACTGACATTGAATACTCTCTTCACTTCTCTCTTCAGAGCAACAAAAGGCGCTTACGCAGTTTGAGCTGCTCTTCAGTTTGACATGCACTTGCAGCAGCATCATTAACTGACATTGATGACAACAGCAAAGCTGAATCAGCATAAGTGGCATAAAAAAGAATAAAACTAGGTCATTAACAACACATGTACATACCAGCTAATATGTATAGCTATATAAATTGTATATGTATGTATGTACGTATGTGTTTTATGTGAAGCCGGCGCATGCGAAAACGAACTGTGCTTGACTACAGCTGTTGTTGTAGTTGTTGTTGTTGTTGCTGTTATTGACTGCAACGAACTTATGTAAGCGCAACTGCAGCATGTCAAACTGTATGTAAAAGAAAACATTCTCAGTTATATACATACATACATATGTATACACGTTAAAATTAACATAGGTATAGCTATTGATACATATAAATGAATTCACGAACCGAAGTTAGCACAAGTGTCAAAAACACCCACGTTTATTCAATACATACAGTTTGAGAGTATGCGTGTGTGTGTGTGTGGGCTTATCAAGGACTCGCATTTATGGAGGCAAAGAGCATAAATAGCAAAGAGGTAGAAAAGCTATACACTCACACACACAGACACAGAAGCTCACATTCTATGTGTATGGGAGGGGTAATAGTAATGCAAAATCATGCAAATTTATTTCAATATTATAATTTGCAAAAAGCAATGCATTAAAAATTAAAAAAAAAATTGTATTCAATTATCCAAAAGAAAAATGTCGATGGTATCGATGATAATGGCTCAATATTTTTGCATCAGTAATGCGTAGTTGTAGGTGGAGCAGCAGTCGTAAAGGATTTTATCGCAACATTATATAATTCTGCATAGAACAAACACACCCACACCTGCATAAATATGTATGCGACAGTGTATGTGTGGGCTAAAGAGGGGACATTGAGAGGTGGCTACAATGCGAGCACGAGAGCGCTGGTTCCATTCATTAAGAATTACAAAAGTTACAACAGTAATGGAATGGACTGAGGTAGAGCAAGCAGTAGAAGCAGCAGCAGAAGCAACTACAAAAATGTAGGCTAGCGTCAGCGACAACAGCAGTGGCAGCGACAGCGACAGCCACAGCATTGCATAAATGTCAAAGTGAAGTGTAGCAGAGAATAACGGGAGTGGGGTGGGGTGCCATGGTATGGTGTGGGGGATTTAGGTAGGCAGAATAAGCGCACAAAAGAAAAAGGAAACAAAAGCATGTGCGCTGCAAAAGGAAATGTCAACGTGCATTGATTTTTTTCCCCCTATTGCCAACTTTTATTTTGGGGCGTAAGTATTTTGTTGGTTATTGTATTTGTTTTTGTCGTAGCATTTTCAAGGGGCGGTCGAAAAGCCGATAGATAAAAACCAAACGAGGCGCAATGCGCGCCGCGCAGCGCAGCAAAAGAGGCTCCCAAATATAACTGAGAGAACTAACTGTGAATGCGAGTGCGAGTATGAGAGTAAAGGAGAGAGACACACACACAGAAAGAGAGAAGAAAAACGAAAGCGTACACAGTATTCGTTAAAAATGTTTTTTTGTTTCTTTTTATTTTATTGGAACCGAGTTTATCGCACTCAGAACACAGAACTTAAACTCCAAGCAACAACATACATATGTATGTACATAAATAGATACTATAAGTATGTCAGTAATATGTATGTATGAGTTACTTTGTAGTTTATAGTAAAAGTTACAGAACCTTTATCATGATAACGTCCTGATCCCTATGCAAGTTGGTTTCAATGCAAGTGTGTGTAAGTGTGTATACATATGCATGTAAGGTGGTTGTTATGCTGTCGACGCTCTACCGCTGACCATGTATAACTGAATGCGCATTTACTTCGACTAATACAAACATGCGATATGGGAATTATTGATGGCCACCTGCTCGCACCGCAACACCCACTGACCAGCAAAAAAAAGCAGGAATGCTGGCTTCATTGATTATTCACCAAAAATTCACACAAACACAGGCACATAAACACGAATATATATCATTATGTATAAACGAGAGCGCCAGTCTAGCATACATAAATACATAAGCACTTGGAGCTCTCTCAAAAAAATACACACACACATACACATTCATAGAGAGAGGAGCTTTCGCACAAAAATATGGATTTTCTTCTTATTGTGTATTTTTTTAATGTTATTTTGATGACCACTTACTTGCCCACAAAGTTCTCCAGCACGGAACTTTTGCCCGCAGATTGTCCACCAACGACGGCAATCTGTGGCAAGTCCAATTGCATGTGCACTCCAAGCGATGTGAATGCATCCTGCAGCTTATTGACGATCGGTATCAAGTTATCCATGATGACAACGAAGACGTTTGCGAGTTTTGTGACTCTCTTTCAATCACACAGATCACAAAGTTTCTCTTAACTTTTTTTTTATTTTTTTGGTTGTTGTTGTTACGTTTACGTTTAACAGTTAATTGCTGCTAGTGCGAGAACGGAGAACGGCGCTTAGCTACGACGACGACGCCAACGCCACAGCCTCTGCCCGCTGCTCGTTGTTTGCTGCACGGTTTGCTTTGCACTCTGCTTTGACTGCGGGCTTTTGTTACGTTTTTAGTTATCAAATTGATGTGAATGTTTTTCTCTTGCTGCTCTCACACACACACACACATACGCGAACGAACGAACGCTGTCTTCCTCTCTGCCGACACCAACAAACACTGCCACTTGTGTTGTAGTTGTTGTTGCTGCTGTTCTTGTTATGGGAAGAAAGAAAATAAAATGCGTAAGTCGCGCGCAAACAAACACAGATATTATCAAAAAAAAAAAAAAACCAAAAATAATGTATGGCTGCAAATTTTTCTTATTAGAATCCAACCCAATCACAAAACACACATACGCGACACGTTAACTCAGCGGCATCGATACGCCACAAGCAAGCGCGTAACGTAAGCGTGCCTTTGCTTTTGATTTAGCTTCTGCCTTGGTGCCTTTTTGCTGTGGACTCTTGGCTGCGCTGCTTCAGATGCTGATGATGACGACGACGGCGACGCGTTGGGGCGGGTTTTGATGTTGCTGCGCTCTTGCATATGATTTTTTGTGTGTGCGCGCAGGGTTGTTTTTGTTGTTTATCAAAAAATATACTGCAAAATTTAGCTAACCGATACCGATAAATTAAAAAAGTTAAAATATATATTTTTGATTTCAGGCACAGTCTGACTATGTGTATAAACGTACAAAAAATTTTCAAAAAAAAAAAAAAAATTCAAACAAAAGTATAATTTGGCATAACTACACACACAGACACAATGGGAAAATGTACTCGTCAGACACAAAGCAGCTAAATGATAGAGCAAAGAAATGTTGGGTTTTTTTTTTGCAAAAATATGAACTGCAACTGCTGTCGTCGACGGTCGACACAACTTCCGAATAGTTTCTTAAACGACAATGATCAATTAGAAAAAAATTACGCGTACCGAGCGTTTTACGTCCGCCCCTTTTGGCTTTGTTTTTGCTTCTGAATAATCGATGACAATTACTTTTCAGTTGCCCTACAATATCGATAATGACCACCAGGGAAGACAATACTTAATATCGGTATTATTCCAATATCGACTGGAATGTCAATTTTTTCGAAAAATGGCTTACACTTATCGTTTTATATTTCTAATTAGCTAACACTAGGACTGTGGTGAAAATACCAAAATTATATGCACTTGCTTTTTAGAGATAAGTCCAATTGGAATGATTGTTCTATCGATTATTTCTGTTGGCGCAATTATTAAAAAAAGAGTACAAAAACCAACGCAAACAATCAACCTTCAACAAAAAATATAAATGATCATTGCCACTAGATTTAATTTATTAAATTTAACTTAATAATTGACAAAAGTAGCAGTTATGTTATTGCCTTTTTAAATATTGCACAAAGCATAACTTC